>VZTA01016037.1:877-44606 GCA_013398855.1 Mohoua ochrocephala | reverse complement strand
GTGCGGGCGTGCCACAAGCGGGCCTTCGAGTGCATCTCCATGGCGCTGCGCATCGACGAGGACGAGACAGGTAGGGAGGGAGCGCCCGCGGCCGCCCCGGGGTGCGGGGGGAGGGCGGGCAGGGCCTTCCCGCCCTGTGCCGTGGAACCGCTTTCAGCTAAGAACAAACAAAACCCGCTCGTGAGAGAAATGCGGGCTGTGGTGGCTGTGTGCGGGGGGGTGAGCCGTGCTGTGCCCGCATGCGGTGGCGGTGCTTTGGCCCCCGGCCGGGTCCGGCCCTGCCGCAGCCCGCAGGTGCGGGTTGGATCACAAAGCTGCGGCTCGGGCTCGTTCCCCACGCCGTACAAGTGCTTGTGTTTATTCCCAATAGCTTAAGAGTTTTTGCTGGGAGTCTGGGTGAGGCGATTAAAAATCGCGGGCGGGCGTGTGACTGTAACTAGCCTTCACCAAGCCAGCCGGACAACAAAAGCACCAAGGACAATAATAAGGGTGCATCCTTTAATGCACTGCCTGACAAATGATGTGAGTGCCGAAGCCAGGCTTCAGGTTACTTGGCCCTCAGAATGCCCATTTGGAGTGATCTGACTTTTTAAGGAAATAAATACTTACTTGTATTTTGGCAGTTTCTTAAAAAAATGTTTTTCTTAAACTGTTTGACATACATACTCTTAAAAACCCTAAAAACTGACCACTGTGTGATGAGGAGACATGAAGGAGGATGTTTAGGATTCAGTTAAATAAAACACAGGCGTGAGGATTTTTTTTATTTTTTGTAGAGTGTTGAAAAAAAACTCAACCAAACAAAACACTTGATACTGCATTTAATTTAATCATTTATTTTAAATGAAGCAGTATGATTCTGTCAACATGCAAAAGGTAGGCCTTGGGGGCATGCTGTGCTGGTTTTTAAAATTCTCTGGAAAAGTCAGAATGCTTTATTCTAAACTTTCAGTTGAGCCTTGATGAAACTGCTATCCTGGAGGAGGAGATTAAAAATATAGGAGTAGGCCTTCTATAGAAGCTACATGCTGAGAGCACCATAAAAGCGTGGGATGTGTCCTCCTTTGCGTTGACAATTTGGGAGTGGCAGTGGTAAGCTCTGGGAGAGAGAAAAAAAACCTGCACCATGTGCAGCAAGGTTGGCTCAGCACAGATGTACAGCGAGAGAGCACTGAGGGTCACAGGAGCAAAGCATGAAAGGAGGTGAGGTAGCTGAAAGCTTTGGTGGTGTTGATGATCGCTGTGTGAGGAGTAGCAATCTTACGTTATCAGGCACCTGTTCCACTGTTGTGACCTTTGGCTGTTGGTGGTTTGGAGGGTGAGCCCTTAAACACCAATTTTAATCATGGCCTTGCTGTGTAGATACCTTTAGGGTGGTTATACACGAATTAGCTGCACAGGTCATACATTTAGGAAGATGATCTTTGCTGCTAATATGAGCAGCTGCACAACTGTTACAGCCCTGTAACTGCGATATACATTGCACTGAGAAAGAGCTCCCTTTCCTTTAATACACAGATTTGTTATTTGCTTATCTGATTTTACCAGGATAGATTACTGTCTATCTTTGATGATTTTTTGATCTGTAAACAAGCTTCTTATAGAAAGAAGAAGCAGCTTCTCTTTCTTCAAAGAGAAAACCATATGTTAGACATAGTGTGTGAAATGGGTGGAACTTCTGAATTGTCTAATAGCCTATTAGTTATTGTGGCATTTTTGCTGTTGTGGAAGCTGTGCATACTTCAGTAATTTTGATAGCACTTCTGGTAACTTTTTATGCTTCTAAATTATCGGAGCAGGTACTCTTATTTTGGTACTTTCACAGTTAATATCTTTTCCTAGGGCTAAGAAGGTACATGTGGTGTGTTGGCCCCTGCAAGCAGTTAAGCATCCACACAGCTGCTTGTTTCCTCCTCTCAGTGGGACAAGGGAGAGCATAGAAGGAGCAAAAGTGAGGGGAAAAAAAAAGAAATCTTTCCAAGCAATAATTGCCTTGGAAGACAGCCCCCATCTGGTTATTCATCTCCCCAGGTTTATACTGATGAGCATTATGTTGTATGATGCAGAATATTCCATTGGCCAATGTGGGTCAGTTGTCCTGCTCGTGTCCCCTCCCAACTTCCTGTGCACCCTCAGTCTACTCACTGGGGATCTAGATGGGAAAAAAAAAACCTTGAGGTTGTGCTGTTCGGCAATACCCAAAACATTTCTGTGTTATCAACTGTTTTAGTCACAAATCCAAAACACAATGCCATTGAGGCTGTTTGAAGGAAATTAGCTCCATTCTGCCAGAGCCAGTATAGCAAATCAGCAACTTCCAAGGAATGTGACATTTTTGTATTGTAAAAATATTGTATTTTTAATGTCATAATCACTGAGAACTAGTCAGCCATTCTGTGTAGGGTTGGAGCACAACCTTTGCGAACAGCTTGGTGTGGTATAGTGCTTTTAAAACATTCTCCAGTTAAAAGCTGGAAGTGAAATTTTAATGATGACCTTGGCATGTTTGCAGCTGCCCCTAAGAGTAACAAAGCAATTCAAGCATAGCAGAAGTGCCTGGAATAATCTCAAACCAGATTTTTTATTTAGCTATAATCAGTATTAGGTTTACGATTTACACTGCAGTCGAAACTGCTTCTGTGGGTGGTGGGAAGAAGCAGCTTAAAAAGTCTTAAAGAGAGCATTGAAGTCTCTCACCTCGGATGATTTAATTTATCTGGCTTTGTCCTTGACAGTCAGGATATATGAAGTTGGTGAAGAAAGGGCAGTAATGAAATGACTCCCGAGGTGGGTGGTGTTCATGACTGTAGGCAGTTGCTCTGTGGTTTGTGTTGGTAAGAAGAGCAAAGCATGAAATTACCTGCACAGGGGAACTTACCAAATGTTGTTATTATTAAGAGATTTTTTGTCTGAAGAGGAGCAAGGGAAAAGCCTGAAGAGGATTCTAGAAATGTACTGAAATATTTTTACTGACACTGAAATTTGCTAAAAAAGTAGGTTTGGGACTTATCAAAAGATTTGAGTGTAGAAGCACACAATCACTGGTAACTGGCACTTAGGAATAGATTTGTGAAACATTATGTCATCTGAAACTAGGGTAATGATATCTGAAGTTTCATTGTAGACATTTTTAGTTTTTTCTACCACTAGCAGCTTGTTAATGCTGATCAGGTTTTAGGTTCTAATACCTAATCTGTTGTATTCCTCTGTGGAAATGCATGCTTAGTGTGATATAACTATGTTGCAAAAGTATTTTTCCATATGCAATCAAATATATTTTTAATGCAGAGTATTTATAGAAAGGGAGCGATATGAAGCAGATATTTATAGGTCTTCAGTGGTTGACTTGCAGTCATGGTGTCATGTACCTTGGGTCAGGCATCATGGGCATGTTCATGGTTGTTTGCTGGAATATCCTTTCAGGACGTGGTTGGTGCAGAGGTGGGCTCTAACTCTACTTGTATTGTATTGTGCTTCATGTGAAAGTCGACACACACCTGTAATACACCAGTTTCATAATAGCACAAACAAAGAAATATCCCCCTGACAGATGGGCTGCACTGTACAAGTCAACCAGAAGAGAAGTGTCTCTCATCTCTCTAGTGTAGTGTCTTAGACTAGTTGTTTTCTTCTTGAGTTTCTGTGCTTCTAGTGTTATTTTGGTATTGGCTGTCACTGGAAGATTAAGAGGCACATCTGTGGTTGATGTTCCAGAAGTAAAACTGTTAATTTCATCATTTCTGTCGTGAGTGAATATGTGTAGGTGATTTTGGTTTTTTTTTTTTTTAATTGGGATGAGGGGGGCATTTATTTCTTTAAGGCAGATGTAGAATTATTCTTAAAACAGGCAAAAGTGATTTGAGGCTGGTGTAGTACCTGTTTGTAAGAGAAAAGCATATTTGACACTTAAATAGTTATAAAGTTGACAGTGTCCCTTTAAGACTTTCTTTAAATCACAGGATTTTGTTCAACTATCTCTTCCTCCCTCTTACTTGTTTTATGCAGCATTATATGGAACCATTCCTAAGCTTTAATTCGTTCAAGAAAATAATGGGCTCGCTTCCTTTTTAAGCAGGACAAAAGGAACAAGCTGTTGAATGGTATAAGAAAGGAATTGAAGAACTGGAAAAAGGAATAGCTGTCTTAGTAATTGGTCAAGGTAAGCCAGTTTTGAGTTTTGTGGAACTGATTTTGGTTTATGGCTTCTTTGAAGTGAGAAATCAATATTGTTAAGTATGGTAGGGGCTAGGAACAGTCTGGTGTGTGAATTAATTCATAAGGGTCTTTCTTATTCCTGTTTCAGCTGTAGGTGAGCACTGGTCCATTTCTCTGTTCCCCCTTAATATTCTGGTCTATATCACATGCAAATCTTGCTCCAAATATTTTCAGACTCTGCAAAATCCTAAGGAGTTCATGAACACTGTTAAGTAAAACACGTGATTTCTTATGTAATGGGAATGCCAAAATACTGAGTTCTGATTTGATTTGCTGAAGTTGACAGTTCATGTTCTCACTTATGCAGAATTTTATGTTCCCTTCAGTATAACTTAAAAAGAAACGCCCCAATTTGGAATGGCCTGACATTGTGTTTCTGAATAACTTAGGCCAAAATAACTGAACGTTTCCAACAAAGGAAGAAAGCCATCTCTCTGTGTGGAAACATTTTAACCTGGAGTTTAGAAGCAGCTATGTACCGTAGAAATACAGGTGTAGTGAAGGACTTGCTGAGAATTTCTGTCCTCCAAATAATATTATAATTGTAATAATAACAACCTAAATCACTTGCCCCAACCCCAAACCTGTAAGTGCTTTTGCAGACTTGTATTTTGTTACTCAGCTGTGTTTAGACGTATATGGTGATCTCATTTAGGGGGCAATACCAGTGGCATTTGATAGAACCTGTGTAAATTGCACAAGGGAAAAAACCCCCTTGACTTGAAGAGACAATATTTCTTAGGAAGTGGTGATGTTAATGTCTGATTCTGTGTGTTTTGAAATGTAAAGGGACACAGTCAACTCAATTTAAATGTGTTAATTTTGCCAAAGTGAATTCTTTCAAATTGTACTTGCCCCTCAGTCACTTTTCAAGCTTTTTAGAATCCTATTTTTATTTGACTTCTGTTCAGAGAGATGCAGAGACAAGGGGCATATTAGGTCAGCATGAAATGTTAGACAATATGCTAAGCAGTGTTTGGGTTCCCATCTCTGTATAAGCACTGTTGTAAAGCAGATAGTGTCAACTAACTTTAAATTCTTGATTAAATAGGAAGCTTTAGATTTTTTTTTTCATTAGTTTTGTAATGAAGTTCCATAGTAGAGAGGATAAATAAGGGGTGGGAGGAGGAGGAGGGAAGGCTGGGTATCAGTATTTTAGCACTTAAAGTTAATTTATGGAATTATGTTTTAACATGGATTTTTCTTTGTAAGGTGATCAGTGTGAACGGGCTCGACGTCTCCAATCTAAAATGATGACAAATTTGGCAATGGCCAAGGATCGGTTGCAGCTTTTAGGTACCAGTTACAATTCATGACTTTGGAAAGTTTGTAATTATTTGCACAACTTCATTTAATGCATTCTTCTAAAATATTACTTTGATTTTTAAAGCGAAGGAGTCATTATCTTTGTAGGGTCTCTTTAGTTTAATTTTTAGTTGAGAGTAAGTGCTGTTGATGGATTTTGAAAATGGAATTTCATGACCCACTTTCAGGTATAAAGTAACTGAGAAGTCTTTATATCATGGCACACTTGACTCATAAAGTGAGGAAGTCTTGATTAACTCCTGATGGAGTTTGTTCAGGATTTTCCTGTTAGAACTGTAGTGAAATTTATGATATATTGCTGATCATGAGTGCCAAGTGTGCTTCCTGTAAGTGTTCTGTTGATTTTGCTGTCACTTACATTAACAATTTTCCTTATTATTGGTAAATAATAATAATGATGATGATGATGATGATAATTCTTTAGCATCATGTAGACCATAAGGTTGTGAAATTCTAATTTCCTTGATTTTTTTCTAGTAGTGTTCTGTTTTAAAATCAGGAGGTAAGGTCACTTTTTTTCAGAACCATAGTGTTGTACAGCTTTAGCATTATTAAAATTAAGTGTTGTATGTAAGCTCTTAACAGAGTAAAGATCTTCCCATCAAACAGCAGACCCACAGCTCTGTGTAGCGCATCCTCTAAATTTAAGACTGAAAATGCTATCAGTTCAGTCAGTAAAATTAAAATTAAGATTATTTTTTAATTGCTCTTTAAGGGTAAACTAACAAATGTACTTGATTTTAACTTGCATATTTCAGCTTTATTCTTACCGTGTCTTGTGTGGAGTTCTACTAACTCATTCTTCTAGGAGCATGTAGAGAAGACAGGAAAACTTGGGCTCTTTTCTCCTCTTACTCTTTATGGTTCTGTGGTCCTAACTGGTGATTGACAGGGAAGTTGTGACAACCACAAGAAAGTGAGCCCCTTTTGTTTCCCTTGAGTTCCTAATGTCTGTAGTATTTTTTGAAAAAAATTGAAGGGGATAGGAGGTGAAAGAGGCATCTGTGTTCTATGCTTTAATGTGGTTGTTTCTTGGTACCGCTTTAGTAAATGGAGAAAAGATGTTT
This sequence comes from Mohoua ochrocephala, assembly GCA_013398855.1. Lineage (NCBI taxonomy): Eukaryota > Metazoa > Chordata > Aves > Passeriformes > Acanthizidae > Mohoua > Mohoua ochrocephala. The sequence goes on along the minus strand of VZTA01016037.1, from coordinate 37,998 downwards.
TCCACTCACTGGGGTTAAAAGCTGACTTCTAGAGATAATACAAACTAGGGAACAATAGAATGAAAGTGGTTACATGCTAACAATCTTTGACAAGGTATGACTTGTTGCAGACATCCTAATTGCAAGTAACTAGAATTTCTTTCTAGAAAAAATTTGCTGTTCATCAAAGCTTGAAGTAACAGTGTTTGTATTTTGTGGGTAGTGCTTCATCCTTGCTTGTATTACTTTAGTAGCACTTGCAATGTTGATAAGTTGCTTACTTGCTGTGATCTGATTGAAAAGAAACAAAGGGTGAAATTCACAAAAAACCATAAAATTGAAGTATACTTATCCTTATCTGTACTACCAGAATGTGTGATCACATGCTATTTGCTTCATTCAGAGTGCAGATTGAAACGTAAACAGATAGAATAGTGTTTATTACATAAGTTGATGTAAAATATTTTCTTTCTATTTTTAAATTACCAGTTTAGTACTTTGCTTTGCCTAGTTTCTTGTTAGTTGTTACTGAGGGTGTGCTTCGTACAGTGCAAAGCAAAATTTGGATAAAAAGGAGCAAATGAAGTCATGTGCCCTTTAGGAAGACAAAAGATGTGTTTTGGAGAGATATTTCAGTGGCTTTAAATCACTGCAAGTTTGATCATTAGGTTTCTATTTGAGTAATATTTTTATGCCATCTAACCAACTTTGAAGTATTGACAGCATCTTTTTTTATTTTTTTTTCTGTAATTTTCCATGGATTTTGTAGAAATTTAAGGTAATCTAGAGTTGAATTCCATGTGCCATTCTAAACACACTTTTGGCCTGTTATTTATAGTAACAGATATTTGGAAGTTTTAAAGGGGTGTAAAGAGCCTTTTGTAGTTGAATTAAGCATGAGGCTCTTGAAGCTATTACAGTTTAATGAAGTGATGTTTCCTATGGATTGAACTCCTAAGAGTGTTATCTGCTAGCTTTGTGGAATTTCTCCATTTCTTAAGGCAGAATAGGCAAGTGCTTTATTGCATTAGGTGAAAGGATAAAACAAACTTAAACTAGACAGTAATACCAAGTATTTCATCCTGCTTACTAGACAGAGATGTGATTGCAGACTGCCTAACTCAAACGCCATCCAGTCAAGCAGGTTACATTGGCATACAGTACGTAGAAAGTGAAAATTAAATCACGCTGATTACAACTGTCCCTTGAAAGTGCTCAGTATTTTGTTGTTGTTTTTTCTTACATTTGAAGTGTTGGTACATCAGTGTAAGTTTAAGCTGCATGACCCCACTGATGGGGGTGTTTGACACTGCTGATGAGAGTGTGATGTCTGATCACACCCATGTGTTACCACTGTGTCATCACACCACTGATGCCTTTTAATGTTGGAAGAGGATGGAGCTACCCACCTTAGATGATGGGTTTTCTATTTTGAGCCTTATTTTCCTCTTGAGTGTAAATTATGTTTAAAGCTGTACTGTGACACAGTCTGAAAGCTGAAGTGACTGCTGGTGTGCTTCAGGTCACCTGAAGGGGACTTGATCACTTTGGCAGTCCATTGACAATATTGGGTTGTGCTGGCTGTCAGGGGACTTGAAAGTTCTTCCATTGGATTTGGTGGCGGCCCCCCATTTTTGACATGGTTTAGGGTGTGTTAGTTGTGTGGTTAAACTTGGCTTTAATGGTCCTCACAGACCTGGTCTCTCGTGGATGACTGATCACCCATGTTAGAGTCGCTAAATTTGATGTATTTAGAATGACAGGAGGGTATTTGTTTTCTGCGGTCGATACACAGAACTTGGCAGCTTGTTGTTCCTAAAGATAGATGGCTGCAATGGCCAGTGCAACACTATTCAGTTCTAATGCTCTTTATGTGTTTTACCTATCTGTGTTCTCTCATTTCAGAGAGACTTTCTGTAGGGGGACAGATATCTTACATGACAAGTGCCTTCCTGTGTCTTATGTGTAGCTTCAGTATTTTGATTGAAGGGTGTATGTGGCACATAATTCAAATATCTTTCATCCCTCTCCTCTTTGGAGGGTATTAATGTTCCTCTGTTCTGCCTGTATAGATATGGTTTTCAATGGACACCTTTTGGAAGATTTCACTTCTTGGAGGAGATGGTGCTTTTTGCTTCAGGCTTATGTTACAGGGTAACATGTTTTTAGTAGAAGTTGGTTACCTTGAACTCAAGCTCTCCTGTTGCCTAAATAAGGCAGTGGTTGCAGTGCTGTTTGTTTGGTAGGTTTATGTCGGCGTTGTATCATTGAGGTGAAATAATGAATGAGGATCTGTCAACTTTTTGACAGTGTCTAGAAAAATAGGGAGAAAGCATTTAAATGGAAGTTGATGGTATCCTATAATTCCCTGGAATAATATTTAAAAGCTCAATTTCTTTTTGATATTCCAGAGGATCCTACAGCTATACTGTCTCTAAAGAAAAGTGATATGTTTGCTTTTTGAAAGTTTATGTGCAGTACTAAAATGACGTGTTAATAGGTAATGTGATGAGAGGACTCTGTGAATTGAAGCTGGACAACAGTTGGATTACATGTTTTCTTTTTTCTTTGGTTGGAGTTCTGTAGTTTCTGAATATGTGGAACTAGCTAAGCATTGATGGTTGTAGTAGAACCCCAGTGTCGAATTGTAGCATTGAAGCAAAGGGCAGTTCCTGAGTTCCTACACAAACCAATTGATGCGATTATGGTCACTCACTAGAAAGTCTTTTTTTGTTAAGCTCAGAAATGTTCTCCAAAACTCAGCTGATTGTCTAATAATCTTAAAAGTCTATTAATATTAATTTTGTTTCCTAAGCTTCTGTATGTTTTTTCCATTTGGGTTGCATGCATGGGCAGGGAGCAGACCAATCTGCTGCCTCCTTTGGTAGTGCTGTGTCCACTAAAGTAGTACGCTCTCTGCAGTCAGTCGTACTAAAAGGACTTTCCTTACCCTTCTAGAGAGGAAAGCTTATGAGGGTAACTTCTTGGAAGTTGCAGAGCCTGTGGTTGTTTGTAGGCTGTTCTTGTGTGACTGACATTTTTTTTGTTTTACTCTACCTGACTCTTCAAAGCTTTCACTTTAGAATGAAGTAAACCTTGTGTGCACATACTAATCTTGAACTGTAGCTTTTCATATTTGCCTGTGACTACCAGCTTTTCATTCTAAACCACATCTTGTTCAACCTAAATGTTATTAAGCCGTCACTTTAACTATGAGGTGTAAAGATACTATTCAGGAAAGCTAAGCGGTGAGTGATCAGGAGCAGGAAGAAGAAGAAAGGAACGAAGCAGAAAGACTAGAGAAAGATCTGTAACAGGTAAAGAAGCCTGAGGAAGGAAGTGCTCATGCATGTCGGTTGTACCATCTGCAGGCTCTGAATGGCAATTCTTCCTCCAGTCAGGGTATTTCTGATCTTAATTGTGTACGTTTTCAGTAGAATTTGTCTGCTTTTGCAGTATGTGCTTTCATATTACCAGAGAACATCTCTTTTCTACTTGGCATCTCTTTTCCTGCATCTTCTTGGTACTGTTGTCTCTTGAGGGGGGGAGCAGAAGAAAAAAAAAGTGGAGGAGGGAATGAGAGAGCTTGACAGTGTATGCCTTGCATCCTTGCAGACCGTGGTTTGATTTTAAAACAAGAGGGGTGTTTGTGAAGTAAAGGTGAGAGAGGAGTAAAGGGCCCCAAAAGTACGGCCCAGAGGTTTTTAACTGCAGTGGGAAAAGCAGGAGTGGTAGCTGGGCTGCAGAGAACAAGTAGTTCTTAACTCTTTTTTTTGTGTTTGCAGCCTTACACCTCTTTGACCTATGGTTTGTCTGGTTTTCATGACTTCTCAGAGTTAATTTCTTTCTTCTTAATCTTTAGATTATAAATATTGTATTCAGGTGTTTCTGAAGTTAATCCTCGTAAAGAATACAGTTTGCATGACAACTTTATTGTCTTAATTTCAAGGCAATTAAATATCTAAATAGAGATCTTAAAGGACATCATTGTAATGTATGTATGGTGTTCTGCTTTAAGTTTGAAGGTTTCTGTAAAATGTTAACTGGCTGTTACTACTTAAGTGAAACATTTAATATGTAGAGAAGTGAGGGCTCCTGGTCAAAAGTAACACCTTGAGGAGGACTTTCAGACATGGGTTATCAACATAAATATTTAGTAAATTAAATTGAGTTAATCCTGAACATTGCTTTTGAGAAGTAACTGCGATCACTAGGCTGGAAAGATTGTTGTAATTAACTCAGCCATAAATGGTGAGTTTTAAAGCTGTTTTTGGTCATGCTCATACTAACAGAATTTTCTTACACATTTGCTGAATGTGTAGAATAGATAGAAATATTCCTTTTATCTTTAACGATAACAAAGCCAAACTTGACATTTCTGTGTTCAACATACATAAATTTTCTTGGTTCATTTTTGGTTTTTGTTTGTTTATTTTGTCCTTTTTCCTCCCTCCCCCTCTGTCTACTATGTAGAGAAGCTGCAGGCAGTTTTGCAAATGTCCAAGCCGCAAATGGAGGTCTATAATGACAGTACTAACCTGGCATGCCGCAATGGACATCTCCAGTCAGGTGGGTTTGGTTTTACCAGCGCCTATTGAGGGGATGTCCCTCAGTTTCTGGTGTATTACAAGGCAAAATAATGCAATGCTATATTCTGGCCCCACCAGCTTTAAAAGAAAATGATTTATATTTCTGTTTTTAAAGGCTTTGTATAAAATTCATTCCATCCTTTCCATGGCTTTGACAGCACTGTTTTATTTTGTAGTATTCTGTTTTCTCTTACAATGATTGTCTTAGAACTCAAATCTATTTACTAAGGCAACATTTTAGAAAATATTTCTCATGTTATATTCTTCAAGGGATTACATTAAACCTGTTTTAGAAAGTGTCAAAGTCAATGTCGGATATAGAGGTTCTATGTTGTGCCTTTATTAATTAGCTCTTCCTTTATGATATTGTGCATATGCATCTGCATTAAGCAACTTTAAATTTCAGGGGGTTTTTTACATCAAGAAAGTCATATGCAATTGAAATGAGGGGGGAATGACAGCAGCTCTTGCATTTTGTCAAAGAACATTGTTTTAATCCTTTCCCAGAAGACTGAACCAAACTAAAAATAGCAGAAGTAAACTATTTTTGTCCATACGCAAGGTGTAAAGTTACGACGAGGTTTGCGAATTGTCTTTGGGGAGTGTTTTAAACCAGCAGTAGGCTGTTGTCACAAGTGTGATCTCAACTGATAATTTGTACAGTAGACTACAGTGAAGTTAAATAAAATAGAGAGCTAACAAGCACTGGAATTCATAAAGCCTGTCTACTGAGTCAATAACAGTATTCAGTTTTTAAATTAAATTAAATAAACTGAAACAGTGCTTCACTTCTGTTTGTTGTGGGGTTTTTTTTGAGATCCATTGCTAGTTTTGAAGTCATCTTACTGTTTGGTTTTATTCTTTCTAAAGTATAACAAATTGAAGTAGTGGAACTGTTTCATGTTAGGCACGTTTACATTACTGTATGTGTGGTACTTTTGTTTAACTGTGTCAAAAAAGTATAGTTATGTAGATTGACCTTGAGAACTCTCTGCCTTAAATGAGCCAGTACAACTCTTGTTTTTTTATCAGGCTGGCTAGACACTCAGTGAACAAATACATCCATATACACACAAAAGTTGATAACATGTTCTATTTAATATGAACAGCTTTTTCTTTAAACTCTTTTCTTAGTATTTGCTTGTACCTTTGTCTCGATGTATCACAGAATTGAATACTGCAGAAGGTTAGACTGAAATTTCAGTCTTAAAAATTTTAATATACTTAAATCTGTTATTAACAAAACATAGAATATCCATTGGCATCTACTGGAAAGGAAGAAGTGTTTTGCAGTTCTGTGGCAGGTGTTTTTATGCACAGGAGTTGTTGTAACAGAAGTGGCGTTAGCCCATTTACCCGTTTGGAGTCATACTCAGCTGATTTAGAGAAGATGATCCACTTCAGCCAAACTGTGGAGGAAACAACTGCAAAAGGCCGTGCTCTTCTGGGAATGCATTTTTCTGAGAGCGTTCCCGTTTTCTGAAAAGGAGTGTGGGATGAGAGAGAATGTTCATTTACCAGACTCAGTGGAATCTGAGGAGAGACAGACAGACTGAAGAGCGTGTCACTAAAAAAACCAGGTACCAGGTGTCTACTGATTACTTTGAACAAGACTTCAAGAGGCTTGTTCCATTTCTATTTGCATTTCCATCTACCAGAGGTAAACTTGAGACTTATAACTTTTAGAAGTCAGAGGATTACCCAAAGTACTGAATGTTTGCAGCTGTGGGATCCCTGATACAGTACCATGGAAGTCAGGCTATTAACAGCCATCTGAATTTCTTAAATGGCTGGTGCCTATGCTCTTGTGCTTGCTTTCTCTGTCTCTCCTTTTGGGGTGTGGGGCAAGGGAGTCTTTTTTTTTTTAAGAACATACTAGTAATACACTTTTTTCTTAAAAGCAGTGTAAAAAGGTGGTTTTGCTTCAATCTGCTAATCATCTTGCTGCTGTTCTTCCTTCACACATGTAAAATAGTATTTTCATATGGACAGCTCTAATAATTTAAAAACACCAAGTAGATGACAAAATTTCTTAGAAAACTACAAAATCAGTTTGCAGGCTACTTCAGATAAGAGAACTGCTGTTACTGAGAAGGCAGAGGTACTTCAGAGGTACTTAAGAGGTATTGAGCCACAGGGCTCTGGCATAAGCTTAGTTTTCTATCTGTGGAAAGTATTACCTGCACTGTTGCCTAATCAGGTTGGGCTTTTTAAAATTTCAGGATTTTATGAAGTATGAGCCATAGTCATTCTTACTTTTAATATGAACAAAGTGTCTTTTTGCCCATCATTTGGTCTAAAATTACATTGTTTTCTTTTATTTGCCTGTAAAGGCCAGAGTCTTTACAGATGTTTTTGCTTCATAATTTTGTGTAAGATTCTGTTCTCACAGCTATGTTGCACATTTTTTATATTTCCAAAGTGTTACTGATTTGAGATTCTTCGTTCTCTCAAGATGCTATTTGTGTCAGCCTTCCTGACCAATTTACTTGATTCTAACACAAATGACTACCCTACTATCCCTGTCTTCAACATTTGTGGTTTCCAAACTTACCTGAATAGCTAGAGATTTTTCTTGAAAGTTTACCTTCCAGATTTATACTGAGGTTTTTCAAGACCTCATTGCAGTAGTATCACCTGCCCTTCAGTTGCTGGGGGCTGTGCAGTAACTCACCTAAGGAGTGATAATAAGTAACCTTGACCCAAACCTTTATTTTGAAATAATGTTAATTTAATATTCATCATTCTTCTTCTCATAGCAGTCTTAAATTAGATGTAAAACAATTTACCTGTATTTTTTCCCCTCAGATGTGCTTGCTTTCCTTTGCACTGTGGATTGTTGTTGTTTGTTCTTAAACAAGCTAGGGAAGGAGATTATGCTAGTCTTGCCAAAGGCAGAGTTTGAATTTTATGAACTCATTTACTAGTCATACAATACTTAGAGTATTATAGTAATTCCAGTGTATACCATTTTATGTGTAAATTTCAGCATGATGGATGGCCAGAGAAAGCGTTAAATTTCTCTTAATTACCTCGACATGAATACTGTGCAGCTAGCTAGTATTTTATCTGTTTTCACATGGAAGGAGTTGCTGGCCTGTCTTTAATAGTAGACATATATTGGCAATGTTTGTCACACTGCAAAAGTTCTACTATTAATACAGAAGTTTTCCAAGGAATTCCCCCAGCAGAAGAACAAGTAGCAGTAAGATTGTTTTTAACAACATAATTTGACAAAAGCAGATCTCTGACTGATGTGGCTCTGTCAGTTCAGAAAGGAGAACAGCTGTAATTCCTGGCCTGTGTAGCTGTGCTACCATTTAAAACATGCAGCATGTCCTTCTTAGTTGCTGGAGCTTTCTGTTAAGTAGCTTCTATTACTTGAATCTACCTATTTGAAAAATCTGAATTGAATTTTTGAAGAATTGCAATTTTGGGGGCTGTTGTGAATGCTGATCCTGAATAATGATCAGTCTTGCAATCGCTGCAAGTTTAAAGCAGCAATTTAAAGTTTGTTGGTTTCGTTGGTTTTTTAAAATGAAACTACATACATAAAGTTACAGATAATTCTAGACTGGTGGATTTTTTTTTTTCCAACTTGGTGTCCACAGATCACGTACAAGAACTTGTTTTAGTCCCTTTATATTATTTATCACTAGGCATATGTAGTGAGGAGTATTCGCTCATGATTTTTGAGATGTCACAACTAAAGGCTGGAAATTGTTCTGCAATACTGGAATCACTGCTGTTAATTTGAATTAAAACTTTCTTTTGGATGCTTAAGAAGTTAGAGACTAGTAGAAGCTTGTTTAGTAACATGTGCTTTAATCTGGTTTAAATGCAGAAAAGAAAATATAATGGGTTTGCTTCTTAGAAATATAAAGGATGTTGTTATATTAAATAAATGAGCTACAGCTGCATATTTTTAAGATTGTTTTTGCATCTCCAGGTATTTAGTATAATCAAGCTTCTCTTAGATTTGTTCAAACATATTTGTACTTTATCTTTAAAACCGGTTTAATATAATAAGTGTATATATTATATAATAACTTGTAACATTACTTTCTGTAAGGGAGTCTGAATTTGGGCACTTGTGTCTGCAGCTTATCACAATTTAAGCAGTAGAAAACCCCAAACAAAATTTTGCTGCTTGCTTGTTTGTAATTTGTGTTGTGTGTGTATTTGGATGGTAGATTAAAATTGCAGGGATGCTTTCAGGACCAGACAGCTATTATGTCTGTGTAATCCAGTGGTGTTAGCCTGGAGCTATAAAGTAAATTATTTTGTTCAGAATTAGAGAGTAAAATCAAACTGATTAAGCATCTATTACTATCCTATAAGTGTATATGAAGCAGACAATTCAACTGTTCAGTGTTTCAAATACACTTGAAAAAATTCCATGGTGTCTCTTTGTGATTAGAACCTATTTTAGGCACTTCCTTATTGTTTTAAACAGAACAGTGAAACATTTGGCAAAAGGCTGCTGGAGATATTGTGAGGGTTTTAAGGTCACTTGCTGTGTATTTCCAGTCTTTCAGTAGATGACAAATAGAAATGGGTAAGAAATGTGTTTTGGGGGTTTTGCATTTGTTACAGCAAAATACGCATCTTGCAGAATGGAGCAGCTGTCTGACAAGTGATGTTCACTTAAACACCTCATGCTTTAGAAATAGGTAAACTTTAGATAAACTGTAATTCCGAACAGTTCGGTAACATTTTTATTTGTTACTTCAATGAAAATTTGTATATAAAATGAAGTTTCCCTCTGAAACTGACACTCATCAAACAACTATGTTCAGGAGCTGTTCATCAGTGCTTCTTTGTGTGCTGCCCATCAGGACTGACAACAATACATATAAACTTACCGGTCTTTAGTCCTGGAGGTGCTGTTAGAGTAAATCATAATTTGTATTAAAACCTTGTCTCTTTTCCCTTCTTTCCCCACTTCTCTTTCCAGCTTCCTGAAATACTTCTTACCTGTGCAATTTTATGACCCTCAAAATGGCAATATCTGTGTATTGTTCTCAATGTGTGGGGGTAGTTCTGGGAGAGTGAGATAATTGAGCAGCATGTTAGGGTGAAGGACATGGAGAAAAACTAATTTAGGTTTTTGAAGCCTTCCCATGTTGACTTCAAGCCAGCCGTGCAAATGAGGTTGAGGCGGGCTAAAAAAAACCCAACCAAACTGAGTGCCACCTTTTGATTAAATTGGACCAGTCAAAGTGCTGAGTAGCTAGATGTTTTATATAGGTTCATATACTGCTTTTTGAACTTGAAAGTCACTAAGTATGCCTAATTTTAAAGAGTTTTGGACGTGTAAATTCCTTTGCAGGAATGACTAAGTAGCACTATCCAGCTCTGGAACTGTGTGCGATTCAGTCAGTAGCCAGTTTTGGTGTTTTTTCTTATTTTGTTTTTTTTAGTTTGTTTTTAACAAGAAACTTATTACAGGTAAATGTACTTAATTATATTCTTCAAACTGCCTTGTTTCTTGCATATTGATACATCTGCATTGTTTATTGTGACCCCTGCAGAGTTTCTGTAACTCTAAAAAGGGATGGATTTGTGACTGAAGAAAGGCTTTAGAAACTTTTTCACTGAGTTGTTAAGGATACCTGTAGGCTATGTAGAGATTTGCTCCTGTGAGTATGTTTAAAGAGGCTGAGAACGTAGTAGTAATTAATTGATCCTTCCACGATACTGTTTGACTGAAGTATTCTTTGAATTTTTTTACAAAACATTTAAAATTACAAGGCTTTTTCATTGAACTGCGATGTTCTAAGTTAAAAATTCTTCATAGAGTCATTAACCCTGATTAAAAATCAGAGTTCTTTGGCCTGTTACTTAAGACTAACAGGTCAAATTGAGTTGCAAGTTTCTACAATCCTAGTGAAGACACTTGTAGCTGCAATCTATCTTGAGCTTCCTTACCTCTGATGCCCTATTTCTCTTATCTAATAAAAAGACACCTTAATCCTTTTAAAAGGATGTAGAATAAGACAGTCTTTACAGTTTCCGTCACAGATGACAGTACTGTACTAGGCAGCTTCCAGTAGTGTGTTCCCACCACAAAAAAGGTCCCGATCCAAAGCTATGCTCTAATCATTAACCAGCCTGACCAACTTGCCTGCTTGCTGTATCACCTTCTTACCTCTTAATCTCTGATTTCATGTTTTACACTTGCCATTTCTGTGCCAAGGAAGTTTGTTTTCTCACATATCCCATATGGAGAGCATAGACATCAAGTGCTATTTTGTTTACTCTGGACCAAAATGGCTTTTTGTAGTCTGATGACCTGTGGCCAGTATTTCAAGTTTGTATGTCACCTAATTTGAGACTTTCCTGCTTCATCATGGAGGTGAATAAGTAGCGTGAGTGGAATGTCTGGTGATGTTTAAATATATTTGAAGACTTAATTTTTAATGTAGGAAGGTAAACGGCTTCAGAGCTGTCCCTTCAGAATTTACTTACCCCTTGAGACTCCTAAAGTGGAAGAAAGTTGAAAGAAAAAGCACCTGATAGTCACTTGCAGGTATAAATATTGTAATTTTTCCACGTTAAAATGCCTTGGTGAAGCTTCTGTGTGGAAGGTGTTAGATTATGTTAGCTAGCATCCAGTTGACTAGCCTGCTAACATCACTTAAAGAATGAACACTCTGAATCTAAAAGCTTGAAATTTGGGGGTTATTATAGTGGTTATTTTTAAGAGTTCCTGGGAAAGAAGACAGCAGAACACAAGCCAGAAGACTTTGCATCATGAGGAATAGAGTGTTCTCCCCTTGATAACAGGACTAAGTTATCTCTGGCTTTTCTAAGATGGCTAACTAGGGTTCATTTTGAGAGCTCCTAAAAATTAGAATTTTAACTGTAGGTGAAAGCAGCAGTCAGTATCCCCTTGAAAACACTAAACCTCTTTAGAAATGTATGTTATCCTTCTATAATACTGTATTATGTGTTTCAACAATTCTATCTTCTAGTTGCAGTTGATGGTAAAAGTATGACTGCTGCAAATGTTCTTATGACACTGGTTTTCTTTATAGAAAGTGGAGCAGTTCCAAAAAAGAAGGACCCCTTAACACACACGAGTAATTCCCTTCCTCGTTCAAAGACTGTTGCAAAAACCGGATCCACAGGCCTTTCAGGTCACCACAGAACGCCCAGCTACAGTGGGATATCGTCATCGTCTGTGTCTAGACCAGCATCTAATCCTACACCTTCAACTCACAAGGTAGAGTGAGGATAAATGTGGACGTATACACTTGAAAAATCAGTGTAAATTCCAGAACAAGCTTTGGATTTAAAACCTTAATTGCAGTGTTGTAGCAGCAGAAAGTTTTTTGAAAAAACTGAAACTCCAAATTTTTGGCCAAATCTCTTGAGCTAGGCTGCAGAGTGGATTTTAGAAACTGAAGGGCATCAGGTGGGTGCATGGGCAAATGAATTTTAAGTAAAATCACAGTAATAAATAGTACTTTGCTTTCACTCAGTTTCCCATGCAATTTTATCTAGATGAAAAATAAATGTTACTTCCAGATGTAAAAGATGGAGAGAAAAACCTCTTACTCCAGAGCTACAAGATTTTTCCCCCCTACATGTTCTTCACTTCAAAGCATGCATGCATGCACAGGTTGTATTGCAACCACATGGAAAAGCAAATTCTGGTTAGGCTGTGACTGAAACATAAAAGTAAGTCCTATGCTAAGAATACAGAAAAATACAGCATTTCTGTTGACCCATCTTATCCCCTTCCGTCCTTATTACCCAGTAAAGTAGAATGAAGAGCAGAATGGAGTGAACAGAAATGTGCTGTTAAAACATTACAGCTGCTATAATATGAAGGCTTTTAAGTGGCCTGTTACAAAGTATGACAGCAGTAGGAATTCTTGCTTATAGGTATTGAGGACCTGAGATGGTTTGTGATGCTTATTTCCAGAGTATGCTGGGGGAAATACTGTGGTTAAATAAATGAGTTATCAAACAATAAAACCCCAAATCAAAGACCCTTCACCACTGGAACCTAAGATATTCTTCTCGTGGCTGACTAATGATAGTATGATTTGTAGCAAAATACAGCATTAGAATATTGGGTATTTGTTAACATGCTGTTTTACTGGAGCCAATGAAATGTGGACCTTATTTTGTTTAACACTGTACTTTTAAAGTATTCATGTGGGGTTTTGGTTTTTTTCTTCACCCCTCTCCAGGCTGCTCCTAAAAACAGCAGAACAAATAAGCCTTCTACTCCTACCACTGCTCCTCGAAAAAAGAAAGACACGAAGATATTTAGAAATGTGGACAGTAACCTTGCTAATCTCATCTTAAATGAAGTTGTTGATAGGTAAGTATGAAGAGAAGTAGGCTGTTCAATCCATTAAATCAGTTTTTCATTCAGTACAATCTTGGTCTACTTGGAATGAAATTAGTGCTCTTATTTTGTTGTGGGTTTTTTTGAGGATTGTTTTGGATGGGGTTTTTTTTATCGTTACTTTGGCAAAAGGATGAAAATTCAATTCAGAAATGCTTATGTTTTAAAATACGTAACAATATAAGTTGTAGATTTTCTCAAAAGGGTTCTTTATAAACAGTCAAATGCGTTAAATTAGTCAGCTGCAGCTGAAAAAGAGAATCTCATTGTTAGACTAATTACTATTCCATTTCTTTGTTAGTGGGCCAGCTGTCAAATTTGATGATATCGCAGGGCAGGAACTGGCTAAACAAGCTTTGCAAGAAATTGTTATCCTTCCTTCTCTTAGACCTGAGGTAAGCAACTGGGTGTTATTATCAGTCTGTGACAGGATCAGAGCAGTGTACTGTGCTTCACACATGAAGTGATGATTCTTGAATCCTGTTTTTACTGATTATGATTGCTATGGATAGCTGTGTGGTGCTAGCCATCTTGGAAAAGGAGAATATAGGTTTTATGTGTTAAAATGCTACCATGAAATTCCTTGTCTTCTGGTTAATCAATGTTGAAGAAAGTGACTGGAGCAAGAGCTTAAAAAATAAGAAACCCCCAAAAAACCCAGGCCCAAACCAAATCAGCAAACTACAAACCCCTAGAAAAACCAAACAAAACCAAAACCACAACACCCCCACAACCCCATGAAACAAACAAACAGCAGAAGCAAAACAAACAAAATTTCTCACCGTTTGTCAGGCTGACTATTCCAGATAGCTATAGCTGTGTGTCCAGCCCTATATGGCCATGTAAAGGACAAAGCCCTGAACTGAAGAGTGGAACAGAAGAGATTTGTATAGGTAAATTAGGTCGTGACACTATCTGATGGGAAACACGTTATTGTTATTTTGGTCATCCTCGCTGTGAGGACGTTGGTTAAACACTCAGAATAGTTTATTCACAGATGGAGAGGATGCAAAGAAGTGCAGTGAACAAATACACCGAGGTATATAACATTTGAGGGCAGATTTCCTCTTCACTTGGCTGGCTGGATGGAAATTGTTTGATTTAGGCCTTTATTTATCATAGATGGTACCTCAGCTACTGTGACTGCCTAGATTCAGGCCTAGTCTGTCTACTACTGGAATTTTCTGAGCTACTTTTAAGAAAAAATTAAATTGGTCATTTTCTAAAGCTGAACTTAGTAAAAGTTGCAGTACTTTTGAGGAAATTGCATGCAATGATTTCCTGCAGTGCTCTCATGAGACCCCACCTGGAGTACAGTGTCCAGTTCTGGAGTCCCCAGCACAGGAAGGGCATGGACCTGTTGGAGCAAGTCCAGAGGAAGAACACCTAGATGATGAGAAGGCTGGAGCACCTCTCCTATAAGAAAAAGCTGAGAGAATTGGGGTTGTTAAGCTTGGGGAAGAGAGGGCTCCAGGCTGACCTTATTGCATTATTTCAGTACCTGAGGGAGACCTACAGGAAAACTGGTGAAGAAGTGTTTAAAAGGTCAGGTAGTGACAGGAAAAGGGAAAATAGCTTCAAACTGAGAGTAGGTTTAGATTTGGATATTAGGAAGAAATTATTCACTGTGAGGATGGTGAGGCACTAGAACAGGTTGCCCAGAGAAGTTGTGGATGCCCCATCCTGGAATTGTCCAAAGCCAGATTGGAAAGGGCTTTGAGCAGTGTGGTCTAGTGGAAAATGTCCCTGCCCATGGCAGGGAAGTTGGAAGTAGATAATCTTCAAAGTCCCTTCCAACCCAGCCCACTCTATGATTCTTCAAGAAAAATTACTGTTTGTACTTTCTGTTTGCTCGTGGGTCTCATTTGTCACATGGACAGGTGACTGGAGTTGCTTTGTGGTTTTCCTCTTAATGCAGCTGCTGGTTTTGAAGCAGTGTAGGGAAGAAACCCCAAAACCTGGCATAGCATCACAGAAATATGAAGTGTAAGAAAAACAAAGCTGTGGCAACAAATGTGCTCAGATGTTTTTATGCAGAAGGAAGATGCCATTACAGCATCTCTGTTACTACAGTGCAAGAGTATGTCAGGAGAGTTGTTCAGTGACACTAACTCAATGAGCTGGGTGGCAGCTTGGAGTAGCTGTGACTCTTTTCCAGTGACGTGGTATCTTCAATGAGGTTGTCTCATATTACTGTAGCTAGCAATGCGCCTGACCTTGGTGTAATAAGGACAGAGAATCCCATGAATTTTTAAACTTTCCTTGGAAGTAGAGAGGGTTGGTTTTATTCTGTGTAAGTGAGCACAGTAGATGTGGCAACTGTAGGGGGGATAGTTAGTAAATTAACACTAGTTCAGTTTTAATCTTAATGAGTTTTGAACTCAGATTCATATTTAGCAAGCCAATTAATGATATTTTTGTAGGAGAGCAAAAGTTGAGGTGCATAAACAGGAAACACTGGCTGCAACCATTTCAGTGCTAAGATGCTAATGAAATGGTAGCAGTTCAGACTATGTTTTTAATTAGTCTGTTAACAAAAACTTGAAAGGCTTTGTGTGTGTCAGTGATAAATGGCAGTTGCAGCTGAACTGTAGGTGATGATCAAGGTGAGGAAGAGTTATAGATTTGATCTGGGCTGTGTGAAAATGGTGGAACTCCCCAAGAATTATTTCAAACAAAAGAAGTCAGACAAAAAATGCACATGGTGGTATGCAGCATGGAAAGCGGAAACACTGGAGTGTTCACTTAGTGAATAGCTGGGTAACTACTTTTAGTGATCAGAGTCAAGCACAAACAAAATGCTGTGGATGATGAAATAATAGAGAAAACATGTGTTGGTCATGACAGAAATACAACACTGCTAATGGAGATATTTGTTGTCATGGATATTGTGGAAAGAAATGCCTGCCGACAGTGCTGTTTACACATGGGATACCCTCCTATTGCTTTTGCTTGTTTATTGGAATTATTGGAAGCTGGAAGGGAGGGATGAGTGTGAGACCAAAAGAAGGGGTAAAGACAAAGTGCTAGAGAAAACAGGCAAGAGTAATAATTAAAAGTTAAGTATTCTGTGCGAATCTGTAGACTCGATTGCTGTGATGCTACATATGGTGGAGGCAATTTTATAGAGTAGGAAAAATGAATCTAGTGCAAAGTGAGAGAGAGGAGATGACTATCGGTAGCACAGAGAGAGTAGGTGGTTGTTAAGTAATATTTTAAATCATTTTGTTGAAAGCTTGTCTTCTCAAGTTTCATTTAATAAGGAAAGATGAAGGAGTTCCTCCATATGGAGTTAGTAGGATCGCTACTTTAGCTCTCCTACTATACACCTGCATTACTCCCTTTTTAACTGGGATTGATTCTTTAAACTTGATAGGCTAGTCTGTCTTGTGGAAAGTGTTTTAAACTGCTTTCACAGTGCATCCATGCACAGAACAGTTACAACATAATTTAGCTGCTGTGTGGGAAACAATAGTGGTGTGCATTTGGTCAAGTTAGTAACAGAGTGTAGTTCTCTCAAAGCCTGTACTGTTGTGGCACTGCTGCTGTTACTATCAGTGCTAGCCAGTCAGCCATTCCTCAGTCTTAAACCATTCTCTTGCAAAGGAAAAGCAACATTTTATTCAAGTCTTTGAAGATAACTTACGATGATGTCCTTTTCAGTTATTTACAGGTCTGAGAGCTCCCGCACGCGGTTTACTGCTGTTCGGCCCACCGGGAAATGGGAAGACAATGTTGGTGAGAAAATTACTTCCTGCATGAGTTGGTGGGCTTAAAATGTAACCATGAGGGGTGGCTTTCAGTTTGGGGCTTGGAGTAGTAAACTGTACATTCTTAGAGAATATGTATTATGGTGTCATTTTATATACAAAAATGCAAAGTTGCTCTTAACCCTGGATTTTATGGAGGGAATTGCTAATCTGCTCTCTCTTTAATTATTTTCACTATGACAAGTAATATTTTAAAACTTAAACCAGCAAGCCCAGGTTTCATTTTCAGAGAGAGCAAAAGGAAGTGGGTTAATTGTTTTGTACAGCAGAGATTAATCAGAAATTATCTGCTCTCCACTGAAACATACTAGAAGTACATTTTGAAAATGGGGAGGGAGCACAGTAGCAAAAAAGGGGATTGTCTCGCTTGCACACTGCTGTGCAGAGAGCGTGAAGGCTGTGGAACTGCCTGGCTGCAGGTCGTTTCCTCAGCCTGTGCTAGGTCCGGGGAACTGGAGCGACATGGCTGCGCATCAGCCGGGGAGCATCGAGTGTCCTGATGCAGCTGAGCCAGGCACATCGTCCTGCATCACGTGGTGTGGCTGCAGCTGCACGCTCTCTGCTGACACTGGAGCTGCATCAGCTCTGAAGTGCAGGAGTGTGAATGCTGAGCAGCTCATGTAGGCTCATCTGTTATGTTTGACATACTGGAACATAATTGCTAATCACTAAAATTAGACTCTATAACCAGGGAATCATAATTTCTTGAATATGATGAAACCGTTAAAGAAGAGGGTGGTCTGAATGAGCATTCCAACTAATTATTTTTCCCAGCTTTCCTCTGAAAACAGCTTTTGCATAGATAAAGGAGGGGAAAAAACACCATAATTTTTTATGTGCTTTGATCCAACTGATGCCTTAAATTACCACCCTAAATTAGTTAAAACTGGCTTAGATGTCTATTCTGGATGAATTGAAAGGAAATGGAGACCTTTATTCTTCAGAAAGCAAGTTGTAGTTGGCTGTGGAGCTAGTGGGATTAGAGAAGTCTATGGGAGTCTGAAAATTTCTCTATTGGCTTGACTGCATATCCATTCTCATTTGTAAGTGGCCTGGGCAGAAGTTTTCTGTACCATTTACAAGGTGCTCCCTTTGAAGAAACAGGGGTTTTCAAAATCATCAATCGGGACATGAGTGCTCACTACAGATGCAGAGAACTATCTTCAATATGATGTTTTAAAAAGTACTTTTGTTTTTCCCTCCTCTCCTAGGCCAAAGCAGTTGCTGCAGAATCAAATGCTACTTTCTTTAACATCAGCGCAGCGAGCCTGACTTCAAAATATGTAAGTGATGGCTGTAAATTGTATTGATTTGAAAACACCCATGCTGTAATTGGGGCTTAAGAAAGCCAAAGACTTCCGACAAGTCCTTGGTGAACTGTTAGCCTATAGTGAACATGGTTTTTAAAAAGTGACTTTCGAAGTAAAAAAATTTTGTTTTGTGCTTGTGATAAATCAATGTCAAAGGTTTTTGCAGCTCGATGATGACACTGACAGTCAGGCAGATGAGTGGTTGTGGGGTTTTTCATCTTTAAAAAGTGAATGAGTCGGGTCCCAGCTCTCTTTCACATAATTTAGGCACCAAAATCTCTTGACAGTTAACTCAATTATGATCATAAGAGAAGCTGTAATGTTTCTTTTAAGATGTAAACCATTGTATGTACTGAACAAGTGGTAATCTGAATATGTATAAATGGACTGAGTGTGGTTGGTTACCAGCAAGATTTTCTGTAGGTCCTTCTGTTAGCTGTCTTGTAGTAAAAATTTTTGACCCCGTCCAAAACCAATGTATTGTTATTTTAGGTGGGTGAAGGGGAGAAACTGGTGCGTGCTCTATTTGCAGTAGCCAGAGAACTTCAGCCTTCTATAATTTTTATTGGTAAGACCGTAAATGTGAACTTTTATTTATTTTCTTAAAAGTCTTACTTACTAAAGATGAATAAGTCATTAACTATTGGAATAGTTGGGTAAACTTCTTCTGGGTAATTCTGCAGCGCAGGACAACTGTCTCACATATGACCTGCTGGCCAATCAGTAGTTCATATAAAGCATGTTAGATTACTGTTATGTTATTTAATTGGTGGTAATAGTGGGAAGAGGTGCTCTCAAAAAGAAAAATACTGTACTGCCTTTACAGAGTAAGTCCATTAAACTTCAGACATGCGAATGGGTTTGCTTGTCCTGAGTAGCAGTTTATCAGCAGAAAGATTTTTTTTTTTTTCCCCTCTCATCTGTGCTTGGCATTACCTATTCAAAGGCCAACACATTACACAAGTTTTTAAACTTTCCTAACATCTGTCTGGCTCCTAAGGAATAAAGATATCTGGTCTTTCTTAACAGAGCCCTATATTAGCAAAGGAACTCAGGCAAATACAAAGACTATGATGTTGTCTGCTTGATTAAGATGTATTTCTTTGTTTTTCAGATGAAGTTGATAGCCTTTTGTGTGAAAGACGAGAAGGCGAACATGATGCTAGCAGGCGTCTAAAAACAGAATTTTTAATAGAATTTGATGGTGTAAGTATTTAGTCTTGGTATCGTTTAATTTAGCTAAATTGGCTAATATAGTGGGTGCCAGTACAGACTATAGGTGAATTACAAAGGATTTGGCTGCTGGGGCTTAGCTCAGCCTCCCTCCCACCTCACTGTCATCAGCAAACAGCTTTTTCTGATTGTTCTTAATTTTCTACCTGCTTACTGTAGTGTTCTGGGAAATGCAGTCTGGACTGAAAGGTAGCAGTCTGGAGAGGAGCTGTAATAATGTGTTGGAAGATTATGGACAGAGAAGAACGGCTAACAGATGGCAATAGTAAAGGAGCTGTGAGGACAGATGTTCTTACAGGGCAAGAGGGATGTTTGAGGGTCAGGGAGAGTTGAATCCATGTTTGCAATTGCGTGGTTTGGTGAATCATTCCTCTTTATTCTGGCAAAGTAAAACAAGATTTAATGGCTTTTAAGTAGTTTTTGGTTTCAAAGGAATATGTGTCACAAGCAGGTGAGGCTTGAGGGATGAGGATTTCAAACAGATTAGTTCAGATGAGATATAGATATAGATATAGAGATATATATACACACACACACATATCTTGTGTATACACAGCTCTGACACATCAGAAAGATTTATTTCTGTGTTAGTACAACTTTTATTGCACTATAACTTTTTTCTTGGCATCATAAGCTAGAGAAGACAGAATACAGTAAGAAGTATTTAATGGCATGAATGCAATACCCGGGAAGAGGAACTTCATAGTGGGACACACGCACAAATGAGTGTCAGAATATTTTTCTGTCCCAGCAAAATGTTCTTGTATTGAATAATTTTAGTTTGTGTTCCATTAGCACAGTGGAATATTGGTACAGTGATGAAGCAATAGTAATGAGGTACAGAAGGAGCAGATAACAATATGGAGAGACAGCAAGGTTGGGAGAAACTCCAAAATGGATGAATCAGGGCAAATAATGCAATGTGACAGTGATATGCAGAAATTATTACAGACACATGCAGAGTTTTCCCTTAAAATGAAAAGGGAAAAATAAGCATAATGCAAAGTTTGCTGACTTAATATTTAAGGTGTAACTATGTCATACAATATTTTTGGGGAACTTTTTGAACATGGTAAGGTAGCAGTGAACTTAAACCTATGAAGAACTGGACAGTAAGTGAATAATAATGTTTCTGATAGCCCAATGTTTTCTCTGAAGTTTGGAAGTTCTAAGTCACCATATTCTTTGGTATAAAATCAATTGAGTGAATTGGGAAGGAAATTGCTGTGTCTTCCTGCTATTATGATCATTTTATAGCTTATTTTGATTACTGGATTCCTGCAAGGCCTGTGTTAGATGGATCTCTGATCTGATTTTGTGGTTCTGGTTATACTTTAGTTTAAAGTTTTGATTCTCACCCTGTAGGCTTCAAAACAATGTTTGGTGTTAAAACCCCACAAGAGCAGAAAGTCTCTGGCTTTTTCAACATAATTATCTCCTGATGACTAAACTTATGAGTGCCTTTTATAGTTTTATAGTCTCAGTTTTCTCCAGCAAGACTTTTTTTTGTTTTAACCTTTTCCTGGTTTGACTTTACATTTATCCGAGGAGTATTTTGAATCTACCTTAATGAGGAATAAAAAAAGCATATATACTAAGATCCCATCAGTGTGCTGAAAACATGGCAAGTCTCTCACCTGGTTTTGTTGTATTTCTACTTAATGTAGACTGTGTAAACTGAAAGCTGTCTTGCCTTCCTACATTATATAGGTGCAGTCTTCTGGAGAGGACAGAATACTTGTGATGGGAGCAACAAACAGGCCTCAGGAGCTTGATGATGCTGTTCTCAGGTATCAAAATGTCTCTTTTTCTGAATATATAGTAAGATGATATTCATTACGAAGAACAGGTTTTGCTTAGTGTCTTGTGAAGTTTTGTAATAAGTAAAAGCTGTTGAGCAAGGTTAAATTATTTTACCTAAGAGGGGCTTTACTCTTCTCTTTTGGGATGCATCTGGACAATCATGATGGTCTTGGAATTGTCTGAAACAGCAGTACCTGTTGAGATCAAGTCGGTGTTTTTTAAATTTCTTGCATCTAATATGTTGCTTTTTTGTTATTTGGATCTTAATGGCAGAATAAAGGAGAAAATTTGACCAGTATTCCAGACTGACCAGAAATCCAGAATTTCTTTGCTGTGAATATTGGACTTCTGACATCCCATGCAATTACAGATCTTGCTGTAGATTTGCCTTAGGAGTTTTTTGCTAGAAGTACTCATACTTTATTCTCATTTCATTCTTGATTGAGGAAAATAGATATGTCAGCACTGCCTGAAGAAATGATTCCAAAGACTTTTTTGTGTAAAAATTAAGAGATGCTTCATTTCATTACTGGTAGTCAGTGGTATTTCTACCTTTAGTGTGTTTCCCCTCTGGGAGGAGTCTTATAACTTCAGATAAGAGTAAGGTGACACCAGTGGCTTGTACATACTGTTTGTTTGGTTGTTGGTGGTTTTTTCAAAATCTCTAGTTCTGCTTCCTAGAATTTGGTGATGGAAGTGAAATTTTGGCACTTAACCAAACCAAATGTTAGATTTGTATGTGCTAAATAGTTATAAAATAGTGTGAACAATGTATACATGCTTGGGTTTTTTTCAGACGGTTCACCAAACGGGTATATGTGTCTTTACCAAACGAGGAAGTAAGTATTGTTTTCCACTCATATTTTTAAGACACTTATAGACAATTCTAAACTTGCCCTTGTGGGTGATTACAGTTCTGTGAACTAACTTCTGGCCCAGCTTGACCACATACACTGTGCATTAATTCTGGGAACTATTTTAAGTTTTTCCCCTTTTTTTTTCTTTCCCCTTTCACTCATGCTAGTACCAAATCTGATGGTAGCTACTCTGTGTGTCTTGACTAGTGAGGTGTTGGTTACATACTAGCAGACGTGGGCAAGTCTGAAGTAGGACTTGCAGGAGCACGTTTGTTTGGCTGAAGGACAGTGTTTGATTGCAAAAGATAAAAGTAATTTTTGTAATGTTTTCCAGTTCAACAGGAAACCAGGACTTTTGATGAGGATTCTAATGACTTATTCTTGATACTGGTAGTTAGGCCCTTGATCTTGTTATTACCCAGTTCCTGTCTCTGCTCCTGAAGAGATGATACTGTACAGTCTAATTGCACAAGCACTATAGGCAAGTTTAAACTGGTGAAGCACAAAAGCCAAACTGACAAAAGCGTAGTTCTGCTCTTGCAACACAATTCTAAGTGTTCCGTGAAAACGAGTTTTACATCTGATAATTTTATCTTTCTTTCAGACAAGATTGATTTTACTAAAAAATCTTCTAAGCAAGCAAGGAAGTCCATTAACCCAAAAAGAGTTGGCTCAACTAGCTAGGTAAGTATTTTGTAGCTATACTAAATAAATATATTCCTCTACTGCATTCATTCAGACTGTTTAATTCATTCCAAATGTAACTGATGTAAATCATCCAACAGTGACAACATGAATTGCATGCATTTGGGGAAGATGGTTTCCTGTCAGGCTGTATGAAAGTGTTTTTATATAGGCATATATTTTTATATGTATATATGGGATACACCCAGTCAGGTTTCTGTTGTTGAAACATGCTCATCAGTTCTTTCCTTTGAGGAGGAGGGAGGGGGAAGCTTCTTTCCACCCGCCCCTCAAGCAGTCCAACTCTCCTCCCTGATGCAAAAAGGTAGCACCAGTTTTGCACTTGGCATTCATTTGAAATGAAAAGCAAGTCTCTCTCTTTGCTGGTGCCTCGCTAGGCTTGTTGAATGTATTACCAACATAGCAGACAAGCACTGGATAATTTTAGATTCTTTTCACTTTCATATTTGATTGGGAAAATGTGGGTTAATTTTTCCCTCCTATTATGAAACAGAGTTGTTTTATGTTTTTCATCATTAAGATTGACACAGTAATGCTGTTAGTCACCTAAATCTAATAATGAGTGTGAAGGAAGTTAGACTAAAAAGCAGGTAGGGCAGGAAGGAGTGAAAACAGAGCATAAGATAACAAAGATATGCAGGTAGATGTACTTGAGTCTGTTTTTCTTTGTGGTGGTACACCGGACGTTGGTAGAGTCATGGATGTAGCATTTGTCAGCCTCTTTGTAATATTGCAGAAATTGATGTGCAATCCAGCTGAATATATTCCCTCTGTACTTGAAGGCTGTTAGCTCAGGCCACATTTAGGCTGCAGTAATAGCTGACTGGAGGAAAAACAGTCAGTGTCTTGTATTATAAACTGCAAATATAAGAACCAAATTACAAATGCAGCTTGAGTACACCTTTTTTAAAGGGTTTAGAGAAAACGTAAAAGTTGAGCATCCTGCCTGCTTCGTATTTAACCTCCATTATGATTTTTGTGTTCCTTTGCTCCTCTGCAACTTTTTCTATAAAATATAACAGACTTCATGATCTCCAGAAGACTAAGCTCTTGTTACTGCAGCTAGCCACTGCTCTGTGAGGGTGGGGTTTTTGTTTTTAAATTTTCCTTTAGGTAACCTGTACTACTTATTTTCTCTTATGTTGTGTTGGTGGCTTCCTGTTTCAGTGGAGGCCTTTATTCTCCGAAGTATTTCATTGGTGAACTTGGATATTAAGTCTAATTCTGGAAAAGCTTCCAGAGAGATTGGCTCCTTGGTTTGATTTTTTTTTTTTCTTTTTACTCCCTACCTTGTAGTTCTGAGGATTTGGATGATCTGCCAGGTTTATAAAAATAACAAACAAACAAACTCTAGTGGGTAGCAGAATTTACCTTCCTTTCAAGTTCCATTTGTATCACATTAAACCCATGGTATTGAGTTCTCTCATTTTACTCATCAGATTGAACAAGTACAGGACAGTTGAGGTTTTGGTGTTATGTTAATCTGATAAATGCTTATCAGCTACTGGTACAGAATTTTCATGACAGAAATAGTAAATATGCTTGAGATCAGTTTTCATCTACAAATTCTGGTTACTGCCTTTTTTTTTTTTTCTAGAATGTTATTTGGGACTTGAATATCTGTACTTTAATCTGTGAAAGATCACTTAGAGTGAAATACAGATCACTTATAGTGAACTTCTGATTTATTAAACTTGCAAAATAACATCAAAGTAATACTTCTTCTGATTAAGTAACATTTTGATTATCTGCAATTAAATCGATGTGGTTTGAAGCAGGTTTTTGGTTTTTTCCTTTCCTCCTTGACCCCGCTTTTTCCTTTGACAAAGAATGACAGATGGATACTCTGGAAGTGACCTAACCGCGTTAGCAAAGGATGCAGCGCTGGGCCCCATTCGAGGTAAGCTGCAGAGATTTTTATTTAGGTTTTGACATTAGAGGTATATTTTCTTACATCTTTATAATTCTCAGACCTCTGAAATGAAGCTTTTTACATTGGATTTTAGTCTGTTCCTCATGATAGCATCTTTGTAAGATTTACTTACACAAAACCCTTCAGTATCTCACCACGTGAAACAGAAAATTTTTGTGTCTTGGGAGAAAAGCAGTGTGAAGTGTTTCTCGCTGATTTGTGGGGTTTTTAACTAGCATATCTTTCTGAGGCTGGTGTCAGTTCTGTTGTAGCTAAATTATTACTTGAATAGCAATTGCTGATTGCATTACTTGTCTTTATAAAGTGGTCAAATCTCTTTCAAGTCTGAAGGAAGAAAAACTGAAATAGAAGCAATTTTATGGGGTTTTTCTAGATACAGTTTGAATGGTATAGCTTTTTATATTTTTAACTCTTAATGTTGAATCGTGATCCAGATAACAACTGTGAATGAAATAGAGTTTTACTTGTATTTGTTCTCCGTCTGACACTTCCAACTTGGAAAAAACCACAGTTTTAATGTGAATACTTTTTTCCAATATCTCCTTTCTTTGTTCTGTTTAACTAGCTAGTTATGTGTCCAGTAGCCACATCTCAAGGAACTGATCTTGTTTAGTGGAGATCAGTACTGGGATTTTTGTGTAGAAAAGATTGTGAAGACTTGGTAGTAGTTTTCTGTTTGTAGACATACTGTCCGACTTGACAGAAAGGTACTAAAGGCCGGCAGAGCAGAAGTGTTCTGTAGTATCAGCCTATTATGTGGAAATAAAAGTTGTTGCAATTCTCTTAAATTATTTATGGGGAGGAGAGGTCTGTGCATGTTTTGTGGGTGTGTTTGCATTATTATTTTTTTGAATCCTATAGCATGCATTTTTGCCAGTGCACCATCTCTTTTCAAAGCAGCTGTTGAAATGTGATGTTTTTTACCCACTTTCTTTCAGCTGTTGAATTTGTAAAGCACGTCTTTCACAATCGTGCATAATAACTGGGAAACAGAACTGCATTAAATGGCTCTCATAAGAGACATCATGTCTCCTAAGAATTTGAATATATTTATTTAGAGTGGTGGAATTAATAATGTATGCATTTAGGTATGCAGGCTTTACTTTGCTGACAACTCACTTCACACACAAGTCCATTTCCAGAAGAGACTGTGTAACATTGTGCACCATATTTCTTTTACTTGCTCCTGCTGTATTCCATATAAAACAATATATTTTTGAAATTTTTTTTACGTCATCCTTGCCAATCCTGCCTAGTTTCTTTGTTTCTTTTTCTTGTACTCTCATGGCAAAATGTTTGCTGTTATATGTTGATACCATAAGAGTATTGCAAGTAAAAAAAAAAAAAAAATTGGTGAATGATACAAGCATGTTTAGATCCCATGAGTGCGGCATAGGGCAAGAAGCACCCTGCCGGATTTTATTTCTGTGTTCTTGGCTGACTGTACCTTCTGTTTCCTGAAATTCAGTAGGGAGGTTGTGGATACAGGGAATAATATGGGGGAAGGTAGCTCTGGTGGCTCGTGTGCTGTTTTCCATACTTTAGGAAGAAGGAGTAATTCTGCTACCACTTTGTACTGCGTCTGCAGTAACTGAGTGTGGGAGCAGCCTGGTTTAGGAGCTGATAAATGGGGAAGAAGGAGGCAAAACCACCATGTACCTTTCTGTACAGGAGACTGTGTTGAGGCAGAAAGGTATAATTTTTAGCTGCAGGTTTGTTTTTTTTCCAGAGTAGACATGCTTTTAACATGTTTTTTCAGAAGTGATGACATTTTCTTAGGAAACTCACGGATCTATCTTTATTTTTACAGAATTAAAACCAGAACAAGTGAAGAACATGTCTGCCAGTGAGGTAAGCTGTTCTAGCAGCTGTATTTTCCCTTTTGAATAGAATGCATGGTCACTAGAAACTTTTAAGGTCCCTTTTTGATGTGTGGTATCATACAAAGTAGGATAATTTTTGGGGTATTATCCTTTTTAATCACTTCTTCATTAAGGAAAATTCTTCACAAATAGAGATTGAGAAGATCTGTCCTCAGATGTCTGAGGTTCATGGGTAGTTTGAAAATTGGCTTTCAGGCTTCAGAGTACTTCTTTTTCTGTTAGTAAGTCTGTTGTTCTTCATTTCAGCTGACTGTCCTATCTTTTCCTTCCCTCTGAACTGCAGTATCTGTTACTCACCTGATGATGTCAGAGGCCTGGCTTTTATTTTCTCACTGTATTACTTCCCATGAACATTCCCAGTAGTATTATGTGAAATGACTTCTACTCCCTCCACCACATCTTTCCATAAAGCAGGTTAACTTAGGGAGAACCTAAAACAGATTTGTGTGTGTGTATGTGTAATACTTACATTCATTCACATGGACCATCATAAAGACAAAAATTAAGCTCCTCACCACACACTGCAGCTGTAAACATAAAAAAGAAGAGGAAGCGATTGGTCCTGTGTACAAAAGTTTTGGTTCAGGTGTGTGTGCAAAGCACGGTTATACAGGGAAAATGAAGCAAAACTTAATTTATCAGTTGCTTTTTGTGTTTAGCCGGAGGTCATGGCTAAGGCTATGATAATCTGGAAGGATTTGTTGCAGGAGGATAACAGCATCTGTGGTCACTTGTGATGTCCTCACATACACCACCTACTGAAACAGGAAGTAATGACAGTGTCTCATGAGCTATTAAATAACAAGGCAGACCTTACTATTAGCGAGTGTTAGTATATTAAAAATGGTAAATACTGGTAGTCTGAAATTACAAGACTCTTGCATCAGGTCATAGAAGAAAAGAACACCCCAGTTTGGAAGGGACCTTGAAAGATCACCTGGTCCATCCTTTTGTGGGAAAGTGAACTTAGATGAGGTTATTTAGCACCCTGCCCACTCATATCTTCAAAATCTTCAGCAAAGGAGACTCTGCCAGATCCTTGAGGGGGTTATTGCAGTGAGTGACTGTGTTCATTGTAAACAAATGTCATCCTTTTATCAAGATGCAGCACTCATAGAATGTGTTTTGTTAAAAGTGAATACTCAAGTACTTCCCGAATAAATTGAAGTACATAAACCACTTGTGACCCTGATGTCTTTCCTTTTCTATTTAGATGAGAAATATCAAACTATCAGATTTCACAGAATCTTTAAAGAAGATAAAGCGCAGTTTGAGCCCTCAGACCCTGGAAGCGTACATTCGCTGGAACAAGGACTTTGGAGACACCACAGTGTGAGACACTACCTGAAGTGAAACAGTGCTGCCTGGGGAGCATTTGGTGCAGACGACTGGGAAGCAGCCAGAGTTTACAAGACTTTACAGATATTTAAGTATCTGCATTAAAACTTGAGATTGAGAGAAAATTATACAATGTGAAACGTGTTCATCAAAGCCTCCTTGCCATTTAGTGAGGATTTACACACTGTAAGTAAGAGCACAATAGGACTTGACATAAGATTCCTAGCAATCTGATTCTGGTTTGAATATTAATATATGTATATTGTTTCAGCTACAAGGCTCTGATGATATTGATCATTGGAAGACCTTTCCCTATGTTGTGTGTGTGTTTTTTTGTTTTTAATTTTGCCATGACGTTGATGAACAATGAACGTGGAACAATGA
This sequence comes from Mohoua ochrocephala, assembly GCA_013398855.1. Classification (NCBI taxonomy): domain Eukaryota; kingdom Metazoa; phylum Chordata; class Aves; order Passeriformes; family Acanthizidae; genus Mohoua; species Mohoua ochrocephala. Next base: position 9,849 of record VZTA01016037.1, on the reverse strand, counting down.
TGTTCAATTGGAGGTTTGTAAACTTCGGTTCATTTTTTTGACTTTTTTATCCTTAATGTGCCAAATAAAAGAATTTCCCTGTGCAGAATGGAAGAACAGCATTGGGGAATTACGATTATTAAAGTGTTAAAAGCAGCTGGTCTGTTATTATTTGTCTTTTTGTTTTGTTGTAATGTGACTGAATGGTTCACAGGACAGGTTTAAAGAAGACCTTTGATAGCAGAACAGCAAAAAAACCCAACCTTCTAAAACCATTTCAAACTGCCTTTTAAAAGAAAAATTACTAAATAGAAGAATAGACTGAGATATTCATTTACTGGCAGTATTTTCTCTTAATGCATTTTGTAACGCTTCCATTGGTAGAATGTTAGCTTATGCTTACAGTGTACAACTTGAGCCCAGCTGATGTTTGAGAGAGTAAGTGATGCTAATTGTCGAGTTTCAGAAATGACGTGTTTCTACTCTGTATTTTGGTCTGTTTATGGTAATTGAAAGTAAGATTTCCATTGTGATAATTTTTTTAATCTCCACATGTAAGCATTAAAATACGAGGCTACATGTTTAATACATGGCACACATTAATGTTTTTATAGCTTTCATATGTTTTGGTTTATATATTAAAGTATGAAACACTCAACTGATCTGCTTTTTTAAAAAGAAACTGCATCTTTGTACAAATACTTGTTTTTATTATATAAATGACAAGCTATTAAAAAAAACAAACTCTTAAATGATAGCCTTTAAATACCATAATAAAGGAAAAACATTTTTGCCTTTACTTCTAAAGGCCCAACATCTTGTTTACAAATTCTACATGGATTAAACACAGATGTTTGCAAGGCAGAACACTAGTTCCTTGTTAAAGCAGGTTTGTGGGTTGTTGGGGGTTTTTTGGTTTGGTTTGGGTTTTTTTTACAACTCTCCCAACTTAGTGATACTGCAAAAATGCATATTGTTTACTGTTGTTTTAATGAAAACGAGTTGTAAGTGTTGTTTGCTTTTGGTCTTAACAGAAATTTTAAAAAAATTTTTCATTTAACTTATTTTTTTGGAACTACTTACCTGAAAGGTGACTATAAATAATATATTATATGTATATATGAAAAAAAAAAGCGACCCTAGCTGATAGATGCAGTTGTAGGTATAGTAATACTCTGAGAGGACTGTGCTCACTGTGTGGTATTGAGTACTAAATAGCAGGAACTCTGTCAAACCTTTGAGATGCACATATGCAATATGTTTGCGATTCTTCTTTTTTTTTTTCCAACCAGAGATGCTTTTAACTGATCTGAAGATTAAAAGCAATCAAATAAGAGAAGATTGTGTTCCACTAGTATGCCTTCTGAAATAGTCTAACCAAACCACTTCTAGCCTTCTAAGGGTAGGACTCTCTCAAATGTATGTCTTATGTAAATGAAACATGTGACTTTGGTTCCCCTGATTCACTTTTCTGGAGAAATGCTAAGAGATTTCAGATTCTTAAATCTCATGTCTTGCTTTGCCTTAGTTCTGCCTTCAGTAGACCATCTCTCTTGTTGGAGATTCCTGGCTGACTTGATCCATATTTGTAATATTCTTCATAGTGCTAAGCATAACTATTACTGTTGTATTAGTATCTGCCAGATAGCTACAGCTAAGAAAGGGCCTTGGTTTTATTAATAAAGCTCTTGGAAACTTTCCTTGAGATCCTTTGCAAGTGAGAACTTCGAAGATAACGCCTCTGGTTTTGAGTGTTCCTGAGTGATTGTTATGAAACTCTTGGTTTTGTCCACTTAATTTTGAGGAATATATTGGTTATTTATTTCAGATACATACTCATTGGCGTGGGATAGGTACCTGAAATGTTGAGATAGAAGTCCCCATCTGCTAAAGTAGCCCCATTATGCAGCACAAAGAGTCAGAATCACCAGCTGCTACTTAGAAAGAAAATGGACCAGCCCTTTCACTTGTTTGTACAACCAGTTCAGGTCAAGAGAATCTGTGTGACTGGTACAGCTGCTTTTTGGTCTTCTACTATGCCTGATTGTTTTCTGCTTAGTGGATGAACTACAGCCCTATAAATTAGTGCTGGATCCAGTAAAAAGAAGAAAATTTTGTTCTGCAACATCAGTGTACCCCCCAGCTGCTGGATTCTTAGCCCATGGCCAAGTGCTGTTGGGCTCATAAATCTCCTTTAAATGTCTTGTCTTATGCTATTTTCTGAGTAGTGTCTTCTAAGAATAATTCTGTTCTCCTTAAGGCATTATCTTGCATCTTACTTCTCATTTTACATGTACTAAGTCCCAGTGATTCCATCTATATGTTGGATTAACCGTGTATAAGAGCAGATCTGGGGAAAAACCACCACAACAACGGAAAAAACCTACCAAACCCTCGCCCGCCCCCCCCCCAATGAAAAACAAAGAGACAAAANNNAAAAAAAAAACCCAACACCTCAACTTACCTGTATTTCCCAAGCCTACAGTACTTATATAGAACTTTACAACTGTATTTTCCATAAAATCAAGTTGTGTTCTAATACAATGTCTTGAATCAGGATAAACAGGACAGCAGGTCGGGTGCTTTTAAACCTTTGCAAAGACTGCCATTCCATTAGCTCTCTGAACTGGTTTTTTCCTTTCTTTTTTCTTTTTTCCCCCCCTTTTTTTTCTGTGAATCTGCCCACTGCTAGTGAATGAGCAACTTGACCCACTTTTTGACATGATTAGTAAGCAGCTTCTCTGGCTCTCTGCAAGTGTGTTTTAATGATTTTCAAGTGTAGTAGTTACTGGAGAGAGAAAATTAAACCAATCCAAACCTTTTCCCCCCCTCTAACAATCTTCTTCATGTATCTTTCTGCTTTTATTAAGCAGCTTCCTGCTTTTTACTAAGCAGGAGCCACACTTTTTGTCTTTCAACATACTGGAAGAACATTGTCTTTTCAGACAGCAGGCTGTTACTTTTGGTGGTATAACAGGAAGGGAAACTCAAGCACTGTAGATTACTCTTTCTCCTTAAAATGAGAATTTGTTGTGTGTTATGATGTTCCCTTTACTAATGTTGACTTTTCTGTAGACTGTAGCAAACATGTACAGGTTCTCTGTGTATGCTAAGACAAAACCGACACAGAGTATTAAAGATAAGCCTTAAACTAGGATATTCGTGCACAAATAAGTTTCTCTGTCCTGTTAGCTGCTTAGACTCTTCAGAGGGTTTAGTGTATCAGAAATAGGCATTGTGTCCCTGAGACGTCTTGCTGACTCAAAGCCAGTCTCTAATACAGTTCTGTTGGATATGGCCCTGCAACTTTATGTAGATAACAAATGTGATAATAACACTTTAAAATGAGTAAGAATGGGATCTCTAGGCTGAGAAGGAATGTCGTCACTGCACTAATTAGAGGCTGTTGCTGGTTTTACTGTTACATTCTCTCAAATGTTTTTAAAATGACAGTTTTTATACATTTGACTCAATTAACCTTACCTTCTGGTGTAGAATAAATAGTATTTTTTCTATTCTAAACAAGTGGGTTTTAGCACTGCTTGGCAGTGCTGTCAAGTCCCTCTTGTGAAATTTAAGTACTTTGTACTGGGAATACTGAAGTCAGATATGCTGGCAAATTGAACTGAGACATCTGTTCTGCAACTGGAAAGCAGCATTCTCCTTAGGGTTTCCTTAATCACCTATGGTGAGGCTTCTTGCCCTAGATTTTCGTAGTGCTTTCCTACCCAAGACATGGATAATGCATAGTTGTGCCTAGGACGTGCTTCTCTAGCTTCTCCAGCGCTTTAGTGATGCTTCTGCATGTGGCAGCTTTGGGAGGTGGCCAGTGCTACTGTATCTGACCAGATTTTCATTCATTCTCTGAGGCAGCCTCAAGCTTTTGTGATGCTTTAAGTTGTTGGGGTTTCTACCAGATATCAAAAATAGAATGAAGAGTAGCAAGCAGGTAGTGAATGCAACTAGTTATCTCAGTCCTTGTGCTAATTAGAGGCAGTTTTATTATTAGTTTCTCTTGAGCTGCTATTTAGTGTTGAAGAATATTGTTTTACTGACCTATGTGAATTTTCATGCTTAGGATGATCTGCAGACATCCTAAGAGATGACCAACTGATGAGCTATTTTCTTTTAGAATTTTTTATTGAATTACAATTTTCAATATTTTTTCTTTTAATTACGGTAATTATAATTCCACAGGATGAGGAAGTTAAGCTGTCACTTCCTGCAAATGCAAAATCATCTTGTAAAATATGGGGAAATGTGTATTCTGTTTTTCCTGCTTCTTGTGTAAATCGTTAACTGTCTTAGAGTGGAAACTTCTGACCTTGTCAATAACTACCTCCTCAGTTCAGCAATAATTGGCAAGGTATACACTCTTCCGGTGGATTCAATATACTGGCTCAACGCTGCAGATTCTTCAGAGTCTGATGTTTTGATTTGAAAATGCTTGACATTACTTCTGGAAACTATGGTGATGAACTTTGTTTTGCTGTAAGACTTTCCTTGCCTTCGTAAGACACACTTCTTAAAATCCTTTCTTCAGAGCAGCGGCTTTGAGGATAAAAGGTCAGCGTTCTTTGTAGTTGGTTAACACAGGCGTATTTGTCCAATATGCCAGGGTGTGGCCTCTCGGTTATGCCTCTCGGAATGGGTTTTCTCCCATCAGAAGTGGGGAAGAAAGTACTTTATCTAATAGTCGCACACCTGTCCAAGGGACTGGAAGTGCAGAAACTGTTTTTGCCACGTGATTCAAATTTTTAGTCGTGTGAAGGGCTAGTCAGTATTTTTCAGAAATCTATATTAAAGTGATGAAAACCAAAGGTGGAGACAAAACACCATACCCCACCCCCATAAGATAAATTGGACAATTCCAGTCTGGGATGGGATTAATTTTTGTATTTTGTTGTTTTGAAGCACTTTTGTTTCATTGTTCTTTTAAGAATGTTTTCTGAAATGTTAAACACCATTTTACTAATAAGCAATGTAAAAAAGCATGACGAGCAGTCACATAGCTTTAGCTCACAATAAAATGTTTCGTTTGTCCTGTTCATACTGTTTTCTTGTCTGTTTATCAGATAAAATGTCCAAAACTAAAAGCCTTTTCATTAAACTTGAAGCCTATTAAATTGCTGCTGGTTTAAAAAAAAATTTTAAAACATCAGGTGTTGTATACCAGATGATGGAACAATAAATATGTAAATAAATCAGTTTCTAAAGAACATAACTCAAGTTCTTAAAACTAATGTAAACAGAAGTGCTACTTCCTAAATAAATGTGCTTAAACTGAAAGTGTGTGCTTATCCTAGTCTTGCTACATCCTGGTGAAAACCAGGAGGTTTCACTTAACTAATTCCAGTGGTCATGGCAAAGTTCCAAAAAATTTGGAGCAAATTTCCTTGGCTTCAAAATGGCACCTTTTCTTTTTTTCTTGGGAGAGAGTGCTGCTGTTAATTCTGAGTTCACAATCTAAATTCCTTACTTATCCCCATCTCCTTACCATTTGTAATTCTTTGTCTTGAGACTGCATCTGGACTGCTTACAACTCCTGGGATGTTCTGGTCTTACAGTTACATCCTGAAGATAAGATTGATCAAACTTTTTTTAAACTCATTTTAATATTACATATCTGGCAGCACTAGGGGTCTCTCGAAAAAGAGCCATGGCCACTGCCTTCCACACATCATCATATCAATCACTGCTAAACCCAACCAAATAAAAATCAATACAGCAATGAGGAAAAAACCCCAAGGTTTTGGACTGAAGCATATGATCTATTCCTGCTTCTGTCAAGAAGTAATTCCTTAGGATAGAAGGACATCGTCGTTGTCTGTCCAAGGTCTCTCTATTTGGCTGAAATACTACTGCTTGGAGGTAGATTTTGAACCACTAAAATGATTTCTATTGGTAATTTTGTGTATAGGTTACAGACATTCAAATATTTTATTCTTCTAGAGGGGATAATCAGATAAATTAAAATTAGTGAAGAAGGAAGAGCATGAAAAAAATACCTCAGCATTTGCTCTATTGAAATCTACAGATACTTTGTTTTCGGCAGCATACCCTGGACTGAAGTATCTTGGACTCATTAAATTGTTCCCATTCCAGCCAAGGAGGGGAGACAAGACTGCATGCCTAGTGTTATATGCAGGCGTATCTCAGGTGGAGATCTATTCATTTCTGTATTTCAGTGCTCTAAGTTAGCCAGAGAAAAGTGAGAAAAAAGTAAAGTTGTTGGGTTTTGTTTTGTTTGTTTGTGGGGTTTTTTGTTTGGTTGTTTTTGGGGTTTGTTTTTTTTTTTGTTCGTTTCTTTGGGTGGGTGAGGCTTGTTTTGTTTTGGGGTTTTTGTTAGGGTTGGTTTTTTTTTCCAATTATGCCATCTTCCTGCAAATTTCCAAATGTGTTGTGAACTTGTGAAATCCAGACTGTTTCCTACAAGGGTTCCTATGTCTCTGGAGAAGACAGTTATGCAACTTTCTCTAAGTCATTTTTTATTCTGTGTATCATGATAAAACAGAAAATACATGTAGTGGTGAAGGCAGAAAAATATAATTTAACTAAAATCCATCTCTTGACATTTGTGGAATTATTCCAGGTGCTGTGTTGTAGCTGTATTAAAAAAACCCACATGTTTTTCAGAATATCAGCCTACAAACAACCTAATGAGCAAAGTGTGTTGTTTTTACCACATAGTTTTGAAAATTCCACGTTTTTGGCAAGTATATACTGTAAGAACAATATGTTCTTTCTAAGACATAACTTCTGTTACTTTCAAATCTCTTTTTAGCAATTTCTAAAAGGCCTCAGTTGTAGGACATCCTTGAAGACTGTTAGTTTTGTTATGTGCAGAATGCTAGCATCAGGTGTGTTATTGTAGAATTTGTCTTCTGTGAAGACACTTCTACAAGTGCAGTTTCTAATAGCTAACTATTGGCCTCTTCTGGGAAGAAATACATCTGTGACATCAAATAATCAAAAAGCCCAATACTATGCCAATAATGAAGTAACCAAACAACTCTGTGGAGTAAATGACACAGTGATTCACCCGAGTTCTGATTTCCTCATTAAATTTGAATGGAGGCAGCAGCTGCAGTTTGAATTCTCTTGCCTGTCATCCAGATTCTATAAAGTGCAAATCTATTTTCTGCAAATCATTTCCAAAACTTCTTCCATACACTGGAAAAAAAGAGACTGATTACAGCCAAGAGCTTAGAATGGGGTCTGAGACATTAAATATATCTTAAGGAATATGATTACCTGATCAGTCTGATAGTTGTTCTTAATTAACGATACTGTGTCCTCTAATGACCAGATACACTCAAAATCTGGAAAAGAAAAATTATTTTATCTTTTTTTATCAATAATAAAATCACATGCTCTGCAAATGCACAGGAACAGGAGACAATATACTCTTAAAACTCATCTGTGAAGCACACTTAACTGGGAAGCAGATTAAAGACTGGCTTGTTCCTGGTTTAATTTGATGTACAGGCCTCTCTCTCACCCACAGTCAGGTAAGAATTTTAGTATGTTTTACAGAACAGGTGAGATGCAAATAACATTTTTAAACAGTTTAATTATGGGCACTGGAGAACTGAATAGACTCCTAAAAGAACAAAGATAAGGTGGTGTTACAGAAGGTTGTTTCGAGTATCTTCCTAGGTACAATAATCTGTCTTAATAAAATATCTTGCTTCTATTTTTATTCCTACCTCTTTTCCACCTACTTTGCAAATTCAATAATAAATAAACTGTCTTGTGACTAAATCTTTCAGTACATTCAATCCCATGCAAGTGCTTTGCAACACGATTTTTCTTGAGAGAGAGCTATCCAATCTTCCAAGATGACTTCTGTTCTGTGTCTCGTTCTGCTGTCCATGCAAAGTGGTCCTGCCGTACACATTCCTTCTGGGTACAGTGAAGCGATCTGCTGGCCACCCACACCAGGGGATCGCTGTCACCTCGCAGTCCTCGTGTCCCGGTGTTCCAGAGCCTCAGGAGCAGTAGTCTGCTAGCAGAATCCTCTTTCCAAGCCTGCTTTGGGTAGCAGCAGACTCGGGTGGGGTTGGACTGCGTGCAGATCCCTCCTCTGGACTGTAATGCTCCTAATGCTTATCGTATTCAGAACAACGGGAGCAGTTCTAAGAATCTCAGCACGCAACAAAGTGATTAAATTTTCAACATAATTCCTGTAGTTTGGAGAGCTGGTGTCCTTTGGGGGTTTTGCTGAAGAAAGGCCTTTTGCAGGCTGTGTCCTGCGTGCCCTTAATGCCGAGCACCGCGGCAGGGCGAGGGCTGGCGGTGGGGACGCCAGTGCGAACTCCGGTGCATTCCTGTACGGAGGGATGCTCGTACTGGGAAGCAAACCCATCCTTGTGGAATTGCTGTGGTGGAGTATCGTGACAGAGCAAACCCATCCTTGTGGAATTGCTGTGGTGGAGTATCGTGACAGAGCAAACCCATCCTTGTGGAATTGCTGTGGTGGAGTATCGTGACAGACTATGACAGGCCTAGGACTATGACAGTCTTAAGCTGTGCCATAGGTGGTTTAGGTTGAATACTAGGGAGAATTTCTTCACAGAAAGGGTGGTTAGACATTGGAATGGGCTGCCCGGAGAGGTGGTGGAGTCACCATCCCTGGAGGTTTTTAAGGGAAGACTGGACGTGGCACTCAGTGCTACGGTCTAGTTGACATGGTGGTGTTTGGTCATAGGCTGGACTCTGATTCTGTGATAGTGCCCACCCGTCGGAGCCCTTTCCTTGGATTCTCGCAGGCAGCGGGCAGATCAACGGCAGACGTGCGGTGGGGCGGCAGACAAGACCCTCATGTCCCAAGGAGGGCCGCCAGCTCAGCCTGCCGCCGGCTGGGGCGGAGCGAGGGGAGGGCGGGCTGTGCCGCACATCCCGCGGGAAGGGCACGGAGCCGCAGCCGGCTCCCGGCGGGCGCCGCTTCCGCCACGTGTCCCCCCGGGCCCGCTCGTTGCCGCGGCGACGGG
>VZTA01016033.1:0-31126 GCA_013398855.1 Mohoua ochrocephala | reverse complement strand
AGAACCATACTGAAAAAGAGTTTCCTAAAGCAAGCACCATGAAAACTTTCTAGCTGATGATATGAGCTAGAATTCTGGAATGCAAAGGGTCAAAAAATAGAAGAGATTTCATAATTTCTCATACATCAGTGACAAAACCTTAGGGCTGATGCAAGCTGATGAACCAAGATTTAATGTAATATGGTCAATTCATTTCGTACTGATTACAGTTCAAGCAGCTGCATCCTGCCCTATCAGTTATACTTCTCAGAAGGCTGCACTATTTTGAGTGAAAAGAGACATGCCATCAAATGGTTTAAAATACATGCATTAGGACAGGGAGAAGCAAGTACAGACTGGAAATGTTAAAAAGAAATAAAATGAAGAAAACTTTTTGTCCAGGTGCTTATATATGCTAATAAAGAATTTTTTTCAAAGATTTTTAGAAACTAGATCTACATTGAAAACAACAGTGTACTGTAACAATTTTTTTCTAAATTTACTATGCTTTTAGATTTTATATATAGGACCTATAATATCAATGATGAATAGTAAAGCATACTTTTGGAAATATATAGATGTGGTCTTACTCTGCTCCCGGTAGTCTGATAATGAATTGTATTTTTTAGAAAACTTCTATTCAGTGTACATTTATCAGAATTCTGCCGTCCTTTTCAGAGGAGGTTATTTTACTCCTTTAGGGATGTGTCTTGTAAAAGCTAGCCATTTCGTGATATTTTATCAATGCATTCAGTATCTATTTAAAGGAATAGAGAAGCAACACAGGGACTAATTCTCAGCAATGAAAATGTAAAGGAGTGGAGGGGAACCCTGAGGAGCAGATCAGTTAGAATGCTTTTAAATGCTTGAAGCTGGGTCTTGTGATTGCCTCCATGCAAACATCCCCAAGTGGTATCTCTTTGACTTAGATTGATAACAATGCACATAACCATTCAGTTATGGCTTCCCTTCAGTACAGATACAGCGATACCTTCTATCAAAATAAAAAGTAGATGTTGTTAGAACAGTAAATAGTAGTGAAGCTTTTGACTCTAGCTTCATTTTCTATTATGGAAACATGTATTTGGAATAATAAATGAAGGACTGATTTTATATTCCTGATTAAAGGAACATCTCTTGTGTTCACTGAAATTATTGGTTCAAACACTGTTCGAGATCAGGAAGTTTTCTATTCTGTGGTTACTTTTTACAGGAGTAAAACGGTGCTGAATAGGGACAATCATTTAAGGAAACAATCAGCAAAGTTGGGGCTTTGAGAATGCTCTGAAAAGGTCATCTCAGACAAACGTCAGCTAACTTTTAAATCTGTGGTCATTCTGAAAACACACACTGAAAACTGTCAAGTGCATGATTTTCAAATTAAACTGAGAGAACTCATTTTCTCTGTCAGATGACTGGGCTCTGGGTGTTCTCTCCTTGCAGAACTTGTCATTAAAGAAGGTATTTCGTGTGATACCCTCTGTTATTTTGTGGTTGAGTCCAGGCTATAGTCAGAGGGGATGACTGTCACGTTTAAAGACATTCATTAAATTTGACAACTTCTTTTATATTGATATATGTCAAGTGCTCACTGGCTAAGTCAGCTCGTTTCCACATGAGACCATCTGCAATGGGTTTAAGCCTTTTTTTTAAGAAAACACTTTTCCTCCAATATGAATCACAAAGTTTATCTAATTTATATTAAAGAGCTAAGATCAAGTCAGCTATTTTAATTTATGCCAGCTGGGCTGCATAAGGTTCACTTCCTTTTCCAATTGTGTCAATCTAATATGGTTGTCACTCTAAACAGATGGAGTGTTATGACAGTATTAAGCTCATTGAGTAGAGGACCATGCAGAGGACTTATATCCTTTGTTCTATCTGTCCACTCGATACTTTAATGATTTTGGTTTTCTCAGTTTGCCATTTTTACAGATAGTTTTCAGTTAAGAGTCATGAAACAATTTTTATAAAATTCCATCTTCTGAACATGGGATATTTTTGTGGTATTGCCTGTGTGTGAATACAGACACACATTTGTTTGTACAGCAGGCTGTGCCATAACAGTACTTTGCACATATTTTCTTTAAACTACTAAAGCTTAAAGAAAAATTATTCTCATTTCTAAAGAAATGTATAGAAATTTTTCCCATTCTTTCCTACAACCCCATCAATGTTCTTGTGCAAGCTAACGTCTGGGCACAGTCTTCCTTTCAAAGGTTAATTATTATTACAAAAATTATTTGTTTACATTTAAGTATAGATTATCACACAGAAGAAGACTGAAGATGACTGAAAACGAGGAGATTCAAGTTTTTCATTTGGCATATATTTTAAAGCAGTTAGAGAATTACAAATAATAACTTATACTAATACATCTTTTAACATGTTTTATTGGGAGACAGCTATTGTTTTGCCTTGTCACAGAGTAACGGAGACCTTAAGTCAAAAGATTTAAATACAAGCTTAAATTTTATCATATTGGGACTGAGGCAAACCATCCCATGATAACTGTCCACTGATAACATCAGGATGGATCCAGCTTCAATATGGTCAGCACAACTGTTCAGCTGTAAGGTTACTGCCATGTCACATCTCAGCACGCTGCCCAAGGACATGTTGATGGGTTGGCTACAGCCCCAGAACCTTACCTTCACCTCAGCAAATCTGTCCTGAAGTGTCACTGAGAGTTGTACATCAATATGTCCTGCTCTCCCTAATGACTGGTCTTCTGGCCAGATCTTTACAGTGATTTTATTAAGAAATCACTGTGTTTTGTAATAAGTATTGAATTTTATGTAGCTGAAATTGTTTCAGGTTTAGTGGTTCTTTTTTTTCCTTTGTTGATTCCATAGAAATTATTTATATTTTTGTAATCCTTGAGCAGGTGCTTTGGATGAAGTTAGCAAATAAAGTTCTTGAGCCATTAGTCAGCTAAATGCAGCATAGCAATATAAGTAAACGTAGAAATATACTGTGTAACTAACCACGCATAAAATAATTTGGATGCATCTAGGAAGCTATCCACCTGACAAAGTACTTTGGCTCTACCTGCAGTGGACTGTCGATGACTTATTCATATTGTGAGCAAGCTTCCCTGAGCCTACTAGGAAAATCTGTAGTGCTCATTGCTATTATATTCCAGAACAGATAATGGCTGGAAAACAGTCAATAATTCTTAAAGTCATGCACTTCAGGCTGCTACAGTGAAAACTGTCTGAAAGAACCCAAATATGTATCTATGCATTCAAAAGCTTAAACAAATCAGTTGAACACTCTATACTCTTACAAGTAATTCTGCTCTCTCCTTAATTTTAATGTGTTGGAGACATAAACACTATAGAAGAGGAGTGGATAAAGAAAAGCTGGATGAGATACAAAATATATCCAGACAGATTTCACAGGATAAAGATAAAACATCAAAGTGAGATGACAGAGATGAATGGGTATTCTAAATCACAAGTTGAGACAAATTTTTTCTGCCAAGAAAAATGGGTTCAAACTAAAAGCCTAATCAAGGTTTTGAAAGATATTTCAGAAATAAAAATATGCCAAATGAGTATGCCTGTATCATAAACTCTAATTAGTCATGAATATAGCCAAACTGAGTAAAGTCAAAGTTTAGAACCAGAAATACAAACCCATATTTTGTGCAAAGACAGGATGCATACCTGACCCCTCTGATACCACATCTCCAAGTCAGAAGCTGGTCTGCATTCTCTTCTATTCGTTCTCATCTAGGCTGTGCAGGTCAACAAGAGATTTCAAACTGTGCAAGTTGTGGAAACAATTTTACACTGCCGCCATCCAAAACATTCACCCAACCCACAAAGTATTATTGAAAATAACTCCTCGAAAAAGAAAATTAGCCCAGACTTGATTTTCTTTCACTGGGTACTTTATGCATATGGCTATCAAAATATTACTGTTTCCAACACTAAAAAAGGTAAAACTAGCTTTAGCAAGCAGGGTCAATGCAGTTGTAGACATGACATGACTTAAAACGAAATTAACTGAACATCTTTTTAGAGCAAAAAAAAAAATCTTAGCAGAAAATGTTGATTCATCAAAAGTAAAATTTTAAGAAACTGAGTTATATTCTGTAGTAATGTCTCTAGTTTCCTTACAGATATTATTCTCAGCTTTCAGGTGAAAATGATTCTCTGTAGCTGTAAGACAATTTCACAATGTGGACTTTAGACAGATGCTTAAATCTTTAGCTATTCTGAAAAACACAGAATGAGTCATTTCCATGTAGCAGAGGGGAAAAAATCTTTATAAAATTACACTCCAATATAGTCTGGGATAAAAATAGTAAAAGAGAAAAAATCACACAGATTTAATTTTGACATTTCTAAAATGCAATGCTTCAAATCAATAGTGTAAAAAATCTCAACAATTTCAACTTTTAAATCTCATATTTTTAACTTTCTTTTTATTTCTAAATATCATTAGATTGCTTTAAAATTGCACCAGATAAAGAGAAAAATAGGTAAAGGTTTTTTTTGAAAATATTGTGTTTCAAAAAAATATTTCCATTTGAAAAGCATGACGTCAGTGATCTTTAGTGCCTCTGTGAAAACCTGACAAAACTCTCTCTTTCAAGTCAAGTATTTTCATGACTTTTTGCTCCCAGTTTTCATAATTAAAAAAAAAAAAAAATCCAGTATTGCTCAGCATGTTAACTTTAAATGAAAAGATTTGTGGGAAGTAGGAGTGGTGCTGCAGGAGTGGCTTCTGGGTGGAGAGAGCAGGGTTACCCCGTGCCAGACACAGGCATTCCTAAATGTCCTGTTGAGGACAGGAGTAAATGAGCAACTGTGTGAACATTTACCTGGTAGCTGAGGATATCTCATCACACTGAGGTCTGTTTAAAGGGTTCATTGCTCTGCAAGGAAGAAAAAGAGAAAAAAAACCATGAAATAATACTCAGGGAAGAGAAAACACACTACGATTTCACTGTACGTTGAGGTATTTAGTGATTTTAGAGAATAAAGTTCAGGTACTATGCCCAATGCATTCTCTGCTTGGAAAGCAAAGTAAAGTTACTTTGAACACAAAGGAGTCTTGTTTTTTTTGTCACTTCTCTGAATCTGTCTACTAAAATATGTCTTCATAAAACAGGCCTGCTCTCAGGACCAGGCTGTATAGTATGCTGTATTTTAGGCAATGCAATTGGCAAAAAGAACTCATTTTCCTTTTGTTTTCCTTCAGTACATGAATCTGACAGGTTCTTGACCATTTTTTCCCCCTCCTCATTTTTACTTCATAGAGAAAGTCTTAAACTCATGGGACAATAATGACATTGAAGAGGACTTAGTGTTCAACCAGTATACTGTCAGCATCTCTGCCTCTGAGCTAGAGAGGTAGAAAGGCAATAATGAGCTGCATATCTTCTGCCTTTCTTTCACACTCTGTTGATTAGAAAATATGGGCAAAAATTTTAAATAAATAGCTTATGACCTCTACTGTGAAAATACAAGGTCTATGTTTTGAACCAACTCGCATCTCTTCTTTGTGGGCCAGGTTCGGTGTTTGCACACTGTAACATAGTATAAATTATGCAAGGATAATGATTCAAGAATTCAGGAAGGACTTTAAAAAACTTACTGTCTGCAAGGCACACCTGTGCTTCTTTATTTATTAATATGTGTTTCTTTGTTTCTACATTTATATTTAGAACACTGGAAAGGGCAGGTTGGGAGAGCATAGTTTTTGAAGATGCCACCAAAAATAGTAACAAAAAGAAGGGGGAAAGGTTTTAAAATAAGTACAAAACAAAATCTTCAAACAAAGCAATGCAAACCCAGAATAGAAAGTGGAAGTCTCTACAGTCATAAAGACTTTGGAATCTGCTGAATTGCTGTGGGTCCACCTTCAAGGGGAAACCTGTTTGCAAAAGGGAATGATGAGATTTCTGCATCAAAAATACTTTGACATGCATTTTTATGCATGTAACAAAGGTCTAGTGGTGGTTGTAATCGGTAAGGAGCAATTCCTGCTTCCTTATTTGACTGTCTAGCAAGAACTTGGTAAATAGTTTATAGATGTTACTGATATGGGAGGTTAAAGTTGTCTTGCATTAGAGATTAGGAGCTTTCGTTTGTTTTTTTATAAGAATTAAGTCTGTTCACAGTGAGAAATTATGGAAATTATTTTTTTAAAAGGTAACATATTTTCTTTTTACATCTAAGCATTCATCCTGCCTGGAGAACTGCAGAGTGTTGCAAGTGCAAGGTAAAATGTGTTGAACACAGGAGCCTGACTCTGCAGTAATGAAACTGCTGGGCTGCTGAATTACTCCTTGCCTAGAAATACTCTTTCGGGCACTGTAAAAATTATAAATTATAACCGCAGCAGAAGCAATACATATGAGGCGAACTCTGAGCTATGTACCACATTTGACATGCTGAGGATGGCACATTATCATGCCTTGCTAAACACTCTTCAGTCTCTGTTTACAGCTCTGCTTAGCTACTGGCCACATGAAGAAGTAAGGAAGCGGTAACCTAGGGAATGTGAGTGCACAGGCTGCACAGAATGGCACCCAGGCCTTCGCCTTGTCAATGCTCATCGCACTGAAGAGGCAATGACCAACACATACCTCCCTGTGCAATTAAATTAATTGCAGGAAAGGATAAAGCAATATTGTGTATTTGGATCTCCTCTATTCAAATACTGATCGATACCAGACAGGCAAATATACTTTCCTCTGGTAAAAACCCTTCAAATTATGTTTGCTAGAAACACTATTTTCCCAAATTTTGCTCACCTTATTTAATTTTAAACTTTTCATTAACATATATATATATAAAATATAAAATAAAGAATATGTAGAGGCAGAAAAGCTCTAACACATCTTCATATCAGAAATGAGAAGATACATGCTAACAAACTAAAATGCCAGTTGAAGAACTACAGCCTACACATTGGAAACCTGTTGCCTAACACTAGAAGTCCTTACATTTATGTTTTAAAGTAGTTTAAGAACCTTAAATGTCTACTGAAAACTGCCTAGATCTAGGGAGCACTAAACAGATAAGGCTCTGGTTTATATCTCAGCACTGTCAGAATGTAAAAATGTCATGGTTTAGGAATGGTATTCTCCCATTTAGTACTCCCACTAAAACCATGCACCACTTTTTCCCCCCCTCCCTCTTCCCTGCAGTGGGCTGGAGGCACAAAAGGCAAAGAGCATGGGTTGAGATAAGAACAATTTAGGGGAAACATCAATGGCATAAGAAAAAGAACAGCAACAGCAACAATACTAACGACAGAGGATGTGAGAAAGAGAACAACTCACACAGAAACCCCCCAACAACAGAGATACTGAACAGCTCTTCTTGCCATCCTGACACAACAGGAATGGAACCCCTCCTCCCTGGAAGTGATTCCCTTCTCCCTGCTCCTGGCAATGATATGAGGTGCCATAGAATAACCTCTGGGTCCTGACTGTGCCCCTTCCTGGCTGGAACCAGGTCAAAAAACAAGATCGTTTCCTCTCTGAATTGCCCATTTGAGACTGATTCATCTGACTTCTCAGATCATGTCTGTCCGCTTGAACCTCCTGAAAACTCTTGGTGGAAGATATCATCTTCAGTTTTTACACAGCAATTTATTGGTTAGAGCATGCACCTATGCCCCTAGAAGACCTTGTCTGAGTTTGCATACTGCTGTAGGGAGCTGAACCCATATCACCAGAGCCATCTGTTAACCAATAGGCTGTTTGGTATTCAAACCAGGTCTTCTTAAGTTCATCTGTTTAAAAAAATGTTCTGCTTATGTAAAATTTTTGCAATATTTATGGAGCACGGGTTGGAATTTCATTCTCTCTCACTCTAGCTTACTAATTACCACCAGCCCATGACTAAATTCAGCATTTCATACTGAAGAGGCGGTCCTGCTTGCTCAGCATGTCTGAACACATCAAGCTTACATCAAGCTTATGGTCTTTATTAAGCATCTCAATATCTAGAAATCCAAACATAAAACACTTGAGGTGAAATTTATGTGACCAAAGATAGGCAGCTACACTATCTTTATTGCCAGAGATAAACAAACACTTTCAGTGGAAGATGTCTTCCTGTGTTTAGGTGGCCATTTATATTTGGTCAGAATTTGACTCAAAAAACCCCCCTCTCTCCTTCCTTGAGCTGTAAACAGTGCCTATAATGACCAATTCAGTTGTAGGTCACCAGTTTACAGATGTCTGAAGTTTGATGAGGCAATTTCAGTCACTTTCAATAGCAGTGCTTTTGTTTTTTTTCTGGAAATAATGTTAACACCAGTATGGAAAGTATTTTCTTGAATAATTTGAGCAGCTAAAAGCAGTGGTCAAAGAATGGGGTTTGGAAGAAGATTTTCCTTTACCCAGTGGATGCTATTTCTTCATAAATTTTGTCTTACACATGAAAGGACAGCCGTTGCTCCTTTCTTTATCAAGATCAATATATTAGTGCCTGAAATGCAGCTTTTCTTTCTCAATTAGGTTTACATGCCTCGCTTTTAGTGCTGCAGATGTGGTGGTGGCAGGTTTGGTCTATGCGAATAGAGGCCAGAACCTGCCCTGTGTCACATAACAACTAGTTTCAGACAGTTCAAATAAACACATTGGAGGGCACAGCGGGTCCCCTCAGCCAAGATGGTGGCACCTCAGAGAAAATGTATTAAGAAAGAGCAAAATGCTGCACAGCACTGTGAGGGATGAGGAAAAACACGTGAGAAGCAGCTCTGCAGACACCAAGGTGAAAGAAGGAGGAAGAGGTGCTCCAGGCACCAGGGCAGAAATTCCTCTGTAATCATGGTGGATCAGGTTGTCTCCCTGGAGCCCATGGAAGACTGCAAGGGCATATCCACACTGCTGCCTATGGAGAACCCCATGCCAGACCATGTGGATGTGCCCTGAAGGAAACTGCTGCCTGTGGAGAAGACCCCCAACTGGAACAGATTTTCTGGTAGGACCTGCAGCCCTAGGGGGGCCCACACTAGGTCAGTCTGTTCCTGGTGGATTATACGCCATGGAGAAAACCCAGATCTTGAAGAGCTGCAGTCTTTGGGAAGGAGTCCTGTTGGAGAAGTTCTTGAAGAACTGTATCCCATGAGAGATCTCCCACACTGGAGCAGAGGAAGAGTGTGTGGAGGAAAGAGAGGCAGAGGCGAAGCGTCATGAGCAACTCCCACTCCTCATTCTCCTGCACTGCTCAGATTAGGGAAAAATGGATCGAGCAGTTGAAAATGAAGCAGTGAGGTTGAGCCTTGGAAAAAGAGAGTAGGGAGGAAGTTGTTTTAGTTTTTGCATTCACTCCACACTCACTTTTTAACTGGAAATAAGGGTTTTTTCTGCAAGTTTGATCTGTTTGGCCTGTGGTGATAGTTGGTGAGTGATCTTCTTATCTCAACCCACAAATATTTTCGTCTTATTTTGTCCCCATCCTGTTGAAGAGGTAAACTTATCACACCCTCAAAAAATGAAAGAAGAGGTGGTGTCTTTCTTCATTCTTCCCACAAGAGTCATTAAATGCTTTTGTTTCAAAGATGAAGTTCAGAGAGATGCATGGATATATCTGTTTCATCTGTTGAGTACTGCTTGGAATCTCTTTGTTGTTAGGACAGAGTTGTCTTTGATGTTGTAGACTTTCAGCTGTTAACAAGGGAGGCAGGCTGGCCACAAGCTACTGTTTAAGAGCAAGGTAGACTTTGCCAGAAAGATATAGACCCAAATCATCACAGTATTTAGGGCGGAGATGTGCCTCTTTCTTTCAGAGAAACATTAATTCCACTAACTGCAATACCATGACAATACCTTACAGGCATGATTGGATTCTGTAGTTGTAAGCAATCCTCTAAATGCGCATTGACAGCACTGATGAATATTTATAAGAAAGGATAGATAAAAATAATAGTAAAGTAGGCTCTAGAATCTGATAATATGCTTTTCTTCTGAATGTGTGTTCAGTGCTGCTTTCCCCCCTACATTTTGATTTCTGAATTAAAAAAATATAAAAGGTAAAAAAGAAATTGTAACTGAATGTGGTTTCCCTTCCTTACTTTTCTTCTACGCTTAGATGAGAGCTGAGGTAAGAGGAAAATCCTACCTAAACATGTTTGCTTCTTCACAGAGCAGAACTCCTAAAGAATTGATAAATTAGCTATGTAAGTACAATTGACAGGGCCACACACTTCAGCGTAAAGCTTAATGGCAAGACATTTGTGAAAGAGGCCAGTGTCAGAACACTCACAGCCACACCTTCAGCTGGTGGAAATCAACAGCGTTGTGTTGGGTGCAGTGAAGCAACACCAATGTTCACCAGCTGAACCTCAAGTTCTTTATATTTACCTAAAGATTTACTTTAATATGCTTCCTTTGTCATGCTCACTGGCATGCGTACTCATGCCTAATGTGGGCACTGCTGCGTAAAGGATATGTTGTGCCATTCAATGAAATGTTTAAATGAACCACCTGCAGCCCACTGCTAGTTAGCAATGCAGGAGGAAGTGCAGAATCCCACAAGGAAGGTTGCCCAGCTTTTCCATCACTCAGCAAAACAGGTTCTACTGTGTAGGTTTCTGCATTACCATTGCTGAGCTACGGCTTACACACTTACTGTACAACCACTGCTTCCAATACTTCAAAATTTCAAACTGCTTTGAGGGTACTCAGAGCTGATGAGGAGTGAAATATAAAACCAAATTCTATTCATTTTACGAAACTATGAGTTATACTTGACAGTGTAGAACACAATATTTTCCTATGTCTTTGGACTAACTCATGTGAGTAGTTTTTGTGCTGTTTCAAAGTAATTCAGCTCTAGGGAAAGAACAGAAGCAATGATCATCCGTCCAGGATAAGAATTAATAGGACCAGTATTGATCAGCTGCAGTTCTTTACATAGAGCTCTGGTCAGAGTTAAATGTAACATTTCTTCACATCTGCCTTTGATTTTTCTCTAGAGAATTTCATCCTAAGATGTGTCAGTTGCAGGATTCTAGTTATCTAATTCTATCCATCACTAACAGAAAAAAAAAAGGATGAAAAAAAATAAAAGGAGCAGCCCAAAATCAGCTAGATAAATAAAACTACTGGGGGCAAAAGGAAAACATCTGTTCACATGTAAAAGTCAAAAGTGGAACGTCTGGTACTCTCCACTGATAAAGATACACATACTCATTCCTTGGCACCCTATCTAAGAAGAAAAATATAAAAGTACATGTTCCAAACCCATCCATGTATCATTATTGTCACAGGAAATGTTTCAGAATCACATCAGTGTTACTGAGCGAGGATTTTTTTTTTTTACTTTATTTTATTTTATGAATAAGAGGAAGTAGTTTTTACAAGGTGCTCCTGTTGTCCTGGAAATTTTTATTGCATGTGCAGCATTGGAATTAATAGCCACTTAAAAATGTATTCCCATTTCCCAGAAGTCAAATTGAGTTTTGATGATGTTTCACTGGAGGCAGAACCAGCTCCTGAATAAACCATAAGGGAAAAGAATAAAATAAGTGGGATGTATAGGGTTACACTGTCACTCTGACTAGCCAAATATTTTTTTTTAAATCAAGGGAAATTAAAAGGGCTCATAGAATGCAAAAAAACCCAGAGTCTTTTATGGTGAAATTATTCAAAAATCTTCTCCTGGTATCTAGCAACTAGAAAAGCAGAAACTCCTTATTTAAGCCAGAATTAATTTCATGGACATATTTAAAAGTGGAAACAAAGACAGACTAGACTATGCTGTTATTCATCTTTAATTTCAACTGAAGGCTCAAGCAACTGAAAAAAATGGCCTCATTTCAAATTCTCTTGAAGTTTCCTAGAAGAAGAACTGCTCTTCAGAATGGTTTTATCTGGAGTTATCAGCAGACCAAGGCAGGGATAGAAGGGCTGTTGCCTTGTCTGGATAAGATGCTGTTGGTAAAGTTTATTTAGGAGAAAACTACACAGCTGATTTATTGTTTTGTTAGCACTATATTCAATTGTATGGGAAGATAAGGGAAAACAGGCTGAACTCCGCTCAAGCTGAAAAAATTAGATATAAAATATAGGTGTAAAGAATAAAAAATATGTTGTTCACCCTTTTACTTTGCTAGGAATCAAGACTGGTTCTCGAGACTGGTTCTCAAGAAAAAATTTAAGGGGTTGTCATACCAGTTCCAAGGGACTAACACAACAGCTGTGGCTCAGCATTGTATGTTGGGAAGAGAAATGGGCCAACTGCATCTCACCTCGAGTCTGGACATACACTGCCAATGAAAATCCTGCCGGCTGCAGAGCTCAGGGAATCACACTGCTGCTAGAGATGTAAGTTTTTTAGCCAGAATTCACTAGCAGTTGAACAAAAACCCATGTGTGTTCTTGAGACTCTCACTTCGGACATTCGATGTGAACAATGCTGTCAGCCAGCAGAGGTTTATCAATAAATATAAGTTTGTGAACGACCTCACACATGTAGCTGGCTGCAGTAAGTGGTGTCAGCAACACCATAAAGATAAACACAAAATATGCTATTACCACAAGTTCAGTTAGCAGGAGATCTCAAAGTAACTAATAAAATACAAAACATCTTTCATTATTGTTGGGGAAAAAAAAGGGTGCTATTGGCATAATCATAAGTAAGAGTGCTAGTACAGAAATGTGGTGTTTTATAGGAAATACTGGCAAATTAATGATAATATGTCTTGAAAAATAAAACAAATATATTCTATTACCTGCTTTTATCCAGGATTGTACTACTTGAAAGGCATTAATAAGTTTGAGTTAGAAACTAAGGCAGAGTGAACAAAAAACATCAAGGCATGTTAATATTCATTAATTACATTCAATTTCAGATGACCAGCTGAGAGCAGAATTCAGTGTCTGGACTTCCTCTAAAACAAAGTGTGTCAGACAATCATATAAGATATTTCTCCATGGGAATATAAGTGACATTAATATATTGGAGGCTTCCTGACTTCTTACAGACATGAATTTTTGTTGATCAGATTGGTAAGAGCTGAGTGTTGGCCTTAAAGTTCTGTGCAGTTTCTTCATGCTAGACTTAACGTACTGGAAGAGGTAGATGGATGCTCTAAAGGGTCTGAGCACTGGGTGTTATCTCAAACTCTACGTGAAATGTGATTCCCATGCCCAAACATGCAGGAAAACTGCACACTGCTGGTGAGGTCAAGGGAGAGGATGCTGGTACAGGAATTGCTCTTTTAGAAATTTTCTGTTATCAAAATCGAACAATTCCAGGCAGAAAGAATTGTTTCCTTCTCCTCTCCTTCTTCTTCTGAGAAAGAAAGTGATTGTAATATCTTTACCTCTATTATAGCTTGTTTTTGATTGAGGATTTTCTTAGCTGAATTCCAAATGTCTTGTGAAATGCACCCAGGACTACTAATAACAGTCACCAAGGATACACAGAGATTTAATGCAGTGTTTGCAGAGCTGGGAGTAATGGCTGTCAGACTGAGCTAGTGGAGTTACAGTACTTCATTAGCTCCTTTGGAATAGCAGCAATTTTAGAGCAGAAGGTATCTAAATTGTAAACACTTCCCAAATCTTTCTACTCCACCACCTTTTTAAAATTTATTTTAAGGTACAGTGAGAATTCTTAAAGAGACAAAGGTGAAATAGAGGATATTTACAGTTAAATGTATATTTATTATTTGTAAAAAGAAAAGATGGATAGAAACACAGGATTTTTAAGGTTGGAAAAGACCTTTAAGATCATTGAGTCCAGCCATTGACCTAGCACTGCCAGGTCCACTGCTAAAACATGCCCCTAAACACCACATCTGCATGTTTTCTTATCTGCAAATCCCTTTGGAAGATTGTATCTGTATATATGGGAGAATGTGATTGTTTCTATATTTTATCAGTGCTTAGCACTTATTGTAGCACAAAGGAAGATCAGTTGAATTCTTTGCATGGCAGTAATAGGAAAAAGGAATAAATGGAAAGGACTGCAATTTTGTGAGGCACTGTGGCTTTCTTTCACACATTTCTTTCCCCTTGCTTGCAAAATCAGTTTTTGGGACATTTGTCACTTTGTGCTGTATAATTCATTTGGTGACCCCTGTGTAGGGTAATTTGGTGGAATACACTAGTGCAGCACTGTGTTACTCAGATGTTCTTTATAACAGAACAGTTATTGACCACCTGGACCTTTACAGGCGGTAAGTAGAAAAACATACAGCAGGTTGTTTTACATAGTTTTTGATTTTTATTTGTGATATATTTCTTTCCGCAGGAGACAGAAGCGAATTAAAGATTCCAGTCCTGATAATCACAAGGATGGGACTGTCTCTTTTTACCTCTTGTGCTAACACAAAAGTGTGTTTATTTTTCGTGTCTGGTGCAGTGAAGGATCAGGACCAGGGACTCATGAAAAATGTGATTTAAACTGCCCCAGTTTGTCTGGGAACCATCATTCTGGGTACAGGCAGAAGTGATCTTAACACAGAATCATAGAATGATAGATGGTTTGGGCTGGAAAGGACCTCAAAGATCATCTAGTTCCAGCCCCTCTGCCATGGGCAGGGACATCTTCCCCTAGACCAGGCTGCTCAGAGCTACTTCCATCCTGGCTTTGAACACTTCCAGGGATGAGACATCCACAGTTTCTCTGGGCAACCTGTTCTGGTGCCTCACCAACCTCACAGCAAAGAACTTCCTCCTAATATCTACTCTAAACCTACTCTCTTTCAGTTTGAATCCATTTCCCCTTGTCCTGTCACTACCTGCACTTATAAAAAGTCTCTCTTTATCTTTCTTGTAGGCTCCCTTCAGGAACTGGAAGGCTGCAATTAGGTCACACAGAAGCCTTCTCTTTTCCAGGTTGAGTAATCTCAGTTCTCTGTGCCTTTCCTCATAGGAGAGCTGCTTCAACCCTCTAATCATCTTGCTGGCCCTCCTCTGAACTCTAAGAGAGTTTTTTTTTTGTGCTAAGGGCCCCCAGAGCTGGATGCAGCACTCCAGGTGGGGTCTCATCAGAGCAGAGCAGAGGAGCAGAATCCCCTCCCTTGCCCTGCTGCCCACGCTGCTTTTGCTGCAGTCCAGGATACCATTGTCTTTCTCAGCTGTGAGTCCACATTGCTGGGTCATGTCCAACCCCTCATCCAGCAGCACCCCCAAGCTGTTCTCAGCAGGGCTGCTCTCAATCTATTCATCTCTCAGCCTGTGTTGACACCAGGGGTTGCCCCAACCCAGGTGCAGCACCTTGTACTTGGTCTTGTTAAACCTCATGAGATTCCCATGGGCCCACTTCTTGAGCTTGTCCAAGTCCCTCTGGATGGCAACCTGTCCTTCAGGTGTGTAAACAGCACCACAGTTGCTGGTATCATCTGCAAATTTGCTGAGGGTGCACCTCAGGTGCGGCTGGAGAATCAGAGTTTGCTAGGATAAAACTGGAGAACAAAGTGAAGAAAGAAAAACAGAATGGAGTTTCAGAGTTTCAATACAGGGTTTCCTGCATAAGAAAGACTTATGGGAAACAGCTTGCCTGCCTTCCTCACTGGTCCCAATCTATGTAACCCTAGCCACACAAGAGGGTACAGCGATGGGTGGTATATTTTCTGTAGTGGAAAAGAGAAGATAGGAATAATTAATTGGTTAGATATATAAAGCTTGTGTTATATCATTTCACTTACTTCCACTGATTAGTGTTGGGCAAAACTCAAAAGGTTAGGTGCTTGCACTGAGGTCGTTCACCCATTCCCTAAACCCTGACTAGCTTCTTAGCAGTCCCTCACCTGTTCTCAAGTTCTTTTCTGCTTTTCAGTGCTTGATCTCTCCAAAGTACACTAAAAGTAGGGAGTATATCACTTCTGCTTTTACTTTCACAATGATGCAGCTTCTAAAGCAGAGTGTGTGGGACTGAGCTCAAAGAAAGGATTTGTGTTTATATGATTTCAGGATAACCAGTCCTGGGTTTATGCAAAAATATTCTCATTGCCCTGTTCTTCCTGTCACTGTCTGCCAGCATCACTGTACTTATTTACTGTACAGTAAAACTGGGAATCACAGAGATTAAAAACTATTGCTTTCAAGTCTTGATATCCCACTCATTTCCTGTCAGCCTGCTGATATAACTGATCC
Organism: Mohoua ochrocephala; assembly: GCA_013398855.1. NCBI lineage: Eukaryota > Metazoa > Chordata > Aves > Passeriformes > Acanthizidae > Mohoua > Mohoua ochrocephala. The sequence goes on along the minus strand of VZTA01016033.1, from coordinate 15,066 downwards.
AGAAGGTGCTTTTCATTAAGAACTACAGTAAGAAAATCTCTTAACACTGGATTTGAATTTTCATGGTAAACATTAGATTGGGTAACCTCCATTACATGCCACCCATCAGGGAAAGTACACTGTGGTTGCGTCTTAGCAGATGTCTAGTGACAAATATCACTCATTTCTGTGGCAATCTTCTTGTGTTAGCCTTCTTGAGACCACACAAGAGATTAGGATTTAGAACAAAACACTTTTTCAATCTACTTTGTAGACAGACTTCCACAAAGGTCCTTAAAGACATTCTTTTATTCAGCTGTCAGTTGCTTTTAAGTAATTTTAAAAAGTAATGATGAGGATTTGTCTCTCCCCTCCCCTTCTTACAGTGACTTTAAGCAAAGCTCAAAAAGCCTTGATTTGAACAAACAGATCAGGTTTTAAATGCACAGCAAGAACAGACATATTAATTGTGATCTTGAAGAAGGTATTTGTACAAAGATTGCAAAGATTGTTAGAGAAACCTCTACCAATGGCTTCTAGATTTCAATCTAGGTCCCCATTTCTGTTGAAGTTAATTGAAAAGAGATTTCAGGACTTTACTCCTATCTTTTCATTAGGCGATACTAAATTTGGCATTCCTAGCTTGAGGGCCTTTCTCCATTATTTATAGATCTGGTAGTCTTGCAGAGACTGGATGGATGGACTTCCATAAGCATAACTCTTTCCTTCCCAGAATTAGAAAGCCTAAATGGTCATGTTTTACAGTTGACATGTAAAGCCAGTCTGGTTTTATGTGACTGGTAAAAACCACTTTATAGTATGAAGTTGAGGAAAATTGGATCTTTCCTATTTTGAAAGATGTTTGGCTGCTTTCTTAACCAGTGCAAATTGATGTGCTTCTTTCATTTTAGTGCATTTTTTTCTTATCTTTTGAGCTCATTACATACCATTTCTGAAGTATTGGTATGACAAAAAGAAATTTCTTGATTAAGCCTTTATTTCTTATTGTATAGGACGCACCTGATTGTGCATCATCTCTCTCATTTAACAAAGTAAATCTTACAACTCTCTACAATGCACTATGAATAATTAAAATATTACTACTGGCTTTAGTTTTTATGGAAGAAAAACCTAAATACTGATGGTACTCATATAACATCACAAAATTTCTTCCCCCCCTCCCCCCTTTTTTTTTTTCCTACCCAGTAATCCTCTTTAGGGGCTTAAAGGAAAAAGATAATATCAAGGTCTTTGGTGGCTCTAGGACATTGATTGCCAAACCAAACCATTCTTCCAAATATCAGTAAACTAGGAGCAGCAGACTGCTGTGAGCTATTTTTTAGCCAAAAGGATTAGATTTGTCTCTTAGATGGGTCTGACATCTAATATAGATTTCCAATGGGTTGAGTTTCACCAGTCATAATTGTGACTTTGTGAGAAGACTTGCAGCTTTCTGAGGGTGGAGTATGTCCCCTGCTGGGGATATGAAGCATGCACCTCAAGTCCTGGCACAGCAAGTCTTCCCTATTACTTGTTTTTGTGAAACCTTGAGCCGAGCTGTGGGCATGTATCCGTGTGGTCAAATCATCTGGGACAGTTTCTGTTCCTGCCACATAGCACAGTGGCTTTTGGATTCAAGTTATGAGTCAGCTATGGCTATTTAGGGCTCGTAAAGAAGTAGGAGGTGAAAAAGGGAAAGAAAAACAAGCATTACATCATAGGTAGTTATGTGATTTTAGTCTTTGTTCTGGGGACATACTAGGGAGAGGTACTATTTCAGGCACTTGCACCATGGTTTGTATGGAGAAGCACAGAAGAAGAACTCTAAAATAATTAAGCGAAAGTAGCAAGCTGCACTTGTTAATGAAATTAGGTTTTTATTTATTTTCATAAAAGTACCAACATTACTTATGTAAATAATACAAACTGCATCTGTTAGTTAGCTTTGTGTGAGATTTTCCATATCACTGAGGTTTAGGGAATATTACTTAGGGAGAATAGCAATTTTAAGGTTATCATGTGAGTGACAAAGACATTAATCTGACAAGATATGCTCAAGAGACCCACGATGCAATTGTAGAATTCTTTTTGGCTCTCTCACCCATAATTTCATGGAGCTCAGTGTAATTAACACACTTCATGGGATTTAAGTAACATTTGTTTCTTCTTCATCAGAATGCAAATTTGAGAATGATATGGATCTGTACAGGAGACAGAAACAACTGTTCCCTAGGTAATAACTTGTGCACTGCTTCCTACTGAAAAAGAAAAAAAAAAAAGAAAAAACAACAGGAAAAAACAAAAAAGGTGAAAGATGAGCATTACTCAGGATTTATTAGGAAGTTAACATGTTTTATAGCTGCTACAAATGCAGAAGCCAGATATGTCATAAAATTAATGAAAATTAAATGATTTATTGTCAGCTTGCAAATTTTAGGCCTCGTTTTCTTAAAAGATATATGAAATAATGAAATCTGCAGACTGCGTGTCTGTGTGTGTGTCGAAATGGGTGTGCAGTCAGCTAAAAAAAAATCAGTAGTCAGAAGCCTCTGTTAATTCTTAACCAGGAGGAAAACATTATAACAAAAGAAAGGGAGTAATTATAGGTGTGCATGTGTGTGCATATGTTTAGAGTACAGAAATACATCCAAGCATTCAAATCAATAATCTTTTTTCTTCCGTAATAACTCAGTGTACAATCAAAGAACAGATTAGGAGACTGGTTACTTCCCTGTCCTACATTCCGCCTCAGCAGACAAAAGAATAACCTAAGTCTATAACATGTAAGGGCAGATTGGACGGTCTTGATTACCCATGTTTTTGATCAGAAAAGTGAAAAAAAAGAAAAAGAATCGCACTACGTGCAGTTTATTAGTAAAGAAAGTGCAAATTATGCAAATAATTAATTAGCCGATGCTACATTTCTCTAGAAATAAACATCTGAGACAAGAAAGAATATCGAGATTTTAGACTTCTTTTACTTAATCGTATTTGAATAGAAAGTGAATAAATGCACAAACGCATAATGCTTGAAGAATGTATAAGCTGAATAAATGAAGTGGGGCATACAGCACACATTAGTTTATTAATGCTTCAGGTTTTCCTTGATGTCCTTCAGGCACGTTATCAGCTGACTTAAGGATGATCAGATTTATCCTCATCTGCTCTTATTTTTTCCCCTACAGATGAAATAATAAATAAGTAAACAAAAACCTGTACAGTGACATTTTTCTTAATGCATTTGGCATTGGCAGGACACTAATCTCAGAAAACTCTTAAGATGTCAACATCACAGAATGGGAGATGCAACTAATTTATCCCCTATGTCTCTTATTTTAATACAGTAAGACCTGAAATGTTTTTTGCATTTTAGGTTGAATTGAAGGTCTTACTACTCCTTTTTGTTTGTAGTTCAAAACAAATTATAAGAAAAACTGAATTACTAAGCTGATTAAAACTGCATGTGAAATCAAATCAAAGCCTTGTTATCATACAAGTTAAAAAAATAACAAAAGAAAAGAAAATGTTGTAGATCTCAGATTGCCAGTGGTGCTTTTGATTTTTTAGCTCTACCAAATATTTATGCCTACAGAAAACTTGATATATCTCCTAGAAAGAATAAGAAATGAACTTTAAATGTTTTAAGAAAGATTTCTTTTTCATAGGCAGATGGAGGCACTCAGATGAGCAGTGAAGCGTCACCACTGACGTGAGCACAGAAATAAACAGGAGAGACAGACTAAAAGAGGCTGAAGATATGGGTATATCCCAATGGGAGAGCTATGACACATGTACTGTAAACAAATAAACTCTGTTCTTGGTCCAGCCTGATTTTCATGCAATCAGCTTAAAGGGAGCACTTTCTAGTGCCTTTTTACTGATGCTCTATTTATGACTGGGAAGGGGTTTTTTTCTCAGAGCCTTTTCCTGGGCCCTGTGATTGTCTGTCTATAATCTTCTCCCTGCTCTGCCCTGAATCCCATCTAAAAGTGAAATTATAGTAATTAATTCATCACACACACAGTTCAGCTTGTTGGCTACAGCTAGATTCATGCAGCATGTTCCTAGGGCAATTCTAAATGCCTCATCTCGGTAGATTTTCAGGCCAAATGTTGTTTTGTGCATCTATTTTGTGTATTAGTGGTCTGTTATACTGTGTGAAATCACCTATTGCTAGGCATTCAGCGTAGGTAATTCTGAAAAATGTAATTTAATTGAGACACTTATAAGATGATATCTAGGATTTAAAGCCTAGTCCTATCTTTATAACCTTCTGAAACCTACTCCTGAAGCTCTGAGTGGCTCAATTTTCATTTGCAAATTTATATGGCTTTCTGACACCTGCTGCTCAATAACTGGTGCCATAAGCAATTCATTCTTAATTTATGTAACTAAACCAGTGATTTCTAGATCCTCAGTTTAATGTTCTGTTTTGTCAAAACAACACTGTGCTCTTTTTCTGAAGAGCCTAAGAAATGGCAATGATCATGTTAATATGAAAAAACTGCTGAGCATCTATTCTGGTATTCTGGAAGTTAAAGGAGTGAAATCTTCATGAAATACACAATTCAAGTGTTTTCAAATTTATTATGTGGTCTAAAATAGATAATGCCTTAAATTACTTTCTTTATAAAAGATCTGTTCTTAAAAGTCCAGTTTGTTACTTCTTCTCTCAATAGAATATATATTTTTCTGAAGTTCTTATTCTGCAGCAACTGTATTTCTTTGGTAGACAACTAATTTTATTCTTCCAAAATGCATGTATTTTAAACTTCCATACCTGCTTGCCCTCAAATTAAAGTTACTAATTTCAAATGTTACAAATGAGAAGTTTTATCAAAACAACGCTCAGATTCCCTAGAAATATGAACACGTGATTTTGCTTACCTACAGGAGAAAAAGTTATGGCAAGGTACATAGATAGCCTTACCCTATGCTTCGAGTTAATATCAGTGGTTGCTGTAGAAATGGACAACCAAATTCCAGTATCAGCAGCCCTTAGTCCTGGGTCAATAGCTGCTCTGTAAGCCCTAACATAATTTCTTCAATGCACAAATACAATGCCAGGCAAGATCTTGCTGATTTCAACTCCTTTGTTTGGGTTCATGACCAGAAGTGATGTCTAAGCTATCAAGGACTTGAATTACACAGAATTCCAAGATCAATAATACCACCTCCAACTGTAGCCAGAAATTAATAGGAAATTCATGGTACCAAAACTGCCTTTTTAAAAATTTGTCTGGTCCTCACAAGACAGTGTGCTGTTAAATCACGTATCTACTGAACCCTCTGAGGTCTGTCTTCATGCCAGTCCTAAAAATTCACTAGTGGGAATACTTCATCTTGTGCACTTTGCACAGTAGTATGTTTAGGCATATTCTGGCCTCCTACAACAGTGTTACAGAGACTGGTGATTGAGGTAAGAGCTTATTTGAGTGTCATTTTATTTCTGTGTCATCTCGCTGGACTTGTGCAAAGTATTTGACAGTGTCCTGCATGACATCCTTGTCACTGAATTGGAGAGACATGGATTTGGTGAGTGGGCCATTCAGTGGGTAAGAAATTGGCTGGATAGCTGCACTCAGTTGCAGTCAATGGCTCCATGTACACGTGGACACCAGCAATGTGTAGCATTGAACAGGGATCAGAATTGGGACTGGAGATGTTTAACATCTTTGTCAGTGACATGGACAGCGGGATCGAGTTCACCCTCGACAAATTTGCCATGACATTAAACTGTGTGGTGCAGTTGACACACTGGAGAGAAGGAATGGTATCCTGGGAACCTTGACAAGCTTGAGAGGTGGGCCTGTGTGAAGCTTATGAAGTTCAACAAGGCCACATGTAAGGTCCTGAACCTGGGTAGGGGCAATCCTAACCAGAATTAGAGGCTGGGCAGGGAATAGATTAAGAAAGATGCCTTGAAAAGAAGAACTTGGGAATGTTGGATGAGGGGCTGGGCATGAACCAGTAACGTGCACTTGTAGCCCAGGAAGGCGATCATGTCCTGGGCTGCATCAAAATCACCATGACCAGGAGGTCCAGGGAGGTGACTCTTTTGTGCGGCCCACACCTGGAGTACTGCAATCAGCTCTGGGGCCTCCCACATAAGGACGACATGAAAATGATCACAGGGTTGGAGCACCTCTCCTATGAAGACAGGCTGAGACAATTAAAATTGTTCAACCTGGAGATGAGAAGACTCCAGGGAGACCTTATAACCCCCTTCAGTAATTAAAGGGGTCAACAAGAGAGCTGGAGAGGGATTTTTGTGTAGGATGTGTAGTGACTGGATGAAGGCAAATGGCTTTAAATGGAAAGATGTTAGATTTAGAAATTCTTTGCTGTGCAGGTGGTGAAAGAGTGACACAAGCTCCCCAGAGAAGCTGTGGATGCCTCATCCCTGAAATATTCAAGGCCAGGTTGGATGTCCAAGAGTTTTTTAACCTGACGGACATTTTAATACTCCTTGAAGTGTTTTAGAAGATTCTTTCTGGTATTTTCTGTGCTGTGGTCTTTAAATTTCATGCAAAGTCATCACTTTCACTGATTAATATTAAAATGTGACACTCAAGTATAAATCAATTGGAAATGACTGATGACAAATGGCATGGGGTAAGAAAGGCGAATTGATTTTATGAAGAAACAAGGATTTTCCCATTCAGGAAAAGCTAACATCCCATTAACAGAAGCTGCAGGTATTGCAACAAGAAAATATGAGTAACTCAGAATCTATTCACCATTTCAATGTTTTTGAATTGGGCACACAGGATTCCCAGGAAGATTTGTGTACTGTTCAGGTCTATGTAAAGTTATAATGCCCCTGGATGAAGTATTCCCCTTGAATATACCTCCTGAAAGAATGAAAACTCTTCTTCCAACACATGAAAATCAACTCTGAGCCAAGTGAGCCCAATGCTTGAACTTCCCAGTTCCTTTTTCAGAGTTGCTTTATTTGCAGGGACAAAAAGCTGCTTTGAATTTCCAGTCTTTGGAGACCAGCACAAAGTGTTGCAGTCTAAAAATTCACTGGAAGTCTTTCGATACTCATGAAATTCTCTCAGAAGAAAATCATACCCTTCTGAAAAGAAATATTAGAATTCTATTATCAACTGATATCCCGTAGCCCACCTTTGTACCTTTTTCCTGGGGACATTCTTCTCTAGTAACCTGAGAAACCTTTTTTGTTTATAAAAGACTGTCTTGGAAATGAACTGGATCGCAAAGAGTTCAGGTTTTCCTCAATACATTTCTTTCCATAAAGAAAACAGAATAAAACCAAACAAAAAAAGGATTATTCATCTTATTCAGAAACATGATAAATTTCATCCAATTGGATGTACTTATTTCTGCCTATTTGACATTATTCATTGTGTTAAGTTTGCATTTACCTTCTAATACTGCTTATGTTGCCTACAGCAACTAAAGCTTTAAAACATGTTTCATCAGGCAAGAAAATGAAAGCAAGTAATTGTTTCTAAAATATTTTCTGTTTAATTCTAGTTAAAACCTGATTTTTTTCCTAGATCACTGGCCTAAGAAGCAGCACTAATTGGGTTATTGCTAAGTAGTATTTGTAGGCATCAACAGTAAGCTGTCTTATCCACAGTTATTCTATACCTCGAGGGCGGAAGAATGGTTTAGCTGAGTTGTGTGTGGTTTCATAATAACTACTGAATAATTTCTTAGGTTCTTCATATATGTGTTCAAATTATGCTGTGAAACACATGAAAAATCTTTATATATATTTTTATATATATGTTTGTATTTACACTTATGCTTATATTTGTGTTTGTAATTATACTATTTGCATTTACATTAATATTAAAATTCATATTAATTTATAGATCTGTATTTTTATATATTTACATATGGTCTGAAGTCAAAAGTTTATGCCTCAAGTAAGAAACTTTGGTCAGGTCTGTACATAGCTTAAACCAAGATAACACACCAAAGAATGATACTTCTTCAGTATGATACTGATTGACACTGCCTGAGCAGCTGGTTCCACATATTGAAAGAATGACTATTTTTTTAGCATTCTGGTGTCACAAGAATAGCAGACTGAAGAAGATTGCCTTTTGATCAGAGATCCAAACCCATTCCTATCTCCCTTTCTGTAAAACAGACAGTAGTGTTGGCTACTTAAGGTAATAATAAAATGTTTAAAATTTTATAAAAAAAGAGCAAGCATGTATAACGTAGCTTTGCGTGGCTTAGGGGAATTTCTAATCTAGAGCTTGTATCTCATGAGTGTTTAGCAGTCCTTGATAGGATTCCTCTTACTTGTCTAACTTATTTTTGAACTCACTTAACTTTTGGCATCCCATCTATCCTGTGACAGTGAGCTCCAAAATGTAGTCATGCATTAAATGAATAAAGATATTTCTTTGTTGTTTTAAGTCTATTAGCTTACAGTTACACCTAATGGCTCCGATAATTATTTTATATTACATAATAGAGTGCCTTGTTCTGGTTTTCTTCTCAGATAATTCTTAGGGGTTTGTATTTGGTTGGTTTGGGGTGATTTGCCAGTGAACACTGGACTGACATTTTCATAGGTGTATCCAGAGTAGCTGCAAATATATTTTCTGGACTAACAATGTCTGGTTAAGAGACTTTCAGTTTGTAGACAGTGAGAATTTCTGTTTTTCTTTTTCCTATGTGCACAGCTTTTCATGTGTTGCCTCTTCCTTTTTTTCACCCAGTTACTTGTGCAAGTAACTTTTGCAACCTTTCACAAATAGAGGGACTTTCATTGTTAAAACCATTAAAACTATTAAAATCATTTTCACCTGCCTTTTTCCTGTTCTTTATATATTTATTAATCCCCTGTTCCTTCAGGTATTTAGAAATCCACAGATGGAGGTTCCTTTTCTTTATAATCCATGTTCATTTGTCTTTTATAGAGAACCTTGTCAAAAGTTTTTGAAAATCCAGGCACAGTGTATCAACCAGATAAAGATCACCCTTTCATGTATACTAACCTATTCTAAAACCTTTTAAAAGCCAGAATCTTCTTTAGAAAAGTTATTTTTATTCCCACCCTCATTTTATTGTACCTATCTATATGTCTATGAGTCCTACTCTACCAATCTACCTGTAAAGAATCAGGCACACAAGTTCTTAATTTCCTGCATCTGTCCTGTGTCTCCCCTGCCAAGTTTCTGTAAGGATCTTTTAAAAAAAGACATAAAATTTCCTAACCTCTATTCTTCTCATACAGAAGCTGACTTAAGCAATTGTGTAAGATCTATGATCAAATTACAAGGTCATATTTGAGTTATTTAGAAACCCCTGAGTGTATACCATCTTGTCTTGGCAATTTGTTACTATTCATTTATCTATTTGGTCTAAAATCACTTCTATTGACACTTTAATTTAAGATAGCTCCTCCAGTACATTTTTTGCAAAGAAAACAGACACTGTGAGAACCTTTCTAAACTCCTCAGAGGTGAGTATCAATGTGAAGAACACATTTAATTTTTCTACCATGGTCTTATCTTCTTTGTGTTCTCCTATTACACCTCCATCATCTATCAGCTCTGCAGACTCTCTGGCAGACATTCTACTTCTGATGGGTTGGAAAAAAGGCTTATTATTAGTTTTCATGCCCTTCACAAGCTTGTTCTCTAAATCTTTTTTTGGTCTTAGCTTGATTCTACATGAAGGTTTTCAGAGCTCATGATACTCAGATGTTCCTTACCTGGCCATAAATTCTACTTTTTGAAGACTAAGCTTTTAATTTAAAGAATTTCTTTATTTTGCTGCTTACCAATAACATAATTTCGTTTATCACTGTGGACTTTACAAAATTTTCATAACACGTTTGATACTTTTACCTTTTTAGATCCTCCTTTTAAGTTCTTGGCTTGTTTTTTTCTAGTATTACTCATTTTTATAGAAGTCCCCTTGTTTATACATGTATGTGTATGCAAATTTTTTATTTGTTTTTCAATTCCTGTAGAGAAGAATTTGAATGTACTTTAATCAGTATGGCCATTCAGCAGTAAAAATGTCAGTGTGTTCTTATGCTCTGTTTAGAATTATCTAAAAAATAACTTCTCCAAGAGGCAATCCATACACTATCTAAAATAAGTTTTTAGAACATGTCCCAAAATTGCTTTTTTACCAACATTCATCAAAATAATTGAGTTCACTATTGCTAGTGTTTCTGCCATTGTAACGTCTCTCATCTCCCTTGGCATGTCCCAGTTAACACACCTATGTTATTCAGGTGATTAACACAAGGTTCCTACAATATTCTTTCTATTTAGGCATGAAGTATTCAAATCAGAGGGTACATTTCTTGTTGCTACAGTTAATTTTTTTTAATCTTCTTTGTCTCTATCTGCACCTATATCACTGAACAACCTTGGGCCTCAAGTCAGGACATGGAGAGAAGGCTGTGACCACACTTGCTTGAAGTTAGTCCTCTTCACAGAAAAATGAGTATGTTTAGAACTTGATCAAGGTCTCTTCTGAACCCTGTGTTCTGGTCTTAAAATGTAATTTCTATTTTTGTGTACGATTTTTCAGCTCAAAGTGTGTGAGATGGAGGGTGTGGCGGCTCTGCTGCAATACATTAGAATGGGCATTGTAAGAGAACACACTGTGAGTGGAATTTTCACTTGAAAAAAAGACAGCTGGTAGTTGACACTGTACATGAAGAGCATAAAAACGATTCCATGAACTTGGGAGCAAGGAGGTTCTACAGGGGAAATTCACCTCTGTGTCCCTATAACTTCAGGTATAGAAACACTCACCTGCCAGTATCTAATTTGCAACCTGATACTGTGTTATCTCACATAGTATTTTCATGTCCATCATGGAGGTTTTTTGCCTCTTAATTCTAAACTTGAGGGAAAAATTACATTTGACTAGGACCTGACTGATTATTTTTATGCTTTTCTGACTAAATATGATTTAATTTAATTGAGATTCTGCACAATCTCTTGCCTGCATCTTCTCTATATATAGGCCCCTCAAAAATCACACCTACTGCAAGACAGATGTATTCTACTGTAAAGAGTTAAGGTAATTTAAGTAGGTAATTTCAAACTTCACAACTTTTTCCACATAGTTCTATCAGACACCATGCAATTTGTCGCAGATGACCACAACTTGAACCAGTGTTTCTAGATGTTCCTGCAACAGGACTAAAAGGGCTCTTTGTGATTGGAAATATAGCAGTCTTTTCTTTTCAATGTAGTTTTCCGTATCGGTACTAGAATATATATTTTCAACATAAAGGCGATCTTTGCTATGACTAAGAAAAAAGTTGTTTCAAAGAGAAATTTCAGCTGCCATTAACAACTGGAGTTTCTTCCAGAGGCATGAATACCTACTTCACTGACATGCAAATGCAGCTAAAAAAGTTTCATTTAACAAGTAAGTGTTGATTGTGACGTAGAAACGCTTAAATGGCTTTGTGCCTTGTTACCTGAGAAACCAACTTTCTCCCATTTTTTTTTTTCACCATTAGAAACATATTGTTATTTGGAAGAAGAGACTAGTACCGATCCCACTACAGCATCCTTTCAGGTAGTTGAAGACAGTGATAAGCTGTGAGCCTGAGCCTCCTCTTCTCCAAGCTAAACAACCCCAGCTCCTCAGCTATTCCTCATAAGCCTTGTGCTCCAGACCCTTCACCAGCTCTGTTGCCCTTCTCTGGACACTCTCCAGCACCTCAATGTCTTCCTTGTAATGAGGGGCCCAGAAATGAACATAAGACTCAAGGTGTGGCCTCACCAGTGCCGAGTAAAAGGGGACAATCACTGCCCTGGTCCTTCTGACCACACTACTGCTGATCCAGGCCAGGGTGCCATTGGCCTTCTTGGCCACCTGGCCACACGCTGGATCATGTTCAGCTGCTGTTGAGTAACAGCCTCAGGTCCTTTTCTGGCAGACATCTTTCCAGCACGCTTCCCTGTGCCTATAGTGCTGCAAGGGGTTGTGATGGCCAAGTACAGGACTCAGCACTAGGTCTTGTTGAACCCCATAGAACTGGCCTCAGTCCATTGATCCAGCCTGTCCAGATCCTTTGCAGAGCCTTCCTACACTCCAGGTCAACACTCCTGCCCAACTGGATATTGTCTGCACACTTGCCATGGGTGTGCTGGGTCTCCTCACCCAGATCATCAATAAACATATTTGACAGCATTGGCCCCAGTTCTGAACCCTAGGGAACGTCACTTGTGGCTGTCTACCAGCTGGATGTAGCTTCATTTACCACCACTTTCTGGCTTGGTCACCCAGCCAGTTTTTAATCCAGTGAATAGGACACTCATCTAAGCCGTCATCATCCAGTTCTCCAGGAGAATGCTGTGGAAAATAGTATCAAATGCTTTACTAAGGCCCAGGTAGTCAAGCAGAAAATCATGATCCTCTTTTCTGTAACAATGTCCCTTCTTTTTTTTCTTTTTTCTTTTTTTTACAAAATTTAATTGTTAGGTGATGTTGGATTAAGTTCGGGTAGCATAGAAGAAAAGTATATCAACTGGTAGGTTTTTTAAGTTGAAGAAAAATTTCCTGTATTGGGAGGCAGACTTCTCAAAGCAATTATTTGGGAGAAATGCTTTTGCTATACAGCATCCAATGAGAGTGGCCATAGTAGGAAAAATCTGGCAGCTGTACACATATACTTACAGGTGTTTCTTTTGGCTCTATGAATTTTAGAGTGCTTATGCAATCAGCATGTGTCTCCATATGCTTTTCTTTAGTGGACATTTCCCTTTTTTTGCTTTTCAGACCTTTGTTCTATACCTGTAACCAATATTGGGTATTATAATAGTGTATTTATTTATAATAATTAATATAATAGCAGATATACATGAGAGATGAGTCTTTAATGAAATTAAATGACATACACACTGAAAAAGCATCCATTCTTATATTAGTTACATTGAGAAAAAGAAAAAGACTCTTGCTTTAATTAATGCAATCAATTCTGCATTGATGAACACTGAAGAGACAATATTGAAACCTACAGAAAAAGTGGCAGAAAAGCCCTGAACTGCTTCACTCACATCTTACTTCTGCACATCTCCTCATTTACTGACTGTGAAACAAAGACATTTCACTCCTAAGATTGTGAAAGTGTTTCTACATGAGTTATCATTAGAAGATTATACTGTCATCTTCCTCTTACTAAAACTGTATGATTGAGAACAGAGAGGAATCTTTCTGTACTCTTTTATATAGCTGGTAAAAGATTGTGCTGAAAACCTATTGCTTTAGACCTAAATAACTTAAAATAAAATTAATGGCTAAAGCAAATAAAACTGGGGAAGTAAACTGGAAATGTAGACTTACTGAAATGCACACACTAAATAGTAAAACAATATGTCACACAAAATTATGTGAGGAGGTGCTCTGCTAGTTACTTTATAGCTGGAGTATACTATAAGATAATGTTAAACCAGAAAAAATCAGTTTTTCTCCAAAAGTCTACATATTTTCTTTTTTTTTTTTTATATGAACTTACTCTGGACCAATTCTTGATTATTATCAGTTCTGGCTAATATGTGTTTAGAATTTTAGTATTTGTGTCTGACAGATTTTTCTTGTTAATATATCTGCTTTTTGCTGTACCACATCTCCTCAAATGGCCAGTACTTCAACAAAATTTGACGGAGAGAAGCATCAGAAGGAATTTAGTGCAGCTCATCGGTTTATTTCAAAAACAGAGTTTGGAATATGTTGGTGCAAATATTAATAATCCTTGAGCCCCCAGAACAGCCTACGTAAATATAAATTCTTTTTCTCATTCACCTGACAAAAGAACCTTATGGCTCACACAAAGATTACCTCAGCCATGCTAGACAATACCAGTGAAAAGGAAGTAGTAGAAAGAGCTGACATTAAACACTCATTTCTAATTTAACAGCATTGATTACTAACTTACTAGAAATTTATGTACACATGTGGTTATTTTCTACACACACACACACACACATATATATATATATATATTTGCACTTCTTTGGATTTCAATTTTTGTTTTTTTCATTCTTTCCAGTACCTTTTTCCTTATTTGTAACATACAATTCCTTTGTCCCATTATTCTACCCTTACTGCTTTCTACTCTTTCTTTTCTTCTTTTTGATTCATTTTTAATTGTAAGGCCTTCTTCTCTGTCATTTACAGAGCACTGTATTCACCTCTACCTTTTTTCTAGCTTAGAATAACATTGTCACTTAATCACCTGCACCCAAATACATATTCTCACATTTTTTCTCTCTTTCCTCCTTATCCATCAACAGACCCATTATTTTTTATGTTCTCTTTATCAATCAATACAGTCCCTGCCATCCTACCATCTCTTCACATATTTCTAGATTATCATTGGATTCCCCTTTAACCTTTTCCATTTTCTCTTTCCCTTCTTCTTTTTTTAGTGGAACCCAAAACTGAATGTAGTACTCTGTCTAAAGCTTGATCAGCATCAAACAGTTAATTATCAAATCACTTTCTTGTTGTACATACAGTACTACTTTGCAATATTCATAAGTTTGTAATGTTATGAGGCAGTTCAATCACATTTAGTTAATCATGGGCCTGGCCTTCCTTTGTGCTGGTAATGTAGATCAAATACGTAACTTTTTTTCTATGATTTTTCTTAATTATGTAAAACAAGTTAAAATTTACATAACTAGAGATTAAAATTGACCATCCCATTCCTAGAAGCATCATTTATGTACTACAAACTCATTAGGTCAGAAAAACAAGTGCCTCTGTAATGTGCATTCTGCACCAGAAGAGACTCAGAAGGATAGGAATAACTGTGAAAGGAAGCTCACCCCAATCTGGCTGCATTCCAGGATATACTTCATTGTGAAGTGCATTGTTTCCCAAAAAAAAATTTTAAAAGCCCTGTGAGTTTCAGATTCAGCCCAAAATTTGAATGGAAGATTCTTGTGCGGAGAAACAAACCATTCTGACTGTCCCAGCGCAGGCAAAATCATCTTTCCTTCCTATGACATTGCTGACAATTTGAAGAGTGGGCGAAGCTTTTGCAGGGATATGTCCTGTCTGTTTTCTGTTTTGTTTTGAAAGATTTGTGACACCATTTATAAATATCTGTCC
>VZTA01016032.1:0-12998 GCA_013398855.1 Mohoua ochrocephala | reverse complement strand
CTGGATTTTCCACGTATTTGAGTGTGGAATAATCTGCTTAGCACCCCGCTTAATTTTTGTATTATTTTCCTTGCAGATTCCTGTTGTTTTCAGGCAGGAAAAGATCCTGCTAAAACACAGAGGGAGGGGAAAAACCGAGCGGCTGAGAAGAAGTGGGAGTGTTAAGTGCTCGTTTAATAAGCGCAACATATAATTAAAATATTTATATAATATTATATATGTATTAAAATGTTTCTACAGCGATGTAGTTAACCCAAATAAGAAAATTACAGTTTGGCCTTGGGGAAATTTATTTTATAACGTTTATTCCTTCAGGTTAAATCCTCACATAAAAGCCCGGTGGAGCATCAGAATAATTTTTTAAGCTTGTAAATCGAATTTATCATTGTGATAATTTAAAAGAAAAAATGCAAAAAAAAAAAAAAAAAAAAAAAAAAAAAAAAAACAAACCCACGCAGGGCATTTTCCTCCAAATTCCCTCAAGTTAGAACGCAGCTTTGACCCACGGAAATGCTGAATTTGATCTCTGTAAAAGCCCTTTAGAATTTTAAATCAGTTTGAAGAGTTAGAAATGAAAGTTATTAGCACAGTTACGTTAATGGTTTGTAATCATCCCTCGGCGCAGCTCGATGCGACTCCAATTAAATTAAGGATGGGCTGATTCAAACAACAGCGGAGCTGCACCGAGCTCCCTTCCAACCAGGATTTTCCACGGTTTTCCATGAATTCCCCACTCCCAACAACCGCGGAATCCCTGGATCTCGCCACGCGCACCCAACCAATCCTAAACCCCTCTCCCTGATCTGCCACGCCATCAAACCCGGACTTAAATCCATCCGCAAAACTTTTCCAAGTGTTTTTCAGAATGAAGAGACCGAAATTCCTCGTTCTCCCGTAAATTAAAAAGCCTTGGAAAAGCCCCTATTTTTGCATCCTTTACCCAGCACGGAAAGCACCAGCAGGAAAAGCGCTCCTAAATCCCCCCGAGCCAGAATATTTAGGCAGGGCTTAACCCCGATTTTAAAGGAGAAATCCACGCGAAAGCAGAGGGGGAAACTCAAGGTTTTTTCGAGCCGGGGTAATCAAAACTTACTCAGAGAGGCGGAGAGAACAAGTCGGGAGAGGCAGCGAGAAAATCGCGGCGCGGGGAGAGTTTTTATATCCTCCCCCGGACCGCCGGGAGCGGCTGAGACACCCTTTGTGTAAAGAGCTTTAATTACTCCGGGAGCAAAGCCCGGTGCAGGGATTGCTCCTGGAGTTGCAGGAATTGTTTTGCTCACTGTTTATGATTATCTCAAGCCGCGTTAGGCAATAACCCCAAAAATGCAGATGGGGAACCCGCCAGGGTTCTTTTAATCTCCGCATTTCCTGCTTTTCAAACCAACCCCCCCCCCTCCTGATTTCATTAAAGGTAAAAACACAGCGAGATTTAATGAGGCTTTTTAGCTTATCTCGGCTAAAAAGTGGAGTGCGCAGGGAATGTTGGAGATGCCGGCGGGTGCCGAGACGATTTTCCTTGTGGGAGAACAACCTGACACCGAGAATTTGTGTCCAGGCCTCGTTTAAACGCTGGAAAATCAGGGATTCTTTTCCATAATGTCGAAGGGATTTGCAGATTTGCAGATTCTCAGTCAGGGGAGGGATCTGGTGCAAATCTAAAGAGCAAAGCTCGGGGTTATCTTTGGAATAAAACCCCGAGCCGTTCATGAATTATGCCAATTGTGGAGTTTAAAATGAGGAGTTGATGAAACACTTTCCATAATTTATTCTCTGTGAGGTCACAGCAGCTCGGATCCTCTAGGATGTCATTACTGCGATTACCATGGGATGATTTCCCTGGATGACAAACTCCCAGAGGTTTGAGATGCTCTTTGAAATCTCATTTTCTGATGTCTCCGGAATATTCCTGATAAGCTCCGAAGCCCTGCGGGGGTCTCTGGAGGTGCCTCATAAAATCGGAATAATTCCTGTGATGTCATAAAGCCCCGGGACGGTTTAACCTCACTTCAATGTGAGCATTTCCATGCACAAAGGTTCCCTCCGGAGGGAAGAGGGAGTGGACTGATCCCTAGGAAAAGAGCACCGGGATTTTGGCAAGGTCCTCCCAGTGAACAGGGAAGAGCTGGGGCCGTGTGGGATTCTGTTCAGCCTTTTGGGACCAAGTCCACGGTAAAGGAATCCTCAGTTTTCCAGGATTTAATCTCAATGAGGTTGGATGGACGTTGTCTATGAGGAGGAGCTCAAAATCCTGCCCCAAATCATCCCTTTTTCTTCTCCTGAAATTTTCCACGTCTCTGTTACAACCCTTTGGAATTTCTCGTTCCAAGACCTTCCCCCTTCCAAGGATGCCTCCCAAAATTCCTGTTCCAAACCGGGAGAATTAAATTATTGCTCACACGGAGCAAGTGTGAAATTCATCCCGAGTGTGAAATTCATCCCGAGTGTGAAATTCACCCCTCCAAAAGGATTCTGGTGAAGTCTCCTCAGTAGATCCCGGTGGGATTTGGGAATTCCCAACCCGGGAACTGAATCCTGGCTGGTGGAATCAGTCCCTGGAACACAACAGGACCGACCCTCCTCAAAATTCCCCATCAAGCAGAAATCTTGTGCAGAATTTCCTCTTTTCCACCCAGTTTTTGTGTTGTGCTCCAGCGACTCCAGGAAATTGTGGGGCCGGGGATGGATTCAAACTGAGGAAGAGGAGGTTTAGGTGGGATATTGGGAAAGAATCGTTCCCTGGGAGGGGTGGGGAGGCCCCGGCACAGCTTTTCCAGGGAATTTCCGGGAAAATCCATCAGCAAAACTTTTCCAAATATTTTTCAGCATTAAGAGACTGAAATTCCTCATTCTCCCGTAAATTAAAAAGCCTTGGAAAAGCCCCCGCTTTTATTTTTGCATCCTCTACCCAGCACGGAGAGCACCAGCAGGAAAACGCTCCTAAATCCCTCCAAGCCAGAATATTTAGGCAGGGTTTAGCCTCGGTTTTAAGGCGAAATCCACCAAAATCAAGAAAATGTTCGAGGCCAGGCCGGACGGGGCTTGCAACAAGCCGAGATCGTGGCAGGGGTGGAACCGGGCGAGTTTTAAAAAGTCCCTTTCCAGCCCAAACCATCCCGTGAGCAACAAAGGGAACAAAGAGGCGAGCGCAGACTGCGAACCCCACAACGCAGCGCCTTAAACATCGCCAGGGCCCATTCATCCTAAATTGGTTTAGAAAATTACATCCTTGTGCAGGGCAGGGGCAGCTTTAATGACGGCCGGGGTGTTTTTTTTTTAAAATTGTGACCGAACCTGTTCCGTGGAGCTGCAGAACCCCCGGGGCTCGGCTGGTCCAGCTGAGTCAGGAGCGCTGCTTAATGAAGGAATAATCAAAGGACGAGGCTTTTTTGGGGTGGGTGCTGAGCTGGTGGAGCTTTGCAGCCCTCGTTGTCCTCACTTCAAAGAGGTTCTGCCCCGCTGACATCAGCGGGACAAACGCGGGATCAGCAACAATTCCGCCCATGAGGCAGGAGGAGCCGAGGCGCAGCTCCGGAGCGGTTGGCAGCGGGTAATTAACGGCAATTAACGCGTCACTCACCGTCGGCATCCAGGCGTTTCTGCGCTATCAGGAGTTCTGATTTTGCGCAGCGCCGGTGAAAGTTGGACAATCCCCAAAAATCCGAGGCGGTGACCCCCGGCCTGATGGGGACAAGGGCGGGAGTGACCTCGGTGGAGCCGCTCGGAGGTGGTTGCCCAAGAGGAGGAGGCACCCAAGGGTGGTGATAAATCCCAAATCTGCACAGGCAAAGCGTTCCCGGGTCTGTGGAACCCGCCCGGAGCACGCCCAGGGTGTTTCACATCCTGCGGGGAGTCTCCAGAAAAACCTCCCCAAAATCCCAAATTCCTGCAGCAGGAGGAGGAGGGAGCAAAAATAAAACCATCCGTGGGGTGGGTGAGGTCTTCTCCAGGAATCTTTGCCGGGTCAGGAGGTCGGGACACCTTTTCTGGAGGTTTTTTTTGGTTGATAAAAAAGGGAATTTTTCTTTCAGGATGGTCCAGGACCCCGATTTTTGTGGAGGGGAATTGAGGTTCACTGAGGTTTTTTAATCTTTCTGGGGCTTCACAGAGCAGCCAAACCCCCTGAATTCAGCGGTGGAACTCAGGATTTGTACTTTTTGTTCGTTTCTAAATGGGATTAAACCAGATTTTAAATCCTGAGCAATGACTAAGAGCTGATGGCAGAATGAACTCGGAGAAATAAATGTTGGAGGAGCACAAAGCAAAGGGGAAATGAAGGGAGGAGGCAGAAGAAAAACATCTCCCTCAACATGTGCTGACTGCAACTGTACTGAGATGTAAAATATATTAAAAAATATATAAATATAAATAAAAAATAGAAGTAAATATATTATATTATAATATATATTTATATTATATTAGATTATATGTTTATATAAAATATTATATAAAATATTATATAACTAGAATGTAAACATCACATAAATATTATATAAAACCATCAAATTGTATTTCAATCATACATATTATGTATGAACATTGTGCATAAATATGATACAATAATAAATATTAAATAAATATGATGCATTTCTACATTAATACAAAATTACAAGAAAATCGAAATGCCAGGTTGGCCAGGGCAGGAAAGCAAATTCAATTAAATTAATTAAATTATTAAATGATATAGAAAATCTGCTTGGAGCACACCTGAATTCCCTGGGTTTTTTTGGCTGATCCCGGTTTTTGGTGTTTGGGTGGAGCCCAGAGCCAGGCAGAGCCCCGGATCTGAGTTCCTTCGGTGCCTTTCCGTCTCCCTCTGCTTGCCCCAGCTGGCATTGCACAACGTGCCTCAGTTTCCCCACAAACCCCGAGATCTTTCTTCTCTCAGCCACCCCAAACTCTCTTGATTTTGGAATTATTCCCACTTGGTTGTGGAATTTATTCCCGCTCATTTTTGGGTTATATTCCCACTCGGTTTTGGAATTTATTCCCATTCGATTTTGGAATTTATTCCCACTCGCTTTTGGAATTATTCCCACTTGAATTTGGAATTATTCTCACTCGGTTTTGGAATTTATTCCCACTCGGTTTTGGAATTATTCCCACTTGATTTTGGAATTATTCCCACTCGGTTCTGGAATTATTCCCACTCAGTTTTGGAATTATTCCCACTTAAATTTGGAATTATTCCCACTCGGTTTGGGATTTATTCCGACTCGATTTTGGAATTATTCCCACTCAGCTTTCCCCACCCGGCTCCCAGCAGGATGGATTTACCCAGTGACTCCTTCCCCCCACAAGGGGAAATCCCACACGAGCAGCTCCGATTTCCAGGAGGATTTCCAGCAGGGAAAGCCGGAGTTCTTTAATCAGGAGGGAACCACAGGAATGTCAACAAATGAGGCAGGGGGAGGGCCCCGGGTATTTTTAGCGAGCTGAGGGAGTGGCAGCTGCATCTGCTGGGTCCTCCTGGGGTGGTTCCAGGGTGACAAATTCTGGCCAGCACCGGCCTCTGTTGCCACCAACTTGCCCTGAGGGGGCTGAATTTAATGGAAATTCAAATGCTCAGGGGCTGGAGTATTAACAGAGCGTCACTAATGAAGTTTTTGTGCCTCATTGAGTGATGTTATCACCTGATATTTGAACGTTTGGGGTATGATAAGACGTGGTTTGATTCATCCCATTTTTTGGCTCGATGTTTGGGGCGGGAAAAGCAAAAATAGCTCAAAGATGAGGATTTGGGATTTGTTTCTTCGAAATATCTGTAAAATTTCCTGCCAGGACGTTCCTTGAGAGGGCAAACCGAAAACTTGTTAGGAAGAAAATAAAAGAAGCTGCAAATTTAGGAAACAAGGGAAGAACAAGAATAAAAACACGATTAATTGGTGTGGTCTGCGCTGGTCCTGCGCTCAGGGGAAGCTCCTCTGGAAGTGGAGAGGGAAAGGCAGGGATGTCAGGGGGGATTGGGAATAGAGGTTCTGCCTCCCGGGGAAGGGATGAGCGTTCCCTTTGCACATTCCAGGATTTTATCAGCTCCATGTGATCCCTGCAGGGTAGGAAAGGTCCGATTCCAGGACTCCTGGACTGGGTCACATGAGGGAGCTCTACACCAGACGCTTTGCCTGTGGAAATCCAGGCAAAACAGGAATATTCTGAAACTCTTTCCTTGAGGACACCTGGGAGATTCCCCAGGGAATAATTTTGCCCCTTCCGACCCTCGGAGAGGCTCTTCCCATGCTGGAGGGAGTTGGGATTAGAAATCTGATTAAACCAAACCTCAGGCAGCGGAGGAGCTGCGAGAGGGAGAAAAAACCAGAGCAAAACCTGACTTTTATCCACAGCCTGGGCCCGAGGGATTCCCACTCCTGCAGCCCTGTGGAGCTTCCAGCAGCGCTTCCACCACGTCCCGCACGCGCCACCCTCCTCCAGAGCCCTGGGCCCCGGGGCTGCTGAGGGAATCCACAGCCAAATTCCACGTGGGACACGGATTCCAGAGCGTTGGGGGCCGCGTTGAGCAGCACAGGCATGGCACAGGTCCCAGGGGAGGGGACAAAGGAGAGGCAACGTCCCCTCGTTGGTCCAGGGAGCGAAAATCTCCTGTCGCAGACTCTGGGACTGTCCCTGGGGTGAATCTGTGGTGCAGAGGAGAAGAGGAGGTTGTGTGGAGACCTCAGAGCACCTTCCAGGATCTGCAGGGAAGCTGGAGAGGGAATTTTCATCAGGAACTGCAGGGATAGGATGCAGAGAATGGAGTCAGACTGAAACAGGGGAAATCGAGGTTGGATATTGGGGAGAAATCATTCCCTGTGAGGGTGAGGAGGCCCCGGCCCAGGTTATTCCATGGATTCCCCACCCCTGGAAGTGGATGGAGCACCCTGGGACAGTGGGAGGTTCCCTGCCCGTGGCAGGGGGTGGATTAAGATAATTTTTAAAGTCCCTTCCCACCCAACCCATTCCATGCTCCCATGGGGCTGGATTGTAATTCATTAATTCAATTTATTAACTCAATTTATTAACAAACCATTGCTGGAGTCAGTCCACGGGGCTGTCCAGGATACTCGAAACACCCAAATATCCCAGATTCCTGCCCAATGAAACCCCTGCATCCCTGAGGGGAAGAGAAGTTTGGATTTCTGCCAATTCCTTCCCCGAGTGCCTGGGCGTGCAGGAGCCGCTTCACTGAAAATTCAAACCAGCTCCTACTGGGAAAAAAAATGCAAAATAATGAAAAAACCCCACTGCTCCCGATCCCCATCTGCGTGTTTCTGAAGTGCAGCTGTTGCTCAACATCTGGATGTCCAAATCCCAAGGCTCCGTGTGGCAACGCTCGCGTACGGAGCTAATTAACGCTTGCGGGGCATCCCCAACCCTCTGTCATCATGGGATGGGATCGTTCAGGAGCTGCTGCAGCTGATTTATGCTTTTATCTGCTTTTAAAAAGCAGATTTGCAGATTTCATCGGTGGATTCCAAGAATTTAAATGGATTCATGTGGGCAGAAAACCCCCCCGGGGTGGGGGGTGAGGGAGGCTGGTGGAAATGTGATTCCCTGGAAATTCCAGCGGAGGGGAACGTGAGCTCATTAATTCTCGGCTTAATCACTCGTTACTTGTAGCTATTACCAAATGTTGGTCAATATCTGTATATAATGCATGATATTTATATTTATTTGTTTCACATTTTAAGCTGCACGTCCTTGAGGGTTGTCCTTGCCCAACTTGTCCCATGGGAGGGTGACAGTGCCCAGGTCCTGCCCACGCACGCCTGGCCCAGGATTTTTGTCCTATTTTTGGGGAGCAGCCTCGTGAGTCGGCTGGAAAATTCATGCCAGGGCTTCAATTAATTTAAGAAAAAACCCCAAAAATCTGCATTTTTGTGCTGGGCCCAGCATCCAGAGGAAGCAGCATCTTTCACACCAAAATCCAGGTTGGATGAACTCTCGGAAGAGGCAAAATCTCGTCAGTTTTGAGTGGTGGTTTGGTTAATGCTGATGTGGGGGGTGTTGAGCCTCAGGAAAAGGTCCCAAAGTCACTTCTGGGACTCAAAATAAAATGTAGAGGAAAAAGGTTTTCCATCAGAACTGGAGTGACAGGACAAGGGGGATGGGTTCAAACTGAAGAAGGGGAAATTTGGGCGGGATTTTGGGAAGGAATCATTCCCTGTGAGGGTGGGGAGGCCCTGGCCCGGGTTATTCCATGGATTCCCCATCCCTGGGAGTGTCCCAGGCCAGGCTGGAGCCACCTGGGATAGTGGGAATGTCCCTGCCCATGGAATTGGGGTGGGATTGGATGATCTTTGGGGTCCCTTCCACCCCAAACCATCCTAAAAACGCAAAACCCAAAAGTGCATCTGCATGACAGCATTTAATGGGAACGAGAAGCTCAATTTACAAGTGCAAAACTCGCTTGGAAAGGATAAAATCAAAGAATTCCAGGACCTCAGGAGGGTCCACAACAAATCCCCAGTCCCGTGATTTTCATAGATTTTAGCAGAAGGATTTTGCAAAGAGATTTGCTCTTACAATTGCCGTAAATATTTTGATTTTGGTGGGTTTTTTTCCCCCTCTGGCTTGCATTAAATGAGATAAAGGCAGGAAAAGAAGCTGGGAGAGCGTTACATGGTGGGGCTAAGCAGGAATAAAGCACAGCAAAGAGCTACAAATTCCTAATTTTCAGAAATGCCAAGTAGAGCTGGTTTCTTTATTTCTTTTTAATGCTGCTTCAGCGAAATCTCAATACAAATGAAGAGGAATTTGGATAAAATTTCATTTCGGAACCCAAGATTTTCAGTGGCGGTTTTTTTTGGGATGGATTTTATATTTTTTTTTTATTTTGAGAGAAATTGATAATAAAACGTCCCGGTTGGCATAAAAACGAATTTATTGACACACAGCTTTTAGCAAACCAAAAATAAAATAAAATAAAATAAAATAGAGATTTTTTTTTTTTTTTTAAAGTCTTGTTTCTTGGAAAAATTCTGGGGTTTGGCTCGTCCTAATTTGGAATGAGGTCAATAGAGAAATTTCGGTTTTCTCGCAGTTTGGAAATTCTAGTCCTCGGGCAAGTCTAGTGCCAGGAATCCATGGATTTATGGACTCCGTGGGAACCTCGGGAGCTCGGCACTTCTACAATCCATTATCCATAAACTTAGTCGGGCTCTGTTCTGACTGCTCACTTGTGCTTTCCAGTCTATCCACAGATATCCAGGCAGGGTTTAGGTTGGCCTGCAAGTTCCACAACAAAACACTTGGGATAAGTGAGGAGGAAAAGGATTAAAATTCCCCGCATCCCGAAACGAGAACCCGGAGTTAAAACCTGACCCCAAACCGCACCTACCCCTAAACCCATGGGATCCCCTGGCGCCCAGGAACTTCCTGACGTCCAGCAGCGCCGTGGATCCCACTACGGTCTGCTGGGGGAAGGTGGTGAGAGTGGGGCCGGGGTAAATCACGGAGTAGGGGGGAAGGTCGGGCTCCACGATGTCCACGATGGTGTCGGGGTATTTGATCACGCACGTGTCGTTGCAGGTCACGGCGAAGGGCTCGGGGCACGCCAGGCCCGCGGGGAGGCAGCACTCGTGGAAGGGAGACATGGGGCAGAGATAGACCTGGAAAAGAGAGGGAAAAGAGGGAAAACTGAGGGGAAAAACATCCTCGGTCCGGCAGGAAATCGCCGTGTTAAAATAGCGAGGTTTTGGTAATGTGGTTATGGGGATTTTTGGCGAATTGGGGATTGCAGAGCTCAGGTGGGAGTTGAG
The DNA here is from genome assembly GCA_013398855.1 of Mohoua ochrocephala. Taxonomy (NCBI): domain Eukaryota; kingdom Metazoa; phylum Chordata; class Aves; order Passeriformes; family Acanthizidae; genus Mohoua; species Mohoua ochrocephala. The sequence goes on along the minus strand of VZTA01016032.1, from coordinate 3,246 downwards.
TGTTTGGCCGGTTTAGTTTTCCAAGCAGGAATTCTTGTCCTTCCTGAGAAACCCTTTTGAACTTCCTCGTTGTCAATAAAATGATATTTTTTTACACCACTGCTATTTTAACTCCAAAAAAGCTCTTATCCCCTTGCTTCTCTTCCCAGGATTTTCGGTGTGTCCCTCCCACTCCTCTCGCCAATGGAAACCCTACTGAAAACCCACAGCTCCCGACTCAATCCCGGATTTTAAACTTGGATTTTAATCCTCATTTAAATCCCAAATGTGGAGGCTGGAGCTCGTTGCCTCCTCCCACCTGGTTCCAAGTGGAACAGTGAGATCCAGGCTGGAGATCCACCCATCTTTTATGGGTCTCATTAGGGACCAGGTGGATATTTGAAATCCCTGAGCTCTTTACACGGAGCCTGATATCGAGGCCAGATTTTTTTTTCTGGGCATTGTTTAATTACAGATTCAAGGCCGTGCTTGCCCTGGATTGTGCCCACACGAATTGGGCAAGGAAAACACGGAGGGAAGAAGGGATAATTTCCCTCATTTTATCTCTGGGAAGCTGCTGGGGAAGAAATGAAGGGCTGGCAAAGGTGGGGGCTTGAAGTGATTTCCTAAATAAGTTCCCACTTCACCCCAGGAATCTGTGGGGGAGATAAAATCCAGGGGGGATTTCTGACGTCTCCACCTGAACGCCCCGTTTGAACCTTCCCAATCCTCAGGGAATTCTGAGGTTTTTTCCAATTGATTCAAGCCCAATCTCCTCAGACTCGAAGGTGAGGAAAAGGCAACCACGGAGTGTTTTTCCAGCTGAAAAGCTGGATCTGGAATGAGTGATTTTGGCTTTGGGAAAAGAAGAGGGTTGGGATTTTCGAGTGGTTCAGTGCAGACAAAGAATTTGTCAAAGCTCATCCCAGAACTCCTGAAGGGAGGTGAAAAAGGAGCACTTGGATGTTCCTTCTACCTTTGGAATTCAACACTATAAATATATTTTTTTAACCCAAACCAGCAGCAAAGTGGCTTTTGAGTGAGGAAAAACCTGTGTTCTGCTCTCTGCAGGATCAGGAAAATATTTAGGACAAGCTCTCCAAGTTAAAAGACACCGGAGCCTCCTCGAAGACAGCTGAGGGTGAGAAATTAAATTTTTAATGACCATTTCTTTAATGACGCTGGGTCTTTAGAATATGAAAAGAGCACCGTGGAATTATTGAGACTTTTTAGGATTCAGAGGGAGTTTCCTGCGCCCTCCCTGGTTTCCACGAGCTGAGCTCTCCCCTCTGAAATGTAAAACTTCAATTAACTCCGAGCTAAAGCATAATAGAAAGGCTCTTTCTGGAAAAAAACACCCCCTTGTCCTTTCACGAGCTCACCCTGTCATTTGATATTCAGATAGCAATAAAAATAATAATAATAATAATTGATTTAAAATTCAATAATTGATTCGAAATTGACTTACCCGGATCACCCAAGGAGAAGAGTAAAAGAAAAGTGATTAGGAGGCTTCTACGTAGCAAATGCTTTTATACACGTCCCCAAACCGCCTGGAGGATGTGACACCCTCTTTGCATGAAGTCTTAATTAGTTGCAAAACAAACTTTGCTGCCTGCATAACTTCTGCAAGTAATGAAACTGTTTTGCTCCCTGTTTGTGTTTGTTCCCTCCCGGAGCTTCCCAGAGCGTGCTACGCCCTCGGGGCAGGATTCACTTTGCCCTTTCAAGGGGCCAAAAAAAAAAAGGGCTTGATCTGCTCCTAATTAACCACATTTCAGTTATTTCTGGGCCTGATCAAGGGTTCTTTTATTTGCCTTGGGTTTTCCCTCTCAGATTCTATGGAAGGGATTCCGGGGAGCTGCAGCGGCGTCGTTTCCTATCCGGGAACAGCATTATTTTTATAATTTCCCAGTATGGACGGGATTTTTTATTCCAAAAACCCTCCCAGGGCATTAATTGTACCCTTACACAGCTGGATATTCATGGATGAGGAGAACGACAAATTCATAATTCCATAATTCTCAATCAATTCCGTAAAATTCTCAATAAATCTTTAATTTCACCGCTGTCAAGTGCTCTTGGACCGAACACCTCTGAACAGGGCTGACCCCAGGGAGAAAGCTCTGCCTTATCTTCCATCTGCTCCTTACAAATCCCGGGATGGGGTTTAAGTGGAGCAGCTGGATTTGCTCCTGGGCTCTGCAGGGTTTGACCCCGGTGCAATTAAAGGCACCCGGATCCCACCCACGACTTCTGGCTCCTGACTCAAGGTGAAGTCACCCGGTGTCACACGGGGTTGGTTTTGTTTGTTGGGTTCTTTTTTCCCCCCTCTTCCCCCATTTTTTTTTGGGTCGTAAAGGATAAAATTGTGGGCAAGGGAAGGTTGGAACTGGTGTTTCCATCCAGGTTTTCTGAGATAGAATTAAGGGGGGAAAAAAGCAGACAAGAAATAGCTCTATGCTGCTGAAAACACAACTTAGAGATGTAAGTTTAATATAAAACCACTAAAATATTGGAGAAAATGGGGGTGGGCAGTTTATCGACATTTTTGAGTGAGCAGACACGGGTTTAAAATATTTTTTAAAATACTTTAAAGAGGAAATCAAGGCCAGAAAAATCACAACGAAGAGACAAATCAGGATTCCCACAGGAAGAGATTTCTGAAGGAGCCGCCAGTTGTGCGGCTGGGAATGTTTTGGGATAACAGTCCCCAGACGGTTTTCTTTATTTATTTACTACATAAAAAGTGTCCTTAATTTAAATCCTATTGGAATACCGGGATAGGGCTGACTTAAATATCTGGGGACACCCTTAAAAGCACAATTCCAGCCTCTGTGTTGCATCCTTGATGCCCAAATCTGCATAAACGACTCGGGATCAGCCCGAAGCCTTTTGTTCCCAGCTTCCCGTAAACGCTTTTGCCTTAGGACCCCTCTCAGGCTGCAGATAATTTATGCTGGGAGGGGAAAAAATTAAAGTAAATAATAATTAGGAACAAAGGGAGGCAGGGAAGGGAGACAGCTCAACTTCCTGAGCACCTCGCAGTGGCTTCGCTTGGAATAGGAATCCTGGGAAAGAGAAATGAGAATTGTGGGTGTCCCATCGCTGGAAGTGTCCAAGGCAGGTGGGGATGGCTCCAGATTTAACTCTCATTAACCTGCCTAAGGTTATGTGAAAGCTGTTCCGCAGGATTAATTCAGCTGAAATGTCACAGATGAAGATATAAAGGGGATGCTAATGCATATTTTAAATATTTTTTATTTT
>VZTA01016031.1:155652-169849 GCA_013398855.1 Mohoua ochrocephala | reverse complement strand
GGAGGAGATGAGGGGGAGGAGGAGGACGAGGAGAAGGAGGAGATGAGGGGGAGGAGGAGGAGGGAAGGGGGGCGTCCCCAGGCACCAGCAGGAAGAGCCACCCGGGGAGGGCCTAGCTGGGACCGGTGTGGACGCTGCTGCCCCGTTCCCTTCTGTCCAAGGAGGAGGGTTGTTGAATTTTTCTTTGATTTCTTTTTCTTTCTTTCTTTCTTTCTTTCTTTCTTTCTTTCTTTCTTTCTTTCTTTCTTTCTTTCTTTCTTTCTTTCTGTCTGTCTGTCTGTCATTCAGTCTTTCTGTCTTTCTGTCTTTCTCTTGGTCTTTATGTCTTCTTTATGTCTTCTTTGTGTCTTTTTTTTTTTCTCCTCTTTGCAAGCCCTTTTTCTGCTCCCTGTGCCCTGCCCTCGCCCCCCACCACCCGCGGTGCCGAGGCAGGGAAGCGTTCAGCTTCGCCTGCCAGGCTGTGTGCAGGAGCACGGGGATGTTCAGGGCTCGGCGTTTATTTTTCTTACGACTGACTCCGTGTGTGTGTTTTGGCCAGCATTCCCCATCCGGGGCTGGGAGCAGCCCTGGGGTGAAGGCAGGGGTGAGCCCTCTTCCCCCAGCAATTTTCTGTGGGAATTTCAGTGCCAGGCAAAGAAACCGCTCCTTGAGTTTAAGCGCCGTTTACGTGAAAAGCGTTGTTGTTTTCCAGGGACTGTGGAGGAACGGGGGGTTCACTGTCAGCCAGGTGATCGTGGCTAAACCCAGGGCTGCTGGGGCTGGCACGGCCGTGCCATCGCTGCACCCCTTGGGCACGGCCGGGTACCCACAGCACTCTGCCATCGGCAGCCACAGCGGAGCAGCACGTCCCCTGCCACCAGGTCACTGCTCCGCTCGCTTGGCTGCCACCCAGCAGGGATTTGCAGTGCCAAGGGTCAGGCTAGGTGGTCTGAAAGTCCTTCCTGCCCTTGGCGCTGGGAGTCAGGAATTCTGCGGGACCCATTTGCAATCAAGGAGATTGGCTGGCACACTGTGCCTGCCCCCTGAAATCCCCGGGGCAACTGGGCTGACTTGAAAGAGATGCCCCAGCTCCGGGTAGCTGCCCCCAAGGCCTCTCTGGCTGTGGACATGCCCTAGACCCCAGCCTGAAATGTGAACCTCAGCGTTAGGAAGACTTGGGGCTCTGGGTTGCGCAAGAGCCCAGCTCCAGCCTCTCACAGCCGTGGGGTATTGCATGCCATGGTTTCTGTGTGTCTGGAAGTGATTTGGACAGCCGATCTGCTGTTAACCCTAAACAAAACAAAGGCCTCTGAAAAAAAAAAAAATTTAAAAAAATCGTGTCTCACTAATTCTTCAATCATCAGCCAGGAGCGACAGAGGTTTCGGGCGAGATTTCCTTCGCGTTCCTGGAGCTTCTTATTAAAATTTTGAAAGCGCAAATCAGCACCAGTTCACAGGAGAGCCCACACAGCTGCGAGGAGTCTTCTCTCCTCTCTCCCCCATCCAGAGGGAGCTGGAGCACTGCTCCGCCGGAGCAGCGGTCCCTGCCGCCATCCGGACAGAGCCCCTGGAGGCTTCGGCTCTTTGCCGCTGCCCTGGGAGAATCCAGGTGGGTGCTGGGGGAACTGGGGACCCTCAATCCAGGGCCCGTGGCTGCCTGTGGAGTGAAGTGAGCAGCCTTTGGGGCAGCCAGTCTGGGCAGCTGGTGGGGACATCCCCCTTCTCCCAGGCTTCAGCCAAGCGTGCGGTGCTTTCCCAGATCACATCCTCTCTGTGGCCTCCTCCATGGCCCTGGCAGAATCCTGGCCTCCAGGTGGGCTCGGAGCTGCCCTGGAGCCAGGGCTGGACCTGGTGCCACCAGGTGGCATTTGTGATGTGGAGCTGCAGGAGGGTGGGAGTGGGGGCAATTCCGATTTTCCTAGCCCTGGAATGATGTTAAGAGCTGGGGCAAACCCTTCCCAGGGGAGGCAGAGCCTCGTGTCCTCCACGCTTGCTCTGTGCAGCCACTCCAGGCCTGGGCCTCCTCCACGTGGGATGGCCATGGGCTTGGGATGCTCTCCCTGTTGCAGGGGGCAGAGATCAGGACGGTGCTGCTGTTCCTGCTGCAATGGGATAGTTTGGGAACTCCTGACCATGCAGCAAAGCCGGGCACTTCGACCCTCAAGCTCACATGAAACCCAGCTTTGCACTGGGTCTGCAAACCTGGTCTCACAGTGCATTTGCTGTTGGTTCTGCATCAGTAGGAAATCATTAGGGGAAAAAAAAGGAAAAAGATGGATAAAAGGGAACAAATAGAAAGGAAAAAAGGAATGGGGGGAAGAGCCATGGAGTGTGGCACGGTTTTTGGAGGAGACAGAGCAGAGAGAGAGGGGAAGGAGAGCTGCGAAGAGGATGGAGCAGTATGCAAAGCACTCAAAAATGCCTGGATGCAAAGCAGCCAAAATATCCCTGGGCCGGCCCGGGAGGAGCCTGACTTCCAGGGCAATGCCACCCCACTTGCTGCCCTCTCCCTCCCCACAGCCAGCACGGCAGAGTTTCACTCCAGAGAAAAGCCCCCTCACCCAGGGCTGGGGGAAAGTTGCAGGGTCTGTGCCCTGTGCTCGGCTCAGCTTTCCTGGGAGGCGGATAAAGCCCTCCTTTTGCCCCGCTGCCCACAGGGCTGGAACGTGGGGTGCTGGTGACCCACTGGCTCCTCACCAACCACATCTGCAGCCACACGCAGGGAGGAAGCTCCGGGCATCCCCGGGCAGAGCCAGGGTCGGTGCGTGCCAGCCGAGTGACCTCTCCCCATGCCCTCCTCGCTGGCCTTGGAATCAGGCAAGCTGGAGCCCACTCCAGCACGCAGCCTCGGGAGCTGTGTATTTTTTAATTTATTTTTTTTTCATTCCCTCCCCAGTTTTATGGAGCTGGCAGCTGGCTGACCCCACCCCGGCCCCTGGTTTCCCTTCCTAGCATCCCGCGCAGCCCAGCACCACACCTAGCAGAGGAAGCGTGGCGGGACGGCTGCCTCTGCTCCCCAGCACAAAGGCATTTTCCCTCCCCGCCCCCAGCCCGCCCGCTCCCGATTATTTCTCCCAGCCAGGTCCAATGCCGAGCTCCCACCCGGCTAAAAATAGATGTGGCACCACCTGGATCATCCCGAGGGGCGATGGGGATTTGAGGGCTCAGAGAGGGGCTGGTGGGGATGGCAAGAAGGGAAAAGTGTGTTGCCAGCTGAACCTGATGGTTATTGCTGCTGCTGTTGGCTGTGGGTCGGAGCAGGAGCCCCAGGCTGAGGCTGTGCAACTAAATCCAAGGGACTTGACCCCAAAATTTGCATCCAGGTAACAGAGGTGGCAGGTGGATGCTGGCAGGACCCTGCAGCACAGCAGCAGCCAGGCTCCAAGCTGTGGTGGGAAAATTGCTTTTTATCCTCATTTTGCAGAGGGTGCAGGGCAGGGTCAGGGTCAGGATGGGTCCTTGGGCCTGGGTGCGAGTGCTGCACCCTCCTCTGGTGCCCAGCACTGCCCTCCCTGGCTCACACAGACCAGCCTTGCCTCTAGATGTGTTCACACCACTAATTGATTAATCACCATGCAATTACCAGCAGCGTGTGGCTGGTGCCATTGTGTGTCCAACTGGATGAATGAGATATTTCACTGGAAGGGATTTGTTATTAATTATAGTGAATAATTATCATTAGGCCACACCGGACACGTACCCAGAGCAGTGCAGCCAGGTGGGATGGACGTGACCTACACCCGCACCTGCCAAAGGAGATGGGGATCCTCGGGGTGGCCACGGGGAGTAGGGGAGTTCCTCACACAGTCTGGGGGGGACCTGTGCAGCACAGCCCAGGCTGGCGGCTCCCCCAGTGCCCTGAGAGGTGCCCCTGCACCGGCGGGTCCCGTGGGCTCCCCTTGGGCTGGGGCTGCTCCAGCCTTGCTGGAACAAAGGCTTCCCAAAGAAAGGCGCTTCCTGGAGAGCAAAGGACTCAGGGCTGGGGCTGTCTGTGAGCCCTGCTGGGAGGCTGAAGTCATCCACTGGGAAACGCTGTGTTCACTGGAGCCTCCCTTTCTCCAGGGCCCAGCTCAGCGCCCGGTTTCCTCGGGCACAAATAGTTCAGTGGGTCAGGCGGAGCTGGAAAGTGCCGAGCAAGGCAGCTGGGGTTCAGCATCCGTGTCAGGAGCATCCTGGCTGCAACCATGTGCCTGTACAAGGGTGACAAATCCCTCATGTCCCCAGGCAGGGACCAGACTCCCACCCAAGTAGGACAGAGTGGGAGGTTGTGCCACTCCCAGTCCAGAGAATGCCCAGCTCAGCTGTTTTCGGCTCATGTGCTCCTTTTTTTGGCTGCCAGCTCCCTCTGACAAGTGAAGGGCATCAAGGACAGCAGGAAGGTGTCCTGGGCCACGGTGGCTCCCTGCCTTGGTGCTCACTGCCACTCTGCCTCGCTGCCACCCGCACCGGCAGGTCCCCGACAGCTGCGGGAGCTGAGCCGCGAGTGCGGTGTGGGCTGCGCCGGCCAAGCCTGGCAATCGGACACCGCATCTGAGGAAGCAGAGAAAGTTGTCTTTATTTTCAGCTCTTTTCAATAACCAGAGGTCAGCCTTGTTTATACAGGATTATAACTGGAACGACAACAGCGATATCCATTGTGCGAGCAGCGAAACCCACAGCTAACCTGAAAAAGCTGTTTGCTCCGCATGGGTGCAGCCACCGCAGCCTCCTGGGCCATGGCCAGAGACCTTGGGCCTCCCCAGGGCTCTCCTGCCTCCCCTTCCCCCGCTTTTGCTCTGCCACAGCCCCTTCTGGCACAGCTGACTCTCTGGTGATGGTCCCACCATCAGCTTGGGGTGCCGCACTTCCAGCCACATCACCCTGTGTTTGCTCCCCAAGCTGCTCTCTGTGTAACCCGGGGTGAAGCCCCTACACCCCAAGCATGAACAGAACTGTTGCAAATCCCACTCAAGGTGCTTATGGACACTAAATCCAGGGAAAGGCTTCAGCACAAGGAGATCTGAGCGTGCCGGAACGCGTAGGGCACACGCTGCCTGGAGTCGCTTCCCTGGCAGCTGATTGCAGCAGCACTCGTTGCTTTAATACCCAGTTCCCATCACAGAGAGAGCCCAGGCTTTTAGGAAGGAAAGTCTTACACTTCTACCAACTATTTCAAGGCTCCCATAAACACATTTTTGGTTGAGCATTAATGAATTACCTCAATGCGGAGCTACTCATGCCAAATACATGAACACAGAGTGTAGAAAAGCCGCCGAGAAGCAGATTTGGCTGCCATTCAGCTGCTCCGATCGGCACAATTTCTTTTCTTGATTATAGCAAGAAAATGCTCCCTGCCTGTGGCACTGCATCCTCCCAGGAACAGGCAGCTGGCCGACAGTTGGGCTGTGCAGAGCCTGGGCATGCCGGGGTTATTCGCTGCTTCCATCGCTTGAGTTGGCAGAAAACGCTGCTCGCTGGTGTCTGTGCAGGAGATGCAGCCAAGAACCGGGATCCTGCTCCCTCTGCATGCCCAGGCTGGCTGCCTCGGGATGCCTGACCTCCTTTTGGGTGCTGAGGAAAGGAAAACTGCAATTAGAAGGATTTCTGAGCCTGGATTTTTTGGGAGGTAGGTTGGAGCAGCCCATCTGTGGCCCTGCAGCATCACCACAATCAGGCCTGGAGGAGGAGGAGCACTTTGAGGCATCCCTGGAGGAAGAGGAACACTACAGCATCCCTGGAAGAAGGGGAGCCCTTTCCAGCGTCCCTGGAAGTGACAACCTTTGCCAAAACTTGCAGCCCACCCCACTGCACACAGGATCTCGTGGCCACCTCTGTACTTCACCACGGCTTTTGCTGCCCAGCAGAGAGGATGAGGATGTTGCTGAGAGAACCTCACCTCACACAGACAGGGAAATGCATGTGGAAGAGAGGAATTTTGGCTCAGAGTGGGGTAGATGCTGCTGCGGCTCCATGCCTCAGTTTCCCCATGTGTTGTACAGGGCATGGGGTGACCCAGCCTCTCCTTGGGCCCTTTAGAGACAACAATCTTCCCAGCAATGGGCAGGATGTATCTCTGATAGAGTGTTTCTATCTTCAGAGAGAATGATGATAATAATTACAACAACAACAACAACAATAATAATAATAACAACAAATAATAATTACAATAATAACACCAAGAATAAAGACAATGACCTGAGAACTCTCCCTCCTTGCAGGCAGAGGAACAACTTTTGCTTTTAGGTGCTGCATTGGGGACATTAAGGGAAGGGAAAAGGGATGTGCTGCATTTGCAGCTCAAAACCCCAAGAACTCTGACATCCCTCCCATAAAGTGGCCTAAAAATGAGATTTTAAAGCTTGCCACAGGCAGCATCGTTTTCTTTGCTTTCTGATTTCAGAGCATCCTTTGTGCTGCAGCTCGGAGAGTGGCAGCGAAATTCCTCAGCAGCAGAGCTGGGGCTCGGGGATGCTGGGAGCAGTCATGGAGGGGTTTGGCACAGGGATGCAGGGTGGGATGAGGAGGATGGTGTGGACCCCCACGGCTGTGCCGATGCCGGGGATCCCCGTGGCTGGCGGAGCGCAGGGGGCCGGGGCAGGAGGGAGGCAGCAGGGAAGGGCTCCAAGGGAAAGGCTTTGTTCGCGGGCCAGCCGGGAGCGTGCGAGGGCCTCCGGGCTCCAGTGTTTCTCCTCCACTTCGCTCCTGCTGTGTGCGGGAGCCGAGCCAAGGTGGAGCACGGCGGGGTGGAGCGGGTCCCTGAGGAAGGCAGGGGACAAGGGACGGCCGTGCGTTCGGCCCTTAAATTGCCTGGGAAAGCAGCTCCGTCTTTCCATCTCCCCCCAGGGCTCTTCTCTCACCCAAGCTGAGGCCGTTTCCCAGGCTGCTTGCCCTGAACACCTCCACCTCTGCCCTTTGCCAACGACCCTCTTCTTGGCCCGTGGAGCCCGCGGATCTGCAAGCTCAGGGGAAGGATAAGGAAAGGCTCACGACAGAATGGCCCTTCGTAGAGCACTCGAGCTGGAGAAATAAGGTTAAAGGCTCTTATCTGATGGAGCTGCAGCCTTGCCAAAGCCTGTTGCTATCAGCTCGGGACACATGTGCTATTGGCAAAGCTTCGGGGACACAATAATACAAACAGTTTTCATTGTCGAGTCAACAATGATGGGAGAAGGAGCCTGGTGCTATTACCGGTATAAAAGGCACTGTAGGAAAGCTCAGGACAGGAGGATGCAGTCAGGATCAACAGCAGGGTTTAGCAGATTACAGTTATATTTGTATTCGGGAAGGAGAAACCTTCCATCCCCAGTGGGCTGGAGCCAGAAGGATGGAGCCAGCGGTGGGGGTTTAGGCTGCAAGGAAAAACTCTTAGAGCAGCACTGGAAGCAGCTGCAGCAAAGTGCTGATGGCAGCGGGTTTGGACAAGGGCAGGTTTGCAGCTCGTCAGCCCAAGGTTGTGCTCCGCTCGTGAGGAGTCACCCAGGGAAAAAACTCACGGCTGCAGGGCAACGGAGGCTGGGCAGCAACAGCCTGAGGCTCGCACGATCCTCCACATTTTCACTGCAAAGCCTGTTTATTTGGAAAAGCTGGAGTGTGCAGGGTGGGTGGGTGACGTGGCACACACTGCACTCAGACCCTGCCGTCACTTGGGCAGATTTGAGGATGGTGAGGAGAAGGTCGGTGCCTCCACAGGGCTGCTGCACGGAGGCCACACGGAAACCTGTGTGTTTCACAGGCATCCTCCCAACACCCGTGTTGCTTCCCCCCACATTCCTTCTCGNACGGAGGCCACACGGAAACCTGTGGCCTCTGTGTTGCTTCCCCCATATTCCTTCTCCTCAGCCTTCCTGGCCCCTGTCAATCTAAATGGGGCACTTTTGGAGAACACACACTCCCATGCCATCCCATATCCTCAGATGTGGATGGGGAGCATCACCTCTGTTGTGCCCATGGTAGTGAGGAAGAGGATGCAGGTTTGCCAGCTGTTGTGCCACGGTGGCAGGACTCAGGCATCCATCTATCTATCTATCTGTCTATCTATCTATCTATCTATCTATCTATCTATCTATCTATCTATCTATCATCTCAGGCACAAAAGCCTCCTCACCATGGGGGGCCGTGGGAGGCTGAAAAGCCGGACAGGAGGTCAGGAAGTTGTTGGCTAATGTCAGGGACCGAGTGGGGCCAGGGTGGCCATTCCCACCGGGAGCAATGATGTCAGGCGGCGGCCGGGGCCAGGAGGCAGGAAGCCCAACGCAGCCAGCGAGTCTGTCCTCCTTGGACTTCCCCATGTGTTTTCATGAACAATGCACCTCGTGTCAGGGACACTGTGAGGCAGGTCCTCCTTCACTTGGGACACTGCAAGGCTCATTCTGCACTGGGGACACCGTCGTTCCAGGTGCTGCTCTTGGCTCATGTGGGCTCTGGGATGGTGCTGGCGTTGCACCTTTTGCATGGGGATTTGGTGTATCTGCTGCATCACTGTGAGGTGTGGAGGTGACAGCTCTGCTGCTGTGCCCTGCTGCTTCCCTGGGTGGCACATCTGGCTTTATGTGAGGGGCAGACAGGCTGGTGAGATCCAGAGGAAGTGCTTGGAGAAAGGATGGCCATGCCAGCTGCTGGCCCTCTCCCACTTCCAGCTCGGCTGGGACAGGGTACATACCTGCTTCGAGCATCCAGCCACGCCTGCTTGGGTGTCCAGATAGTCCATCTGGAAATGGAAAGAGCAATTACTCAAATGTGACAGGAAAGGCTCTGGTGGACTGAGACACTTAGGGAAGCTGTGAGATGTGGAAAAGCCTCTCCAGGCTGCAGGTCCCCATGGAGATAAGGACTGTCCATGGCCCTGTCTCTACCCTCCCAGCCCAGGCAGCTGGGGCTCAGTTTTGCATCTTGGCCCCTTTGTGAACTGAGAGGACATTCAGAGCAGGCAGGGGCTGCAAACGGGGTGGCTGGGACAGGGCAAGGCACCTGGTCACAAACACCAAGAGGGAGAGGGACTTCCTGAGGACAGCGAGCTCATGGGTGGCCCCAAGGACTCGAGCTCGGCCTCTCCCTCCACCCCACCCAGCACACCCTTGTTTTCGCAGAGGTGCCTCCGCGCTGGGGCCGCCGCAGGCTGCGTTTGCCAGGGGCTGGCAGCGATGGCTGTGCTGGTGCCGACAGGCCGGCTGGCATGCCTTCCCCCAGGGAGGCTTTAGCAGGAGGCTGTGCATTTCTGGGAATTGTGTTGGTTATTGTTCGAGCTGCAAGTGTGCGGCGCGCTGATGAGATCAGGGCTCGGTGCTCAGCGCTGGGGCAGCAGAGCCGCTGCAGAGCCGCTGATGGAGCGATAAGCGGGAGAAGGCTCTTATCTGTGCTCCCATCGCCGCGGGGAGCAGAGGGCACGGCACAGCCCCGGTGACCTGGCTCTGCTCGATGAAGGCAGTGAGGAGGGAACACGCTGCCTTCGCCCTCCGGCAAACCACGGCTGAACTGCTGAGGTTATTTCAGAGAAGAGGCCCCAGCCCTCCTCGCTTGAGCCTCTCCTTCCTCCCTTCTCTGCCACTCAATCCCTGCCTCCAGCCCCTCTGAGGTCTCGACCCCAATCCTGTCTGCTCTGCCACATGCTTGCTCCTTTGCTGACAGGACACAGGTCCCGTTGATCCCAAACTCTGTGGGAGAGAGTATCAGAGCTCGGCTTGCAAAAGCACTGAGAGGAAGGGGCTGGGGGCTTTGAGCCCTTTGCAATCCTTTGCTGTGGCTGAGCTGAGAGGTGCCATGTTACCTACCCCATGAGAAGCCAACCATCCTCCTCCTCCTCCTCCTCAGGAGGATGCCTCCTTCCACACACCGTGGCTTTTGACACAGAGCAAGTCACGAGATCCTGACAAGGTCAGACCTGCTGCCACGGAGGGGCAGTGCCATCCGGAGAGCTTCCCACTGCCCGGGGCTGGAGATCGCACGGGCGAGCAGGGACAGCATAGGAAATGCTACATGGGAAAGCCCTGTGTGGGAGCCCAGGAGCCCCTGCCTTCCCACAGCAGACTTATCAAGGCACCAGTTCAGAGTGGTGCTTTCCATGGGCCAAAAGGGAAGTGCATACACACCAGACTTCTCGGGGTCAAGGATGCTGGGCAAGCAGCGAGAGGAGAGGCTGCAGGGGGCAAGGGAGGGAACCGGGGCGTGGGGAAGGAGACACAAATAGCAAAATGAATGGCTTGAACTTCCTATGTTTTATGGAGGCGAATAAAAGGAGACAGAGAGGGGGAGAGAAAGGAGACCTGAGTGCCTGCACAGGCTCCCACGCTCACACATGCCAGCCCAGACCCCAGAAACTGCTGGTGGGCGGTGTGGGGTGGCAGCCTGCACCCACTTGGCCGGTACAGCTCTGGGCCGGCTGCTTGTCTGGCCCAGTGTCCCCTGGAGGCATCTCATGAAGCGTGACAGGCTGCTGCTTAGCATTTATTCCTCTCCCTGTCATTATTATTTTGAACAGCAGCCAGTATAATTAAAATCGTTAGGAAGAAGAGGTTTAGGGAAAATCCAAAGTGTCTCAGAAGAGCATCTGCAAAGCTGGAGGTCCAAACTCCACCCTGGCACTCGCGATGAGCAGGGCCCATGAGAGCCATCAACTCCTCTGCATCCTCCCTTCCATGCTCCCTGTTTCTCAGGGTGGCAGAGGCTGGGCTACCACACAGGGTGGTCCTGGCCACGTTCCCCTTGCAGCTGCTGCCCACTGTAGCCAAATCCTGCAGCCTTTGCTGGTGTAGGCTTTGTCCCAGGAGGTCCAGATGGCAGCGTCCCCAGGCACGGGTGCTCACCTGCAGCTCCAGGACGGATGCCGTGGGGGGATGTAGGGAGTGGAGGACACGGAGCCTTTGTGGGCTGCTCTTCCAGAACGGCATGGATGGATCCTGCGGTATCTCCTGGGAACCACGATGTTTTCTGCTGAGTTAGGAAGGCCTGTGCCACAAGATGAGGTGTGGAGAGGTCCTTTGGCTCCTCAAAGGAGAAAACAGGATGGTCTGTAAGACAGAAATGTAAGTCACCATTCATGCCACATTCCCCAGGCTTCCTAAGTGTTTGAATGGAGGATTTGACTGCTCCAGGGTCAAATGTCCCCAGTGCCAGGGCTAGGAGATTAAGGACATCAGACAGCTGCAGCAAGGAGGGGAAGAAAAAGGCAGATCCCTGCCTCCATTCCAGGGCTGGCACAAGTGCATGATTAGAGCACCAGAGTCAGGAGCCCTCCAGCCAAGGCAGGCTCACGAGGGTGAAAAGGAGAGGAGACACATCAAAACCCCTCCCCAAAATTAGTGCTGCTCTGGCAAAGCCTATGGCAGCTGCTCCCACCTCCTGCCTCAGGGTCTACCAGCTGCTGATTGTCTGTTGTTCCCTGGATGGGGTCACTCATTACCAGCTCAGAGCCCAGAGTGTCACCCAGGACAGCCAGCCCTCCAAGCAGCGACCCAAGGCTGAAGGCCTGGAGACCTGAGCACCCCCGAAGTTATGGGGTGTCTCAGGACAGAGCTTCCCTGGGGGTTTTGTGGTGGGTGGATGGACAAGGCAGGCCCAGGAGGGCCTCTCATCTCTGCTTTTTCCAAAAGTGGACCAGACCGAGCCTCCGGTGGTTGGGAACAGAGAAAGGGTGGGGTTTGGTGGCTGATCTCCAAATGACTTCAACTTACTGGGGATACTGGAAGCAGGGAAAGCTCATCCAACTTGATCCAGCCCACTTGCTGTGTTCAAATGTGCTGAGAGTCACTTGGGAAATACAGTAGCCCAGTGGAAAAAACAGGTGAGATTTTGTAAGGTTTTATTTTGCAGGAAACTTCTCCTGGCTCTCCCAGCTCTGCCTGCCAAGGGCAGCTGCCAGCGAGGCACCACATACAGAGACTTTCAGGGTGTCTCTTGGTGCTCAAGGGTCAGCAAAAGCCCCCTCCCAGCCTCTCCCTGACGGACTCGCCCCTGCTCTGTTTTTAGCACATTCAAGTAGCTGCTTTCACAAGAGGTAAAAGAAAGTTCATGGATCCGTTGACAGATCACCCCAAGCGGGAATTTCTCTGGGAATTCCTGCAATAGCAGGTTGGCTCCCGCGGAGGTGGAGTTTCCTCTGGATCTACCTCCACCCAGGCTTGGGGAGCGCTCCGGCCACCAGCTCCACGCTCGGGGGGCTGGGCTGAGCGACGCCACCGCTGCTTCCCAGCCAAGGTCAGCCAGAAACCCTCCCCGCTCTGCAAATGCCTGGCCTGTTGTGTCCTGTTAACCCTTGGGAAGAGCGGAGCTGCAGGCTGGCAGGGTTGGGCTGCAGAGCTGGCCCGTGCCCACGGGCACGCACGGGCAGGGGACGTGCCCGGCAGGCCCATGGGGCTGCAGGCGTGAGGATTTCGTGCCATTCTGTCCCTCGAGGACCCCCTGCCAAGCAGGCAGTGGTGGGGCCTGGGCGAGGCTGGTTGCCACCACAGGAGGCCAGCGCTGGCGGGGTGACGGCTCCCGCTCGAGGCAGGGAGCGACGGGGTGACGGCGCTCGGCATCAGTGACTGTGTGCTCTGGAATTTGAGACACGTCCCTGGCCATACTTGTGGTCAGGAACCATCTTCGCGTTGCAGCGACACAAACCACACTCACAGTGGCAGCAGTGCCGCTCGAGCGTGTCTCTGACGCCAAGGACCGGCGTGACCCGACCCCACACGCGGGACAGGCAGCTGCCCGCTTCCAAGGACCTGCAGAAGGTCCCCTTGTTGGGACTTGTTTCCTCCTGCCTCACAGAGGTGGGCCTCTCCAAAATGGCACCCCCTGACTCCACAGCCAGACCCTGCCAAGGGTTGGAGGATTTCCAGGTGCTGCACAGGCTCCAGACCGTGGGGTGGAAGGAACTTGCGTTCGCAAACATGGGGCCAAGCCAAGAAGTTTCAAGGTATCATGCCAGGGAGAGGGTCCGGGGCTCACATTTGGTCTGGGGCCGTCTCTGCTGATTTAGGGATGAACTGACACGTCTCACACATCCAGGGAGCAGCTCTTGCTCAAGGGGATCCCAGAGCTCCATGGTATTGCTATAAAGAACAGCAAGCTGGCAGATGTAGGTACCTAGTGGGCAGATCCGGGGCTCAGCCACCCATCAGAGCTTTAGCACTCATCTGCTCAATACTTCTCTCTCTGGAGGTATTCAAAACCCATCTGGATGAGTTCCCGTGTCACCTGCTTTAGGTGACCCTGACTTAGAAGGGGGGTTGAATGATCTGCAAGCCCTTCAGTCCTACCAGTTCTGTGATCCTGTGATTATGCCCTCAGTGACTCGGCTGCCCCAGGACGGAGTGCAGTTGGAGACGAGTGCTGGGAATTCTGGTTCCCAGGACCTGGCTGTGCATCCCGTGGCCACACGTAGCACATCCCTGTGCTTTCACATGATCTGCAGCCCCACCGGGGCAGGACACGGCCGCTCTTCACCAGCACAGTCAGGGCCTTCTCTGAAACATCAGCGCTTGGCGAGGGCTGTGCAGGCAGCTGTGCAGGAGGAGGCATGGAAGTTCTCCCTCTGCCAGGAACCAGCTGGAGGGAGCGACAGCGCTCAGCAGCAGCTCCCGGGGGATGCGCTGCCCTCGCACAGTGTACGAGTGCCATCTACAGGGGGTCCAGCCTGGGCCCCCCCAAACCATCCAGCCCCTCGCCGCTGGTGACTGCTGTCCAGTCCCCGAGGCCGTACGAGGGGCACAGCCTCGGTTTATCCAGGGAGCGGGGTCAGCACTGCTCCGAGGGCTCAGCACAGCCATGGACAATAGTCACAGAGTCACAAAATGGTTTGGGTTGGAGGGGGCCTGTAAAGCTCATCGTGTTCCAACCCATGGGCAGGGACACCTTCCACTACCCCAGGTTGCTCCAAGCCCCCTCCAACCTGGCCATGAACACTTCTAGGGATGGGCAGCCACAGCTTCTCTGGGCACCCTGTGCCAGGGCCTCACCGCCCTCACGGGGAAGAATTTCTTCCCAATACCCCACCCAACCCTTCCCTCTGTCAATGTGAAGCCACTTCCCCTTGCTCTGTCACTCCAGACCCTTGTCCAAAGCCTTCCCCCATGTCTCTTCGAGCCCCTTTAGGCTTTAAGGTCTCCCCGGAGCCTTCTCGTCTCCCGGCTGAACCCCGCAGCTCTCAGCCTGTCTCCACCGCAGAGGTGCTCATTATCTCCGTGGCCTCCTCCGGAGCGGCTGCAGCAGTTTGGGACGCGGCTGTTCCTGCCGTGTCCTGGCACAGCCCCGCGGGCTG
>VZTA01016031.1:122152-155455 GCA_013398855.1 Mohoua ochrocephala | reverse complement strand
GCGCGCGCCCGCCCTGACTGCGGCACCGGGGGCTGAGGTGGGCACCGGGCACCGACCGCAGCTCCCCCCGCCCGGACCCCCGTCCGGCCCCGGCACCGATCCCGGGGAGCGGCGCGATGGGCGGGGAGGACGAGATCGTGCGTATTGCCAGGCGCCTGGACAAGATGGTGGCCAAGAAGAACGCGGTGAGTGGCGGCGGCAGGGCCCCCGCAGCCCAGTTGGGGTGGGGGGCCGCCCCCTGCCCCGGGCTCTTGTCTGGCGGACGCGGCTCCCCCTCTCCGCAGGGCCCCCTCCTCGCTGCCGTGCTGGTGGACCCCCACCTCTCCCTCGGTGCCCGTTGTCAGGGGCCTCCCCCTCCCCAGCCCCCATTTTGGGGGCCTCTCTCTCGGTGCCGCCCCGGTCATTACATCGTGCTGGAGCAGAGCTCTGCCCCTTCAAGTGGGTTTCCCTCCCCCAGACCCCGTCGCCCTCTCCCTCCCGCATCCTTTGCGGAGGTGTGCGATCCGCCCACTGCCAGTTATTAGGCGGGCAGCCCCATGTGCTCCCTTGGGTGCTATGGGAACCCCCAGTCCCCATACTGAGCCCCTCCACCCCAGGCCTCAAGCATCCCCCAGCCCACATCTCAGCACACCGGGGCTCACCCTGTGCTGCCTGCACGGTGTTCTCCTCCTGGAGAGCATCCTCAGCCCTTCTCTCCTGTCCCGTTGGGAGCCCTTTGGAAGGGGACTGCCCACCAGCACCGGCCTGGGGCTCCAGTTTGCCCTCGGGGAAGATCCCGGTGCTGATGGATTTGCTTCCTGCATCTCCATCCCACACCGGCACTACTGCTCACTCCTGTGGCCTCTGGAGCGTGGAGGGCTGGCCAAGCTGCTGTCTGCCCTCGGGGAGTCTCGCAGGGTGTGCTGTGACCCGTGTGACAGCCTGGGGGGACAGTAGCCGGTGTTTTCCAGCTAAATGGGATATATCAGTGCTTGTAGGAGCACGATGTCATGCAAGTGCTAAGGCAGAAAGCTGACAAGGGTTTTGTGATGGAGGTAGGCTGTACATCTGTGTTTGGGGTGGGGGAGAGGGATTTTGGGGCTGGGAAGGGCTGTGGGGAGTGGGAGATGATGGGCAAGGAGGAGAAGGGATTAGAGGAGTGTGATATTTGTGTGGCGGGGCGCTGGGTGCTGTTATCACGTGAACTTTTGGATGTTGGACTGGCCCTGCCAGCCATGGGTAGGGCGAGCACTGTCACTCGTGTCACTGTCGGAACAACCCAGGGAAGTGTGTTTGGGCTAAAGCACAGCCTGTGGTGCCTGTTCTCGTTGGTGGCAGGTTTTCTGCGCCAGTGTTGAAATAGGAAAGGAGCAACTTTGCAGAATTTGCTTCCAGCTTCATTGGGAAAGAGGCAGCTTCTTACACGAGGGGTATGCAGTGCATCCTCTTGGCTGGCGTTTGAGATGGTGCTGAACTGCAGCATGTTGTGTGTTGGCTAATCTGAGAACTCTTCCTGCAGGACAGTTTCCTGGAGTACCTGTTTGTTGCTCTAGTTTTTTCGTGGATCCTCATTTGCTGCCATTGTGCCAAATGGCTCCGTTTGGAGTCAGGAATCACCGGGTGACTTTGTGTGTTCAGGGCTGGAGGAACGGAAAGGTGTGAAACTGCCTGAGGGGGAAGTCAGTCGTTCTGGGTACGGTAAATGCGTGTGGTTTATGCTGGTGTGAGTTGCTTGTGTGCACGCTGAAAGCTTTGACTCTGCTTTGATTTTGGCATCTGTTCTGTAGGGTGGATTGCAGCTGGATTGCTTCCTGGGATGAGCTGGGAGCAGCCCTTCTGCATAGGGAGGACGGGATGTGAGGACAGGGCTGTCAGTGCAGGCGGCTTCGCTTCCCTACAATGGTGGCTGTGCAGGCCTTGTGCTGCAACTGGGCTTGGAGTGGTTGGTGTTGTAAATGAGCTGCTAAATGTGAACACTGGAAGCCTTGTTTGAGGGAAGGGGGTTGGGAGGAAAGAGCCAGCTGAATGGAGACAGGCCTACGCCAGGCTGGGATCTGCTAGAGGGAGACAAGTGATTTCCAATTCCGAGTGACTGCCAGTTTTAGGTAGCTACAGATTCCTAGTCAGATTTGCTCTGGTCCTGGGCTCATGGATGATGTAAGGAAACTTCACAGAACAAGTTTCATGTGATCAACTCTTCAGCATCACAGCTTGCTGGCTTTGCTCCTGGTCTCTTGTCCTGAGCAGAATGGGGTGTTAATATGAAAACTAGGAAACAGCTACATGGAGTCATTGACAGTTGTGATTCAGAGTGTGTCTTTCAGGTGTTAAAAATGTTCAGCTTGCCGGGTGAGAATGATAAACTAATGCTGCAAAGACCTGTAGCACTCCAGTGGCCTTCTGTTTTGCCCATTCCAATAATTCAGGTGCCTTCAGGTTGCAGGATCTACTGTCTGTCTGGAACAGCAACGCCAGCAGTGAGCTTGCTGATGTTTCAGGCAACGCTTGTTGGTGTTTTTCCCTTTGAATTCTTTGTCTATTCCCAAGCTGTCGAATTTCTTTACTAAAAGCTGAGGCACTCATTCTCTTTCTCTTTTTCTCCCCAGGAAGGTGCCATGGATTTACTGAAAGAACTGAAAAGCATGCCTATGACCTTGGATTTACTGCAGGTGAGTCGCACAGTTACGGTAAAAAGCCGAAGTCTGCATCTGGATGAGTTCAAAACGTTGTCTAAAAAACCTTAATAGATTTCCTCACACTTCTTGCCTCATGCAAAGCGTCAAAATAAACATTAAATCCAATAAAACAGTGCTGAAGTTGGGTTTTGGACTGGCAATTAAACAGCCCTGGGTCACCATGTGGGTAACTGCTCAAATCTTGTTTGTAGGCTGCAAAAAGAAGAAAGGCTGGGTTAAAGTAGCAAACACAGAGGGCAGTCGTGGGAGAAGTTCTTTGTAATGGTGATATTCAGGACACTGGGGAGGAGTGAGCAGAATTACAATTTGGAGGTTGTGATGCATCTTGGAGTTTTTCACTCTAAGCTTGACACTGTCACTTAGAAGTGTGTAGGGAAGGGATTTGTGGGTGATTGGATGTGTCTTTGTTCAGTTGTGGAAGCTGGAGAGTGTCATCTCGCTCTTCCAGAGCTGTAAGGGTCAGAGAATCATTCTGCAAGCCCTCGGATACTCCTGCCTTGGTCATGGCTTGGACTTTGTCGTGGTTATTTGGGATTTCAGTTAGTGACAAACAATGAATCTGTTCTGGAGTGATCCACTGGGGTGTTCCCTTGCAGTCCACCCGCATTGGGATGTCGGTGAATGCACTGAGGAAGCAGAGCACAGATGAAGAAGTGATATCACTTGCCAAATCCCTCATCAAATCTTGGAAGAAACTTCTAGGTAAGGAAATCAGCATGTTCCTGTCAGATTCAGCTTGTGAAGAAGCTGGCTTCAGTGGGAGGCTGAGTTTTTTGGGAGAGCTTATCTCTTGATCTGAATAAAACATTCTAGCAAATCAGCCTTTACAATTCCACCCTCTGTCTTTCGAGTTTTGTGTCCTATCATGCATCCCCCCTAGATTTAGCACCTCTTTAGCCAGCTCATCCTTGGAAGAGCACTGAAAGCTTCAGGACTAATAACTTGTACCTCATCACATAATAATTAGCAACGTTATTTGTAGAAGCAATGTCTGTGCTCTGAACCCTCTGCTCCCACTTGTGCTCTGTGTGGCATTAACACCATGTGTGCTGTCATGCTCGTGCAACAGCTCGGGAAGGGAAGTGCTGGAATGCATTTTGGGTGGTGAGTTGGAGAAGGATCTTAATTCCCCACCTCGTAGATAAACTCACATGGACCGTTTCCAGCTGGGGAGGCTTTCCTGGTTATGGGCTCCCATTTCTTGCTAGGCTGGATGAGTGTTAAAAGGGCTCTTTTCCTGGCCTGCCTGGATTGTCACCTCCTCATTAGATTGGGTGTGTATTGGCTAGGCTCAGACTGTTTACTTCTGGGTCAAACTTGTTCTACAGTGTCATGAAAGCCCTCTCCAGAGTTGTGCTGTTGGCTTTCAGCAGCACTTGGGAATCAGAAGAAGCTGTACTCCCACAAGGACCAGCCCGTACTGGCCCTTCAGCTGGTGTTGGCTGGAAATACTGCTTTTAGTGGTGCTTGAGAGAACTTGATCTAATCCCTGCTCAGCAGCCTCTGAAAGAAACTTTTGTGATGAGGCATGTCTTGTGAGGAAGCTTATCTCCCAGGCAAGGAAGGTGATTGCTCTCTGGTTTGGTGAGGAAAGCTTCTGTTTGAATTGGTTTCTTCTTGGAGGCAAGGAGAAGGTCTGTTGGAAAGCATGAAGGCCATAAAGGCATTTTCTCCTGATTCTTTCTGGGAGAAAAATAACTTGCTTCAGGCCAACAGTGGGTAGTGTGAAAACACTGAGGAATATAGGCAGGGCTGTAGCATAAAAACCGGTTCTGAACTGATTCCTCTTTTGAACACAGATGCTTCTGAGGAAAAAAATGAGGAGAAAAAGAAAAGCCTGTCCTTGCCAACATCTTCCTCCAAGGAGACTGGTAACTCAAGAGACCAAAGGTAATAGTTCCCTTTTACCAAAGATGACACCGTTAGAGAATTTAAATTTTCTTACTTTAATCTTCAAGTGTGTGAGTCAGGAATTTTGTGTAGTCAAATTCCTTATCAGAGACACTGGAAGTGTTTCTTCTTCAAGGTTGGTCTGTGTGGTGTTATTAATTGACTGTAATGCAGAAATACACATCTAAAAAAATACAGTGGCTTTAGTGAGTTTTTGGATTTTACTCATGTTTTATTTTATTTTTTTTTTCTCTTGGTTACGTGTTGTTTTTTCCAGTAGTAGAACATTCCTCTGTTCCTTTTTATGTTGCATTTTTATGCATTTTTGTTTCTTTCTAACTTTGAACTCTTTAGAACGAAGATTATTTTTGGCCTTTGCCGTATCAAGTGATGGATGGGTTTGATTGATACATTACTAAAGTAAAACTTCCATTTCTTTGTCCTTGACAAATCCCAGCAGAAGTCCCCTTTTCCCTGTGGTTGGTGTCCCCCAGCTGGCAGGTCAGCTGCACGCTTGCTCCTTGCCATGCCTTGAATGCTGCATCCTGTTTCCACTGCCTGGGACTGCAGTTGCTGAGTGCAGACAGTGATCAAAGGGGAGGGGGAAAAATGGGATTTAAAGCATTATTCTAGAGACTTCTCCCAGCCTCAGATCCCAGGAGGGTGTGTGCTTCCTAGATTTGGCTCTTAAGTGATGTAGCCAATTTCCCAAGTTTGACAGAAGATTTAGAGTATTCAGGCTGTAGTCCTGCTGGATTGCAGGATTTTCCATGTTTGTAGCCTTTGTTGGTCACTTTCTTGTCACTTTTTTGTTTTTGCTCAGCTCTTTTAAGGCTTGCACTTCAGGGTGAGCCTTTGCAGCTCGACATAGAGCTGCTGATGGAGAGAAGGCTGCTGATGCTGAGCTCCACGACTTTAAATGATTGATATCTTTGGGTTATCTCGCTTCCATAAAATGGGAAAAAGAATTTGCTAAATATTGCAATGAAAGGACTTGGGAGACTTCACAGCCAGGATGGAGTTCAGTGGTGCGGTGCAGAATGGGAGCCAGGGCTGTCCAGGTCTGTGTGTATCTCTGTGGGATTTCACTCGGAACAGGATCTTGGCTGTAGGCACAGAGGCAAAACCCCTCCTTGCTGCCTCCTTGCTTTGTCACTTATGGGGTATGTGGAGCGGAGCTGTCTGGCTTGTGCTGCTGATGTTCCCTTGTGCCTTAATGTGCTGCAGATCCTGCAGTTTTGTGGGATTTTTGAATCCTTGATGCTTTTTACGTGTGTTCAGCCTCCATCTTCTGACTAGCAAAGCCATCCCCTTGGCTGTGAAGGATGAACAGAAGCCAATGGATTAGTGTAGCCTAGACCAGGAGCAGGGGCCAGCTCCTGGTGTCAGTCTGTTGAGCCAGGCTCTTTTCCAGAGACAGGAATGCTTTTTCTCCAGTCCTGCAAAATGAACTACTAATCCGCCTTAAAAAAATAATAATTTATTAGCAGAGAAGAATCTCTGTTCTTTGAAGCAGAGGCTGCACTGGAGTCAGACTGGTTGCTCAGTGTGCGATAGCTGGTTCAGATGAGGCTGCTGTCAAGACACCAAAGAGATCAGTTTGTATTCAGATATTTCAGCCTCTTAGTCTGATAGATTTTGGCTACGCCTTCCATTTTGGTCAGGGAGAAATATTTGACTAACTCTTGGCCTGAAGCTCCTCTTGCTTTCTGGAGCACAGATGTAGCAATTCCTGTGTAGAGACTGGAGCTATCACTGCAAGACCTGAAGGCTCTGAGCCAGCCAGCGTGGAGCTGGCACCTGTGAGTTTAGATGCTGCATTACTCTAATCCAAAGCATATTCTGTTGTGCTGTAGAATTTCAGACCCATAGTGTAGTACATTTTAATGGGCTGTGTCTAACGTTTCTGTCTCTGGCAGCGTGAGGTTTTTCTTTTCCAGGATTCTCTAAAGTGCCTTTATTAGGAGGTTTTGGATCTGTGGCCTGAATTGAGCTCTTCTGTGGGATTTTCAGTGCAGCCCTGAGTTCTGCTTGCAGTCCCTGGCTGCTGCTTTGCCACCATTTTGTTCCAGCATAGCCTTGTTTTATGTATAAACTTTTGCTGCCTGGATAGATTTACAAGCTCTTTCTCCTGTTTAACAGGAACAGTGTGAACCACAAGGATTTCCTGAAATAAGTCTTCTAGGTGTGTTTGAGCTCTATTTCCCAACTATTCTATTTATAAACTAACCTCTAAACCTTAATAAATAATTTTCTGTCTTTGGAATGGCTCAGAAGTCTGTTTCATCTAATTCTTGAGGGATCAGCTCTCATCTCAGGGCATGGATGACGTGTGTGTGTGTGCAGGCAAACGTATCTTTCCTCATCAGCTAACAGAAATGGGACT
This sequence comes from Mohoua ochrocephala, assembly GCA_013398855.1. Lineage (NCBI taxonomy): Eukaryota > Metazoa > Chordata > Aves > Passeriformes > Acanthizidae > Mohoua > Mohoua ochrocephala. The sequence continues at coordinate 148,504 of VZTA01016031.1, read as the reverse complement.
ACCATGCACTTTTGTCGAGCTTTTTTCCACCCCCAAGGAATAAACATCTAAATATTTAAGTCAGTAGCATTTGCAGACAGAACCTTCCTGAAAATCAAGTATCACCTCTGCAAATACAGGTTTGAAGAGCTGTGTTTAAGGACTCATTGTAGCGAAGGTCAGCGTTCTGAGTTCACGCTGAGGTCACTGAGTTCACACACAGGGTTTTGCCCTGGGAGACCTTTGTTTGTTGCTTGCAAAATGACACAAAATTTAAATCTGGAAGAGCTCTCAGGGAAACTTCTCCTGCAGCTCCTTCCCAGCACAGCACAACCTCTGCCCAAGCTGTCCCTGACAGGCTTTTTTCAAGCTCTTTGACAACCCTAGAAGACCTCAGGGCAAGGCATTTCCACAGCTGCCCTTCGCAGTATTTCCAATTCATAACTCGCCTTTACAGTTTAAAACTGACTCTCAATCAAAACCTGTCTTACTAAACCCATTTCTACATCCTTCTGTGGATTTTTTCCTACCATCTGCCTTTGCAAGGAGTTTCAGGACTTGTCTCCTTTAAGTTTCCCTTGCCACAAACCACCCATAATCCTTTTACTGTAAGTATATTCTCTTGGCCTTTTGCCTTTGTCCTTTGGGAAGTCTAATTTTTCCAAACTATTTTATGCAACATGAGAAGCTGTGATGTTTTAGATGGGTCATTCCTGAATTATGGGTTATTCCTTAGTGTATGCTCTGGTGTATACACCCCCACGAGTGCTGCCTGTGATTTGTGTGTAGCTTCTTAAGCACAAAAGTACCTGATGGCAGCTTCTATGTTCCAGATGGGAGAAAATCATCATCTAATGGATTATTTCTTCTTTCTGTAACATGTGCAGTGTAAATCCTATTGAATGTTTTGAGCTGTTTGGACACAAATCTGGTCTTTAATAGGCTCCTGCAGTGCTGACCAGTAAAACCAGCTGGTAAAAAGGGGCTTTATTCGGCTACTGGTGAAGGAGAAACACAGTGGGCTCACAGTACAGTCTCCCTCACAGAGTGCATCATCTCCTTCGTCTGAGCAAGAAATCAAAGTTCTGCTTTAGTTTGACCTGAACAATTTGCTGAAGGCTCACTGGTGGATGCTTCTGAAAAAGGGCTCGGCGAGGTTCTGAACTGTGGAAATCCAGTAGCCCCAATGGTGATCGGTGGGATTTGAGCCAGACTGGATATGACCTTAGTCATAGAAGCTCCCAGGATAAGTCCCTAAAGTCGTCTGGCTCAGTTTGTGCAGCAGCAGATTCGGAAGGTTTCCAGCTTAGTGCTGTTTTTTTTTGTGGGCTGACTAATCCCTTCCAGGACAGCGTAGTGGAAGTGCTTGTTCATAACAAATTTATTTTTGATGGCAAAGAACTGGCAGTAGTGACCCAGCTTAACAAAAATTGTCAAGCCACTTGGATCTTCAAGGAGATATTGCCGGCATGGCATGGGTGAAATACTGAGGTTTCTCTTTTTTTCCCTTTCCGTCTCTTTGTGCAATAATGGTACCAGGCATTGGCCATAAATACAGGGAATTTTACAGCCCAGTCACCGAAGCCAGAGCAATCTCTGCTGAGAAAAAAATTGCTGTTCTGCTGCCTAAATATAGGGGGGAGAACAAAGCTCTAGAAAATCATCTGTGAATCATACTAACCCAGATCTTTTAGCAGCACTGTTTGCAGGGCTGACTAACTCCAATGTGCAGATGTTAGGCTTTCTGGGTGCACAACAGCTGAGCTGCTCGGCGAGGTTCCTTCTCTGCATGCAGACCCCGCAGCAGTGACTCAGCCTGCCCACATCGTGTGCTGGTTGTGCAGGCAGGTCTCCATCCAGCTCCCCTGGCAGGTGACCCGACTGAGTCAGCCACAGCAGGCAGGTGTTTGCATTCCCTTGCCTGTGCCTGCGATTGCTTGCAGGTGGAAATGGAGTTATTTTTGAGAGCGAAGCAGTATTTCTTAGTTCTGCGCTAGCCTGGCACCTGTGTGAGCTGTGTCTGGCTGTGTAGGGGTGCTCTTCTGTGAGATGAGTAATCAGAGTCTTGCTCAGATTACAGGAAAAAGGAAGAACCTTTTATGTGCTACACTTTGTTGGTGGTGTTTTTTAAATATCAAAGCTGAAGGACCCATTTTCTTTGTTTTTCTTTCTTTTCCTTAGCACAGCAGCTCCTTCTTCTGGAGCTTTCTGCTTGCTTTCTGCTGAGAGCAGTTATGGGCTTGGTGTCCTGCAAAGTTAAAGAGGAGAGAAGCACCGTGAATCTGCACTGCACTGCCAGACTGAGAGTGCTGATGGTCTCAGATGTCCCGAGTGTATTTGGGTCACTGGTGGTGTCCAACAGTCATGTTTTCACTTGATGCCCAGTGGTGCAGCAGCTGATACGTGTTGAATAACACAAGATGATTGGCAGGGTTGCTCATGGATTAAACCTCTGCTGGCAGCCAGCAGTGTCCACAGGAGAGCTCGTGTCTGGGCTGAGGGCGTTGGCCGCTGTGCTGTGCTCTGTGCTGGTTTGGGACGATGACTTTGCACTGTGTTCTGACTGGCTCTGTATTATGATTAACAGGATGCTTGGCCACATACCTGCCGCTCCCTTCTCTGCTCTCAGTGGCCCAAACTGAGACATTCTGACAGGTGAAGTTTTTCTTTTAGCTCCAACAAAAGGCAGGAGCCTCCAAAGACTCCGACCACCCCCAAAATCACCACCTTCCCTCCGGCACCCATCACCTGCGACGCCGTGCGCAACAAGTGCAGGGAGATGCTGACGGCAGCTCTGCAGGCTGATGGTAAGTGCTGGGGGAAGCCCTGCATTGCCTCAAGTGCTTCACAGCTCCTGGAGCATTCTGACAGAGACTGTCAATGCCAGCTCAGCTTAGGCACACTGTTCTGGAGCAGCCTTATCGAAGGATTATTGCCAGCAGCTCAGTCTAGCCACTGGTCACCCCTTTGATGAACTGGCTGCTGTTGCAGCGTTTTCAGACACTTACACAGGGACCTGGCTTGAGCTGGAGGAATGACAATGTGTTGGGCAGTGGCTGTTAAGAACAGGGGGTGACTTGGGGTCTTGGGCTCTGCAACACGGGGTGGTCTGTGCAGAAGTTTAATCTTTCAGGTGTACAGGGATTTGCTTCACTTTCTAGGCCTTTCCTGATTGCTGTAAAGTGAAGCTGTCTTTCCTGACACTCTTGGGGCACAAAGGGAAGCTATAACTCAGTCCATGGACTTTGTAGGAATGGTGCTTATTCCAGTCAGCATCTGCTGCCAGACTCTGCTGCCTTTGCAGACAGGAGCTCCTTAAATATTGTGGTCCTCTGGATCTGGGCTGGAACAGGTCCCTCTTGCATTCAGACTGTGCCATCTCAAGTGAGAGGCAACTGCAGGTGCTCGGCATCTCTGGAAGTTTGAGCATCTGGTTGCATCCACATTGCAGATCCCTTTAAAAAATTGGGGTCTAAGCACTGCAGAGTCTTATTAATTTGGAGCCAAGGAATGTAGATGACAGATGGAGAAGTTCATGAGGTCTTTATTTCTAGCCTTCCTGTGCATGTGTTTGTGTGCTGCATTAAATGCTTTGCACAGCTCTTAGAAAAACCCTTTCCGTATGAAATCTTGGAAAGAGTTCCCTTGAGCCTTTCCCTAAGCTCAGCTGTGCCCTGCCTTCCCTGCTTTATGGTGTTGGTTACCATACTGGCTGTCCAAATCCGTGGCAGCTATGCACTCTGTGGGATGCTGTTTAACTGGTGCATGGGAGAGGAGAGGAGGAGCAGACAGTCCTGAGGTGAGATGAGAAAGGAAGGCTTGATCCCGATGCTGCACACCTCCAGGCCCTCCCAGATGGTTGGTCTGAGTAGAGTTACTTCTCGTTGAGGTGAATATCTGATGAAACTCAATTCCTGCCTATACATGTTGGATTTCAATTATATTAAGAATATATTGGAAAACTAAGTTCTCGGGCCAAGGCCGTTGTTGGCTTTGTCTCATGCAGTCCGTATCCCAGAGAGGCACGGGGCACAGACTGGCTGGATTAATCTATTCTCATCCCTGCCCTTTTCCAAAGGGTCAGAGAGTAGCAAGAGCAAAGGGCAAGATGCCATTTGATGGGAAGAGCATGTGAATCAAAACAGCAAACTGTCCAGCTGTGTGGCTCAGAAATACTGAGCCTGGGGAGCCCTGGGCTGGTTGGAAGCCACTGAGCTCCTGTTTCTGCTGTCTTACAGATGACTACATCGCCATCGGCGCCGACTGCGAGCACATAGCAGCCCAGATTGAAGAGTATATCCTTGCTGTACAGTGCTTCCTCGAGGGCCTGCATGCCTCCAGCAGTGAAATCCGTGTGCTCAGAGGAAAAATGGGACTGCCTGTGCATAAATGTTCTGCTGCAGCTTGTCAGGGTTCTGGGTCTGGTTCCAGCTCTGCTTGGCCGAATCCTGGGTCACTGAGGAGTTGGGAGTTCGGAGACTGTAATCCCTAGTTTGTCCTTCCCATCAGAGTGCTGTTTCCTGCTTTTGATTCTGCTTCCAAATACATGCAACTTCCCCGTGGTCCCTGTTGAGGAGAGTGTGTGGATCTAGACAAAAGCAATGGAAGGGATGGAGCAATGAGGATCAAGTTCCATGTTGATGTGAGATAAGCCAGGAGTTTGCTTGGTTTGGGAACTGTGGGGTTGGAGGTGCAGCTGGGCTCTCTCAGTGGAGGGGTTGTGGCTGCCTTGCTGAGAGAAAGGGCAGATTGTAGAACCTGAGCATAGCTGAATATTTCCAGCACGGTGAAAAAGCCCAAGCTGGAAGCCCCTGGACTTTGGGATTGTATAAACCTGCCCTCAAATCCAGCACTGACCTCCCAGAGCCGATGCTGCTGTTGGGTCCCAGCACCTCCATCCTGGCAGTGGGTGACACTCCCTGCTCTTCACGGGTGGCTGGGAAGTGCTCGATGCCTCTGGGTTGGTTGCAGGCTCCTTGACTGCCCTTACGCATCTACCAGGATGTCAAGAACACCGACATGAAATACAAAAACCGCGTGAGGAGCCGCATCTCCAACCTGAAGGACTCCAAAAATCCTGAGCTGAAAAAGAACGTGCTGTGTGGGGCCATCACCCCCGAGCAGATCGCGGTGATGACCTCGGAGGTGAGGGAGCCTGGGGAGCAGGGTTTGCTTCTCACAGGGGATGTGTCCTGAGGCTTAGCTGGAGGCAGAGGGCTGGGCTGCTGCCAGGGTTGCAGATTTCTCAGTAGCCGCTGCCAGAGTGCATGGAGCGTGCTAGTGATGGTGTTTGCAGTGTGGAGAGTGGTTTGTTGGGCCTTCACATCATCCTGAGGCCCTGGGTATGAACCAGAAACCAGAACTGGAACAGGCTTTCTGTCTCAATGCCCATCTGTCTGGCTGCCCTGTCCTGTTGGCTGTTTCCACTGTAGTGGGTGTGGCAGTAAAACTGGGCAGATGTGATTTTATTGCCTTTTTTTTTTTTTTCTGAAAGGAAATGGCCAGTAATGAGCTGAAAGAGATCAGGAAAGCCATGACAAAAGAAGCAATCCGGGAGCATCAGATGGCCAAGACAGGAGGGACACAGACTGACCTCTTCACCTGTGGGAAATGCAAGAAGAAGAACTGCACCTACACCCAGGTTGGTTTTCCTGCTCCTGCCCTGGCCTCTGCACAGGACATGATCCGTCACGGTCAGGAGCTCGCACTGCTCTGTGACAGGCCCTGCAGCGCGGCACAAATTTTGCTACTGCTGGACAGAAGACACTCGAGGCTGTCTAAAATGCACTTCTGCACATGTTTCTGTGAGCTCGTGTAACTTTTTGGCTCCCTTGTACAAGAGCAGGAGTTGTGCAGCACTGAGGAAGCTTTCAAAAGTGCAGCAGTGCTCTACACTGAAAGCAGGTGCTGGGAATGCTGGGATTCAGACAAGAAAGGAGTGGGTAGTGTAGAGGAGAGGCTGCAGAAACTGAGTCAGACATGTTGATGGTATTAAAAGTACAAATTAAGAATATAGATAACCTGCAGCTGGATAAGTCCCAACTTGTTTAAATTCAAATAGCATGAAATGGGTGAAACAAAAGGAATAAACAAAGATGTGATGTGAGCAGACAGAGGATTTTTCTTCCCCATGGCCAGCTGCTGGAAGCCTTGTGCATTACCAGTGCTTTTTAGCTCCCATGTTCGTGCCAGGCATCTGGAGATAAATGTGCCTTTGCTGTGAGTCAGTGGTTTAGAATGTGCAGATACCCAAAAATGCACCAGCAGCCACCAGATTGCTGCTGAGTGACTGCGCACAAACTGCGTGTGCAAGTGCCGGGTGAGACTCCTACATCTGCTTGGACTTGACCTACAAACACATGGAAAGAGGAGGAGATCCAGGAATCTGACCAGGGAGTTTCCTTTGGCTCAGCAGCAGCTTTGCGTCCCACAGTGCTCCCAGTAAGCATTCCCGGGCTGTCCCAGCACATGGGACTGTCTGCACCTGTAGTGGACTGGAGTTTGACTGCCTGGAATTTGAGCAGGAGACAACAGTGTCTTCTAAATAGAAATATCAGGAGGTTTTCTGTATTTTGATTTGTTTTCTAGTGACATCACTAGTGGGTGATGAGATGATGTAAGTCCCAAGTAGATGAACTGGCATTTATGAGCATGTTGGAAGCAGACAGTAAAGGGGGAGAATGACAGAATTTAGCTATCCAGCATTCTTGCAAAAATGGTTAATTTGCATCATGCAAATACTGTGACTCTTGCACATTAGGTAATTACACATGTAGATCATCATAATCACCCCTCAGCACAGTTCTGCCTGACTAGTGTAGGGAGTACCAGTGTTTTCAGTCTGGATCTGCCTTGTGGTATTCAAATGCCACGAAAATCTGGTTTTTAGTAAAGTATGTGTTTCTGGCAAGAGCCAGTCAGAGGCAGCAATCACATCTGGGTTAAATATCAGAGTTCCTTAATGGCTCAAACACAAACCAGACTGGAACTGTGCAGAACCTGGTAACCCAGAGTGTGTTCCTGTGAGGCCAGGATGTAGGACTCGTCTGTAAATGGGAATGGCTTGAGTGCTTTTTTATGCATTGCTGTGGAGCATGTGCTTGGGACTGAGGGGTTTGTCATGGCACTGCTGGCCACATCCCTTCCTGGGGGACAGGTTGGGGAGGGACTGGGTGTGGGCATGTCCACTGCCAGAGGAATGGACCAGGAATGGGCAGCAGATTGGGTGAGGAGGGAAATATGCTGCCCCAAAACTCAGGTCACTCAGGTAATGTCAGGCTGGAGAGGGTCACGATGCGTGTACAGGTGTGTATCTGCGTGTAACACAACCACCAGACTGACTTTACTGGAAAGCTCCTTTTGCCATCCCAAGCCTGGGTCTCTCATTGATTCTGTGAGCCCAGCACGAATCCCTGGAGGCCAGAGGGACAGGGCCACGTGTGGTGCTCAGCTCTCACCTCCCTTCTGTCCCCCCCAGGTGCAGACCCGCAGCTCCGACGAGCCCATGACCACCTTCGTCGTGTGCAACGAGTGTGGGAATCGCTGGAAGGTAGCACACCAGGGCTATTGCTGGCACTGAGGGGTGTTGGGGTGGCTGCACCCACCATGCTGCAGGCACTTGGCCGCTGCTCAGAGGTGCTCACCAAACCCTCACTGGCTCTAGAGAGTGATCTTCCCTCCCAGCACAGAGGCAAGAGCTCCTGGGTTCATCCCATCTCTGCAGATCAGCTGGGGTCAAGTCTCACTTCCACATTCCCTGCTCTCCTCATATCCCTTCTTCCATAACCTGCTTCACAGTGATTTCCATGCTGCCTCTGCCCTCTGAGAGACAGTGGTGATGATGTTCAGGATTTCAAAACTGCACTTCATGCTGTGCACAGAGCTCAGGGGTGAGCAGAAATCTCCTGGTCAGTGGTGAGCAGAAATGGTGCCACTACAAAGTGCCAAAGAGCCACAGCCGAGAGGTTCACTTGGGAGCTCCCTTTGGCCCCTGCTTCTGAGAACCCCCAAGCCCTTGCCAGCTTGTGAAACAAGCCCACACCTGGCTCCTTACCTTCTTCTGCAGTGAAGTTTCTAACTGGGGTTTAAACTCCCTTCTCTTGCAGTTCTGCTGACATGTGCCATGGCCCGAGAGCGGCAGCCAAACGCAGACCCGAGCGCAGCCTCCACACGCCGGCTCCCACGGCAACTGTGTTTTGTGTCCCAGTGAGTTTGCATTGTCACACGCTGAGAGCAGCAGCGGGGAGGCCTGGGCCTCGCAGAGAGCCACAGCCCTGGGCTGACAGGTTGGCAGGAGAGCTCACTAAACACACCCAGTCATTACTTTCTCATCTAAGCGAGTACGGTCACTTTCTCTTCAAAACTAATATTAAACATTTTTGTCAGTTTCTGACTTTTATTTCAACTGTGTGTGCAGCCCTTTGTTTTTCCAGCATGGGAACTTGACATGCGGTCCGTGTCCAGGTGGATGAGGACTGAATAATGCCTGGAGCAGCAGAAAGTGAGATATGACTTGTAGGCACACCCTCAGTGCGTGAAGGCTCGTTCCTGTCACCTCATGGAATCTCAACCACTGGGCCAAGCCCTGGGGCAGCTGGGTGGGCAGTGCTGTTGACAGGACACAGCTTTTGGGGTACAGATCAGATGTTGCTTTCCATCTTGGCAGCATTCACTGGATTTTGCACTGATTCCTTGGCATCTCGAGCCTTTAAATGCCAACAGCATTGGCTGCTGCAAAGATAAGGATGTACTGCCCCGAAAGCAGGGTGACACCAGCCACAGAAATCGCACCCCAAACTGTTCAAAGGGAGTCCCAGGCACTTTCCTGTTTGTGCTCTGCTCGTAGCTTGACAGCTGAAAAACAGCCTGGAGTTTCAGAGGGGCTTGCTGGAGAGGCTCAGGAGGCGGGAAAATGCTGCAAATACGGGAAATTTTCCAGAGGCTTGGATCTGGAGAAGGTAAGGGCTAGAGGGGTGGGTGGGAGCTGTTAGCTGTAGATGTGGAGGAGGTTTGAAGTGAGCTCAGAGCTGGTGCTTGGAAGGGGTCAGATAAGGAAAGGATCCTGTAGCAAAGCCAGCCCCAAGTGCCACATCTGCAGATGTGACCTTATGAAGGAGACCTGCAGAAGCAGGCTCCTTCTGGGAGCTAACTAAAACCCGGTGGGGAAATTCCATCTGAGCTCACAACAGCTTTCAGTTAGACTTAAAATCCCTCTTCTTTCCTTTTCATAGCCTTTAACTGGGGTGATGCAGCATTTGGGGGACCCCAGCCAGGCCTCTGGGTCTGAGGCTGCCCAGGAGCAGTGCTGTGCCCTGCAGCTCTTGTGCTGACGAGCGGGGCAGGAGCATTTGCAGTCACATCTCTCATGGCATCGCTTCCCTCTTCCAGAATGAAAAACAAGTTATTTCCACTGGCTTCCCAGCATGCCAGACAGCAGACATTGAGCAGAGACCTCGGAGATGTTTGGAGAGGAGTAAGCAGCCACATGAAAGCAGCGGAAAACGTGCTCCCAGCCCCTTTGAGGGCTGTGCAGCTCCGGAGGCAGGGATCCCACCAGCATCCTTCGCTCAGGGCTTTCACTTTACAGGGTGCAGCCAAGTCTCCCAAGAAGGAAAATATTCAAAGACGCTGACAACTCCTTTAAGCCTCACGAGTCTTGTGGTGAATGGGATTACTCAAGCCAGGCTTAGGAGGGAGCAGTGTCCTCGCAGCGATGCCGAAAAAAAGCTTCGGGATCTGAAACCCACGCTGACCACAGCACTGGCTCGTGCGCTGGGAAAGGGAGCCAGTGCCTCCTGCCTTTCTTCTTGTGTTCCTGTGAGGAGCAGAGCTGAGCTTGTGTACAGCCTTCTGACAATCCTGAATGAGGTACGGAGAGACCCAAGCAGGAGTTTGGGAAAAGCACCGTGTCATTTTACAGTGCCATTTTCTGGGGTAACACCAAGGAGAGCCAGGGAGGGGAAGCACACTGGGTAAAAAGCTGTTTCAGAAGTAAAGATTTGCTTGTAAGGTGTTTAAAAGGGACTGGGAGCAAGAGAAAAACTACATTTTCTGGTGGCAGTGGGGTCTTCCCTGTGCTGAGACCTCTGTGGTGTGTGGAGGGGCTCTGACCCCCTGCCACAGCTTCAGGGATGTTCAACCTCCAACCCTCAGGCTGGGGCCACATTTGAGAGTATTTCCCTTACTCACAGAATAAACCCAGAACTAAAACTTCCCCTGTGCAGGGTGGGGATGCTGTAAGGGTGCAGACTGGGGGAAAACCTGCCAATAATAACAATACCGACATTCCTAATAAACCATTGCTGGTCTCTCTCAAAAATACATTTTCTTGAACTGTATTTCCAGCTTGGCAAAGAAAACTAAATTTACTGACATGAATTTCCACACAGTCATGCCATGAGGAAGGAAGGAAACAAAAACAACAAAAAAAAAGCTGAAAGAATTGGTTTGTTTAAAAAATATGTTGAATAAAAAGCACTTTTTTTCTTTGGAAGGGCTGAAGAGAGGAGGGGAAGGGGTGGATAAATAAGAAACTGCTGTGGTGGGTCAGGAAAAGCAAAGACTGGCAGCAAAACCCCCGTGTTGGCTTTGTTTCAGTGTGAAGGGCAGGGACAGACATGTTTTAATCCTGGTACTGGGCCTTCAGTAAATCATTCCTTGTGCTGTGCAAAACCACACGGGAATTTTGTATCCTCCCTGTGACACTTCCCAAGTCCCCGCTCAGTGAGGGACCCGGGCAGACCCCTGCGCTTCTCCCCGCTGGCAGGGCAGGGCTGGGCCAGCTGGGAGCTCTCGTTCAGGGGTCCTGGTGCCTGTGGGTTCTGCAGGAGGGCAAACAACACCTGCATGGGTGTTTTCCCCCTCTCCGAGGTCCATGAACCAAGGATGCAGGATGCTCTGGGTTTGGGGTGACTGTGTGTGGTGTCCTGCAACAGTGCTGATGTGTCGTGGGGACGAGGCAGCTGTAAGGCACCCCCTGCCCACCCCCTGAGCACATCCTCCTGGTCCCTTCTGGCTGCTCAGAGCTCTGCCCTCTGCTCCATCTGGATCCATTGGGAATACAAACAGGCTCTAGCACCACCCCACTGCCCTTTGGGCCACCTCAAACAGCTGGAACGAGGTAAACCTGACAAGTTTTTATATGTACAGAGATGCTCGTCAACCCCCGCCCCCCGCACCTCAAGTCCCCCAGTAAAAGCCAACCAAAAGAGCATTTAAAATTAAAAAACAAACCCAAACCAACAACGATCGACCTCCCCCCCACCTCAAAAAACCCCCAACCCAGTCCCCAACTGGGTCTCAGGTGGTAAACGGGGACGGGCCGTGTCCCCAGGTGTGGTGGAGATGGGATAAAGTGACCTCTTCAAAACAGGGTGTGGGGGGAGCCAGGCCCCAGGCGCTGTCCCGTGCTCCCCCAGCTCGCTCCGGCCAGCGCTGGGGACAGGGCAGGGAATCAGTAGTACGAGCTGGCCCAGGCTGTGCCCTGGGGACAGTCCTGGAGTTCAGGACAGTCCTACAGTTCATAGGTAAAAAGCTAAAAACTTGGTGGGGTCTGGCAAGGAGGGCGGCAGAGGGGAGGAAGCACTGACTACCCTCGGCCACCATGTCCCCACTGGTGTCCCCACGGCTGGCGGGTGCCCTTAGGACTCCGAGGAGGAGTGGGAGACGCTCTGGAGCAGCGATTTGTAAATGGCAGAGTTCAGGAAGCGGGGGTAGGAGTCTCTGTGCATCAGCGTGTAGATCTGGAGCTGTGCGTCGTCGAAGGTGTGCGAGGACGGCTCCTGCATCTTCCGGTTGATGACCTCCCGCACCCGCGAGTCCAGGCTCACCTGGGAGGCACGGAGAGAAATTGGGGGCTGGGGGACGCCCAAGGACAAGCCCCCAGCCCCAGCACCAATCCCTGCACCCGCTCTCGTGGGAAGTTGGGTATCAACGCGGCACCAGATGTAGGGAGACCACGGTATGCTCCATCCCAGAGGATATTGGCACTGGAGCCCTGGTGGCTGGGGAGGGTCGCAGGGAGGAGTGGAGAGCTCTCTGGGTCCCCTCTGTGTCCCCCGGCTGGGCACAGGGAGGCGGGTTGGGGTGGTCCCGCCCCGGGTACCCCCACTCCGAGGATGCTGCAGGCCGGGATGCAGCATTTCCTCGGCCCGCTGGTGCCCTCGTGAGGTCTCGGCCCCGCAGCACAACCCGGCCCGCGGTCCCACTGCCGGCAGCGTCCCGGGGGTTTTGGGGAGCTGGACATCCCCTTCCCACCGCCGTTACCCTGCCAAACTCATCCCCAGACTGTCACGGGGCTCTGGCGGCAGCTGGAACAGAGCCCTCTCCCTAAGAGCGCTCCCCACCCCCATTTTACCCTGAGCCCTCCCCTCAAAGGCTTTGCCTCCTACCTCCTTGGGAGAGAGGATGGAGATGTAATCCTCGTAGATCATCCTGGCCTTCTCGTCGATGGTGTGCTTGTTGCACTCGGTTTTGAGCTCCTCACATGCCAGCCAGAAGAGCATGTTCTCCTCGCTGTACTCAGTCCGCAAAAACTCCCGGAAGACGTTGCGCCCTGCCGGGCTCTTCATCAGCTTGTCGAAGGACTGTGCCCAGCCCTGCACCTCCTCCGGCGTGGGTTTGGCGCTGACAGGTCCGGGGGAAGGCAAGGGGATGGCGTTACAGCCGGCCAGGGACCCCACTGTGTCCCTCCTGCTCGTCCCCGGCCCCATCCCAGAGGAACTGTGCCCCAACACCTCTCCCTGTGGCTGCACGATGCTTTTGGCAGTGGATCTAAAGGGCAGGATGAGGGCTGAAATCTGCTGAGGTTCTTCCATGCCTCAGTTTCCCTTTGCAATGGGCCCAAGGGCAGAATCACAGTAGGATTCAGCCTGTGGCTCCAGGCTCTCTGTTTCTTGGTGAGAACTGGGGATGAGCTGCTGAACACATCACCAGGAACCCCTGAGCCCTGGTGCCCTGACCCTCTGCCCTGTGTGTACCCCAGGGGCAGGACACAGCGCTGGCTGCCACGGAGGGTGCCAGAGGGGACAGTGCCGTGCTGTGCTTGTCCCCCTCCACTGCACTCACCACGCTTCACAGTTTGGGATGGTCTCCAGTTTGGTCTCCCGGGATGCCCTCCATGCTCGCTCCCGGTCCTCGTTCCTAACGGGGAGACGGAGAGGTAGTCAGGGGCATTGGGGACACGTGCAGACCCCACCCTGACCCCCGACCACTGAATCTCCTCCGTGGGCACCCGCACCCCCCACCCACGCCTTCCCCTCACCCGCTGCCCTGGTGGCACCCTGGTTCCCTCGTGCAGTTTCACTGTCACCATGTGAGGGTGTCCCTGTGATGTCCCTGTGCTCAGGCACTGCTGTGGCCCTGGTCCCGCTCCTCCACCCGGGCTGTGTGCCAGGGCCATGTGCCAGGGATGTGTGCCAGGACTGAGCTGAGCCGGAGTGGCCGCAGCAGCCGGCAGAGGTCAGTGCTGGATCGGCCCAAGGCGAAGCCACCGTGAACTGTCACAAATAATCACCAATAACTAAACGAGGCTTTACTGGTGATGCGCCAGCACCGGTCCGGCCCGGAGGCAGAGAGTGGGATAGAGGTGTTGGGGCTTGGGGATGCGGTGTTCCTGTCCCCGTGTCCCCTTGCCCCCGGGGGTGCTGGTGGCACAAGTGGAGAGCAGCCATCAGCCAACTTCCCCTGGGCCCTCGAATTTCGGTGCCCGGCACTGACCGCAGCCCTTCCTGCTTGCGACACCGTCCCTCGCTGCTCGCGCAGAGCTGCCTGTGCAAACCTCTGCCCCAGCGTGGGCGGCTGGCGTGGGCGAAGCTGTGAGCACGACCCTGCCTGTGCCACCCCCAGGGCTCACTGCCTGCCGTGCCTGAGCCCCGCTCAGCAACCAGCACCGCTTGCTCCAGGAACAGGATACGGGAGGGATTTCTGCTCCATCTCTGGGATTTCTGCTCCATCTCTGCTCACAGGCTCTTGCAGAGATGAAGGAGAGATGCAGGGAATGCCACCAAGCCTAGGGCAGTGTCTAGGAGGGAGATGCACGGGGCTCAGCTCCAGGGTTTGTTGCTCCTCCAAGCTCGCTGCTCTTGGTGGCTGTAAAGACCAAAGCTGCTGCAAAGCCCGGAGGCATCAGCAATCTTTGAGTGAGCAGATGCTGAGGAGAAAGAGCAGATGGGCTCTCCAAAATCTGGGATATCCAGAGAATAAGGAGCTGGAGATCCTCAGCAAGGACAGAAGATGCAGATGGAGGCAAGCAGCTGGTTCCATCCTTGGCTTTGGTCAGGGCTGGACTCTGCACCTGCTGCTCCGAGGCAGAGTTTCCCAGAGGGCTTGTATGGACCAGGGCCATCCCTCCCTGGAGACCATCCCCTGGGGAGTCCCACTGCTGCTTTCTGCTCTAGATTTGGCTCATGATCAGGAATCACAGTGCATCCAAGGCTCAGCTGGGGCTCACCAGGCTCTGTGCTGGGGGAGCCCCACGCCACAGCACCACTGGTGCCCATCTGCTCCAGGGCACCGTTCACACCTGTCTAGCCACGCACCTGTCCTGCTCTCAGCTCCCAACCCAACGAGCACACAAGTGGTCCAGAGGCTCAGCTCAGGAAGCAGGGCCATCTCCATTCTAGCTGCCCTCCAGCACCCACTGCCCATGGCTTGGGTGCCACAGCTGCACTGCAGGGCTGCAGGGAACCCAGCAGTGGTGTGGGACCCCATTTCCCTCAGACCTGGTCGCCTGCCCTGGCAGCAGTTGCATCCAAGCACTTGGTGCTGCACAAAGCACAGAGGAACAACACCACACATGCAATCCCTGCACCCCTGGCAGTATCCAAGGCCAGGGCTTGGAGCACCCTGGTCTAGTGTAAGCTGTCCCTGCCCATGGCAGGGGGTTGGAAGGGGATGATCTTACAATCCCTTCCAACCCAAGCCTTTCTATGATTCTATGACCTGCCCTGCCTATGGGCTGACGAGGTGGGTGGGTGGGTGATGCTCACAGACCCCACGGGAGCCAGGCCCAGGCGGGCAGTGGGACGTACCACGAGCAGCTGCAGCAGCAGCACCAGCAGAAGCAGCAGGCATTGGGGCGGTGGTTGCTGGCGGGTTGCACCGTTGTCGGAGAAGTCTCATGCCGGGACATCGGAAGGGGTGACTCTGCGGACGCGGGTCCTGCGTACTGAAAGGCAGGAGGGTGGAGAGGGTCAGGGAGCTGCCAGTGATCATCCCCCACCTTGTGCAAGCGCACAGAGGGACAGGAGGAACCCCTGTGCAGTGACTTGCTGTGATTTAGTTTTGGCTCCTGCTTGCCACCCTTGTCACCCCTCACCTGCGTCCCAGCCTCATACACGGTGGACGGGGTTGGGTCGTGCTTCAGGGGCTGTTCTGCCGCTCTCAGCTCCTCCCAGCCCGTGGGTGAGCCGTGAGACCCCCTGGCTAATGTCCCTGCCGCCTCCTGGATGGAGCCTGTGGGGAGGGAGAGGAGCAGCACCACGTTACTGCACAGAACGCCTGGCTTCGAGCAGCTCCGGGGGCTGCTTGGCACTGGGGAAAGCCCCGGGCAGGTGGCAAGCGAGGGCAGGGCAGCAGGCAGAAAGTGCAAGAAAAGGAAGTGGGAAGGAAAGTAAAGAGGAAATGCATCAGGACATGCTCTGCCAGCCTCATGCTTTGCCTGGGATCCCATCCCACACTTTGGGGATGCTGTGGGGCTTGCTGCAGGCACCAAGGGGGCTTGGCAGGGTGAGGGGCTCAGTGCTGGCCCTGCACACCCCTGGCTATGCCCTGTGCCATGAGGAAGAGTGGCTGAAGTCCCTGGTGTCTTCAGGCACGGGATGGGGAAGTCGGAGCTGCTCCACGGCATCATGTGATGGAAGGAAACAGGGTGGTGGTGGTGAGTTTTCACAGCTCCTGGTGCTAAAGCAAACCTCATCCCATGCTGCTTGCCTGTCCCTGCCTGCACCACTGGCTCAGCCTGGAGCAGGGATGCTCCCGGGCAGGAGCGCAAGCGGGCTCAGCACGGGCAGTGGTTATGTCAGGCCACAGCTGGCTCTACCTCCCTGTGCCTTGCCAAGGGCGATGGGCAGCAATCACGGTCCCTCCCCTGCCAGAAGGAAGGAATGGGAGCAGTGGCAGCGGGCAGGGAGAGCCCCCAGACATCTCAGCCTCAGCATCCCCACCTCGAACAGCCCCAGGTCCCATCACCTCGGGTCTGAGTCTTGCTGTGGACTCCGCAAGGGGACAGAGCCAGGGTGTGGGATGCAGCCGGGGACACAGCTGTCCCCAGAGCCCTTCGTGAGCCCTGGGGGTAGAGCTCCCCTGTTCCCAGCACAGCCATCACCCAGCAGCGCTTTCCTGGGCCCTCACAAACCCTCCCACAGTCCCAGTGCTCCCGCAGGAACGAAAAAGGAGAGAGTCTGTGTTTCACTCCCAATTGTCCCTATTTATAGCCCCGAGTGCTGGCAGGACGGCTGCGACCTTGTCACCCGGTTCAGCAGCAGCCCCGCTCCCTCTCGCACCGTGCTGCCTTCGGGTCCATTGAACCCCCCACTTCTTCCCTTTCCTTTGCTTCCCCTGGCCCAACCTTCCACTCCCAGCACCCCTCTTCCCGCTGCTCACCCACACCCCACTGCTCACCCAGCACTGCCGGGGCCTGCGGCACCAACAACAGGAACCGGTGTCGAGGCTGTGGGAATGGGGTGAGCGGGAGGACAACCTGAAGACCGGGAAAACCCTGCTCCCTCCCAGCTCACCCTGGCTCTGCCACAGCCCTGGGCTGTGGAAAGGTTGCATTGGGGGTGACTGAGGGACTGGGATGGGGGGACAGCATGTGGCTTTGCTCTGTGGGGACATCCAGGTACCTCGCTTGGCTCCTTGGCAAGAGCTGACCCGCAAGTGGCTGAGCCAACACACCCCGGAGAGGCAGCAGGAGGGGATGGCATCCCCTGGCAGGAGCATCCCCTTCCCATGCCAAGGGGTGCACCCAGCACCCAGCCAGGAGCAGGATCAGGTCACTGCCCACTCTGGGTGCTGTGGGACACACACAGAGCCATTCTGGAGGAACGGGCTGTGCCATGGGGAACAGGGAGAAGGGAACTGTGGGGCTGCACAGGGACCACAGGGACCTTGTCTGATGGCACCAAGAGGTGATGCTGGGGTGATCCTTGCTGGCAGCAAAAGATGATGCCAGCACACTCTGATGGGCACTGCTGCCATCATGCTCTGGATTTGCAGGGATGATTTCCCAGCACTGTGCACCCCTTAATGCCCCTGCCACCCCCACCTCACCATGCTGGTGGGGGCTGGGTGCCGTGGGGCTGTCACCAGCTGCCCCAGTGCCAGGCCCTGCCACGGGGCTGCTGGGGCTGGCGGATAGGGAAGTGCCGGAGGGAAGGCGAGGGCGTGCGCTCAAGGCTGCAGAAAGAGGAAGGACGACAAAAAGGGGACATTTCCCCACAGAGAGAAGAGACGCCCCAAAAGCCACCCTCTCTGAGCTCCCCAAGCCCCCCATGAGTCTGGGAGTCCCCGTGTGCAGGGTGTCCCTGGGCCATGCCAGGTCACACAGCCGTGATGTCCCCACGAGTGTGGCACCACACTGTCCTCTCGCCGAATGAGAGGGGACCCTCCACGCAACTGGACGAGATGAGCTCTCCCCAAAATCGCTTTCAAAGGGGAACCTCCCTTTCTACCAGACCTTGCTGAGATGTCAGCCCCATCCCATACACCTGCACATGAAGCTCCTCGTGCCCTGCTCACCCCGGGCAAAGCAGCCACCCCCAATTCTGCAGCATGGGGCACACATAATGCCCACCTGAGCACAGGGGCACCCCCAGCACAGCCTGTGCTGACCCCCGACGTGCCCACCAACCCTGTGCCGTGGGTGCTGGGAGGACTGGGGAGTGTGGGAGCAGCTCTTGCGGCGTGTCCGTACCTGCAGCCTGGCCATCGCGCCAGCCAGGGTGACCCCGGCCGGCTCAGGGGGTGCGCGGCATCGCCAGGACCGCCGGCTCTGCGGGCAGGGAGGAGGGGGAGAAAAGAAGAGAGAAAGAGAAAAGAAAAGCGGCCGAACACATCCTCTCACAGGAAAGGGAGTGGTAAGGGAAGTGGCAAACTCAACCGAAGAGTTCAGGCCTTTTTTGGGAAAGCCCCAGCCCGGCCCAGACGCTCTCCTTGCTGCTCCATCACAGGGCCAGCTGCCTCGATGGGGCAGGAGAGGCGCACAGTGGGTCCCACCAGGGGCTGAGCCAGCTCGGCCTCCCGCTTACAGGTCACCCTCCTGCTTTCCAGGAGGGCTGGATCCGGCAGCGGCTGCAGGCACGAGGGCAACCAAGATGGGGCTCCCCAGCCAGGACTGGCACTGATGGCAGCTCCTCAGAGACAGCCCGGGCACGCTGGCGCTGGAACAGCCCCTTGGCCAAGGAAGTGGCTCTGCCGAGAGTGACAGGCAGGATATGTCCCCAGGCTGCACCGAGGTCCTCGGTGACCAGCCGAGGCCACTTCAAAGCCACAGTGCTTTCTGCCACGCTGTGCTCCCGATGTCCCCGGGCTTCCAGCACTGCCCGCAGGGCACAGACACCGGCAGCGAGGTGGGCAGTGCGGGAAAGGGGCTGTACCGAGGGTGGGCTGAGTCAGAGCCGCCGCCGGTGCCTCCCGGCAGCATCGTCCGTGCGAAGTGGGATGTGCCAGCCTGATGCACAGAGCGCAGCCCTGCTCCCTCGGCCAAGAGTGACTCACAAACAAAGTTGTTTGGTTTTTTTCCTCTTCAGGAAAAAAAGAAACAGAAGAGAGAGAGAGAGAGAAATCAGCCGCCAACCTCTGTTTTCTTGATTAAATTCACCCTCGGCGCTGCTGTGGGCGGAGGAGGCTCCAGCCCACAAGCGACCAACACCGCTTGTGGTCTCTGCCGGCGGCTGCCCTTCAATGGTCTCACCGCAGGTGAAAAAGGGCAGAAAGGGGAGAAAGAGGGAGGAGGGATGCTGGCACCCACCTCCGCTCCCCTGGGGCAGCGCCATGTGCCTGTTATCAGCTCATCCCAGCGCCCGGCTCAGCGCAGCCGCTTCCCTCGCCTTCCCTGGGACACGAGCTGTTATCTGCTCTCCTCCCGAGCCCGCACACCCCGGCACGCAAACCCCAACGCGGTGGTGCTGCTGCTGTCCCCAGCGCCGCTCCATCCGGATGGAAACCTTCCCGTCACCCAAAACTCACCCCCGGTGCTCCAGGGGCTCAGCCGGGCTCTGCTTCTCCGGGCACCTGAACCTCGTGTCCTTCCCAGATGATTTTCCAGGATTCCCTTTGCTGCTACCAGGCAGGGAGAGAGCTGGGGGGGCTGTTTGGATACAGCCACGCTCCCACAGCCTCTGGCACCCCCAGCTCACCGGCACCGGGAGTATTTTTATTCTCTGGCCACCTCTTCCACTCTCCACCCCAGGAAGGACCTTCCCTTCATATTTTATGGGTCAAACCCGGGACAGCAGTTTTGCTGCTCATCACAGAACCCTGCAGGGATCATTTGGGTGGGGGCAATGAACAAACCCCCAGCGGCAACGGAGACACCGTCCCTGGCCAAGTCCCTGTCACGGGCCAGTGATGCCTCAGTGAGGAGCAGCACCAGGTCCGACCCCTCTCCGTGCCTTGGAGGAGCTGCAAACACCCATCACCTGCTAGACCAGCCACGCTGGATCAGCACAAGGAGAGCTTGGCAGCCCTGGCTGCCCGCGTGCTGCTGGATTCTCCAGTGTCTAATAAGGGCTCAGCACAGCCTGCAGCTTCCCCACCCCCTCCCTGGCATTCTCCCAGGAGGTCCCAGCACCTCTGATCTCTGCCAAATTTGGCTGGAACCAGGCATCGAGTGCAACCAGAGGCGAGGTGGCCCAGCAGGCAGCTGGGGTGGGTGACAGGGGGCTGGCACCCCCCGGGACCCCTCTGCCGGGGTTACCCCATGGAAACCGCCGGGGCACCGCCGCCGAGCCCCACAGCTGCCTCCCGCCCCCGCAGCCTGTCCCAGCCACCTGCCAGCAGCACAGGAAGTTTTAGGAGTTATTTTTAGACTTGGTTTTCAATCCCCCCCTTAGCAATCTTTTAGAAAAAGATTAAAGAGGTTGAGGGCTTGAGCCCCCTGGCTCTGCGGGATGGGGCTGGGCTGACCCCAATGCTCCCAGCACAGAGGTGCCAACGATCCCTGGCAGTGGCTGGGTGGCCTCCCCGAGTCCTGCTGGGATGAGGGGGTGGTTATGCCCATGTGGCTGCACCCCGCCTATGGCACTGATAACACCTCAGATGTGTCCACACGTGGCTGAGGCAGCGGTGGCCAGCGGGTACCTTTGGGGACATCCTCTGCCCTGCAGTGATTTTTCTGCCATTCCCAGAGGCTGGGAAGGCAGGTCCTGCTGATGGGAACTGTGAGATGCTTCTGTGTGTCCAAACACCTCCCCGGTCCCTCGCACCACGAGCCGACAGCCCCTTGTCCTGCCAGGATAAGGATGATGCCGGGGTCCTTCTCCAGACCAGCTATCTCCTCTGCTCCCAGTGTATTTCTGCTTCAGCATCCTCCAAGCCAAATCCCACCATAAGCCCTCTGAAAAGGACCACGTGAACCTCTCCAGCACCTGCCGGGAAGAGGAGAACAGACCCATGGCTCTGTCCTGGCACCACAGCTGCTGGGCAGCACGACAGGCACAGCACTGCCAGCACCGGTCCCCCTGACCCCAGCTTTTGCACTGAAAGAGTTAATTATTTTACAGCATAAAAACAGCCCCCATGCCAATCAGCTGGGGGATTTAGTAAGGCAAGCCCTGACAATTATGTTTCTACTACCAGAGGTATTGTGGCGTTAGGGCAGGCGTCTGTTCCGCCTTCGGTAATGATCCGTGGGAAAGGAGAAGAGAGATCAGTGATCAATACGCAGCAGGGGCTAAACGGATGGAGGACCTGGTGGTTGATGGGAGGGAAGAGCAGAGGAAAGGGCATGGCCAGAGGAATATGGCACTGGCACGGCCAGGAGCTGGGCTGGCTGGGCGGTGGGGTGTTCCTTGTTCCTGGGATGCTGCCAGGCCCCTGGGACCACAGGACAGTGGTCATTTGAGGGATGAGGAATGGCACCTTTCAAGGAAACGAGGAACCAGATGGAGAATCAAGGCAGGATTGGGATGAAAAGGAAGGACACCGCATCACAGGGCAATGCTGGATCAAAGGCTGGCTCTGAGAGCTCCCAGCACAACTGAGGGATGATTTTTCCCCCAGCCCCGGCACGAGACCAAACCCCACTGGCTGCATCCGGAGCCCTGCACGGGAGGCTCCAGGAGGTGCACGAGGAGATTTGGGAGCCTCTGCTGGCACGGGCAGGACGTGAGTTTGACCATGCTGAGGACAGGTCTGGCCCTGCTCTCCAGCCACGCTTCCTGCCCAGAGCGTGGCCCCACGTGGCATCGATGTGGTCAGGGCAGGGCCGTGTCCAGCTCAACCGGCAGTGGGACCGGCCAGGCCAGGGCCACACCAGCAGGACAGCTGGGGACAAGGGGAGCACGTGCCAAATGCTGCACCCAGGGGCATTTGCCCACCACGGTTTATTCAGCTGTGGGTGCTGCTGCCTGCATGCTGCCAGCCCTGACAGATGCCTTTGGAGGCCTGGCTTCAGGCAGACGTCACTTGGTGCTGGTGAGCACCCAGGGCTGGGACACGTCCCCAGCACCAGGTCCCTGGACTACAGCTTGCAGAGCTGGGCTTTCACTCCTACCAGCAAAATTTCCCCCCACATCAGACTTTGGTGCTGTGTTAAAACATTGAGGGACCGAGGAATGAACCCCCCAGGAGACCATCCTGCAGGCAAACACCCAGGGAAAGGGGGATCTGGTGACCCCATGCCCTGCCCGAGTTCTGGAGGATCCCAAGGGTCACAGGTGACCCCTGTGCTGCGGTCACAGCACCAGGGCAGCAGTGAGGCTCTGCCCTGCCCCAGCCACAAGAGGCAACAGGGATCAGGGTGAGCAATTCGTGTCCTCCAAGTCCAACTGCCCTGGTGATTTAAACCCCAACCAAAGGGGAAGATTGATGGTGGGGTTCAGCTCCATCACCCCAGGGAGGAGCTGGCAGTGTGGGGAGGAAGGAAGCACTGTCACCCTGCATGGCCCCACGCTACAGAGGGGGCCCTGGCCCTGGGGCAGTGCCCAGCAGTGCAGCAGCTGCACCCCACTGCTGCCAGACAGGGCAGGTGTGGCCGGGGTGCAGGACCCTGGCCATGGCGGGTGCCCATCGCAGGCATTCTGGGCTCAGATGGTGGCAGTGGGCCTTGCAGGGCATCTCAGCGAGACCCCTGGTGATGCCCCTTGCTGAGCCCCCAGGATGCTGCAGGGTGCAGGTCCCATCAGAGGACACAAGTTGCTGTCACGGCAATGCATTTCTCCAGCCCCAAATCTGCTTTGCCAGCTCTCTCCTCCTGGTGAAACCAGGCTCTCAGGCAGCATCTTCCCTTGGTTTTTGTTGGTTTTTTTCCAGTCTAGCTTGAAGCTTTCTGTTCCTTTTCCAGGGCTCCTGCCCACTAATGCCAATATGTACCTGTTTGTTCTTCTCCTGCCCTTTGCCCTGGAACGCTGCTTGGGCATTCGCCTTCTGTCTCCTACAGCTCCGCTTGGGTTCAAACCTGCAGGAGGGGGAGCAGTTGGAAAACCCAAACCCTTACCCCAAACCCTTCTGCTGAGCCCCTTTAGGCTGAACCAGCAGCGCTTCCAGCTCTGGGAGTGGGCTGCCAGTGCACCCCCAGCCTGTCTCCTGCTCCCAGAGCCACGGCCACGCGCAGGAACGCCGCGGGCTCCGCTCCCGCCGTGCCCACCCCGTTGTTGCCCCAGAGGCTTTGCAGCACTTCTGCCTCCAGAGCGGGCAAGTGCTGACAAGTGAGTCTGGAGCGTGGCAAACCTGGGCCCCCGAGCCCAGCGTGTCTCCACAGCTGGAGCAAAGAGCCCTCAAAAGGTCAACCAAGGCTGGTTCCAAGTGGTTGGAGAACTGGAAGGGCGGCTTGTTCTAAAACTCGACCATACATTTTCCTGCTGTCAGGAAACCCCCTTTTTTCCATGTCTAAGATGAATGGTGGAGCTGAACCCCAAAGGACTTTGTTGTTGTTTTCATTGCCGCCCCACCCTTCTCTTGGTTAAATTTTGCTTCCACGAAATGGCCAAGGGCAGGAGGTTTTGCAGGATGGGTGAGTGGCAGAGCACTCCTTGCCTCTCCTGGTACACTCACCCAGGATGGCTGAGGTCCCGTGGACCCAGAGGAGGTGATGGGATGGGCTGAGGCATCACCTTTCATGCCCAGCACAGTGTCTGGGGAGGGGAAAATCACAGGCAGGAGGTTTCTGTTACTGGTCCACTCCGAAGAAGGAACCCAGTGGATTTCCAGCCAAAAATAACAAATAAAATAATTCTCCATGCTCCCAGAGAGCGCTTTCGCAGAAGGGTGAAAGGTCGATCAAAACTCTGGGGTTGCTGCCTTGTTTTACACTGCGCTCAGGGCCCGGATGGAGCCAGAATTCTGCCTTCACTACAGTTTTACCCCAAAGCCACCAGTTCCTGTGTCCCCAGGTCCTGAGGAAGACTGGGGAGCTGCACAGGGAAGTCACGCCATGGCTCGTGAACCAGCACAGCCACAACTCCTGCAGAGCATGCACAGCTGGATGTAAGATGTCTGATCCCTGTGAAAAGTTCTGGATGTCCTGACACCTGTGGGAGCAGAGGGGAGAGCTGGCCAGTGGTGTTACTGGAGTTACCATCGCACCCATCGGATGGCCGAGGCAGAGAGGATTTGGGACTTTGTGCAGGTCACCCTCCCTGCGCTGCACGGGGCAACCCATGGAGAGGCAGCTGGGAAAGGAAACGGGCTGGCTCAGCCCAGCAGTGATGGGAATGAGCTTCAGGAGGCTCGAGTGGTGCTGGTGCAGGAAGGGCAGTGAATAGGGAGATACCTGTGGGGCTGGATGCCCATTCCCTGAGCTGCAGGAGGAGCTGGGGCAGTGAAGGCACCACAGAGCTGCTTCCCAGGCTGTGACAGGGTTGTTGGAGTCACTGCGAGTTCAGTTCCTTCCCCTCTCACACCACAGAAGATGTCGGACACTTCCCCTATCCTGTCCTTCCCACAGGCAAAACCCGTTGTAACACATGGGGGGATGCAAAAAATCACTCTCAAGGTCCAGGGTCTTTTCTTCTCCCCAAAATAAGAGACAACTATGAAATAATGTATATAAACAACTGGATTTAGATCCCACCCATCTCTGAACGGCTTCTGTAAAGGAAATACAGAGAGAGAGGTGCAGATGAATAAGGAACTGAGCAATAGGAAGTCTCGGGCGAAGGCCACGGGCACCGGATCACTCAGAACCTGCTGTTATTCCAGGCAAGAGTCCGGAATGCTGAACCCTGAGAGTGTGGCATGGCAGTGGTGATGCCTGCTGGCCTTGCTGTGCCCTGGCTGCTCTTTTTTGGGGTGCTCAGGCATGGACAGGGGTTGGTGCAGGAACTGATCCGAGGAGAAGAAGGAGCTGGAGGGGAAAGGCAGAGTGGCTCTTACCTCCTCCTGAGCTTTCCAAAATTATTTTATCCAGAGGATAAAAATTTGGGAAAAAAAAAAAAAAAGAGGAAAAGCCACAGCAGCTCAAGCTCACGCTCTGCAGAGGTTGAGGAGTGACACAGTGGCTGCTTTGCCACTCCTGACCTGTCGCTCGCAGGGAAGAGCTCTGAGCACTGAGCTCACCCACTCCGCATCAGCCCAGCTGAAACCCAAGACGCTGGAGCCCAAGTCCAGCCTAAAGGCAAAGACTAGAACCAAAGCTCAGCAAAGATGGGAGAGGATGCACTTCAGGAGGTGGCTGAGATGTGCTGCTCCAGCACCTTGGGCAGACTCAGAACCAACTACCCTGCCAAAGTATTTTTCTCCCTTACCCTCTCTGGGTTTCATTTGAATTATTTACCTGCCTTCAGTTCCTTCTTTTTCAAAATAATAATAATAATAATATCAAAACGGGTGCCTGCACCCTGACTGAGATATATTCGTGTCACTAAACTCCTGCTTCTCCCCTACAATCCTGTGAGGTGGAGGTTGTTTAATTGCTGAAGAACATGACTGTATTTTGATTAGTGGCTTGAGTCATTTGTGGGGAAGGGCTGACGCGGAGCAGCTAAAATCCTTGTAGGGAAATCTGATGTGGCGCTCTCCCTTGGGAGATACTCTGAAATATGTGCCCACTGGGGCGACCCGTTTTCCCAAAGAAAACGACGTGCACCGGGCCAGCAAATGCCACGGCTCCGCTCGTCCGCCGTGACACGGGACGAGCGTCTCCATCGACGGGGATGGAGATGCATCCAGAGGGGAATGAACTCCCCTCGCAGCAGGGGAATCCCTCCCACTCGCTTAACACTTTTTGTTTAGTTTCTTAAATAAGGCCAGGGATCCGTGCCAGAGCAGCCTCATGGAAGCGGCGGGGAGAGGGAGCTTCCCGGGGGAACCTCTCCGTGCCCGGGGACGCGCGGTGACCTGCACACGGCGCGGTGGCCGCGCCTGGCCCTCTCCATCCCTTGGCCACGGGGACGCAGCGCCAAGTGGCGGCATCCCGCGACGCCGCCCACGTGATGGGCTCGTGTTGGGCGACCGTCGCATGTCACGTCCTTTCGGGGGACAGCCGCGTCCCCGACACCACCGAGGCAGGTCCCTCCGGCCAAGCCTTGGCCGTGCTGCTGCTCGAGAACCCCGCGGGGACCGGAGCTCGCGGCTGTCCTGACCTCAGGCAACCTTCCCGAGCCCCGGTGCTCCCCGAGCCCCGGCCGGCCGGGTCAGGGCTGCCCATCGCCCTGGCGAGGCTCAGCACCCTCCGCCCGGTGCCGGGGGAGCTGCACGGGCAGGGAGCTCTGCCCGGCCGAGCCGCTGCGTGGATGCTCCGGCGCCGCCCTGGCACCCACCTGTGGGTGCAGAAGAGCCGGGGAGGCCTCCGGGAGGGGATCCTCCCCGCAACCCCCGCCCCGGGCTGGGCAAACCCCGGTGCAGCCGGCCCTGCGGCTGGAGGGTGCCCCCCTCCTTCCCCCTCTCCATCCTCCTCCTCCTCC
Organism: Mohoua ochrocephala; assembly: GCA_013398855.1. NCBI lineage: Eukaryota > Metazoa > Chordata > Aves > Passeriformes > Acanthizidae > Mohoua > Mohoua ochrocephala. The sequence continues at coordinate 122,462 of VZTA01016031.1, read as the reverse complement.
TCCTGGCAGGAGCCCTGCCCTCCCCTGGGGGGATGCGGCGGGGAGTTCCCCCTCCCTGCTCGGTGCTCGGGGTCCCCCCGCCCCGCCGGCCGGTCCCCACGGAGCATCCCCCCGCCCCAGCGCTCGCACATGGGGCCGGTGACAGGCAGCAGCCGGACACACGGACGCACGGACAGGCAGACAGGCACGGGCAGGGCTCTCCATCCTCCGCGGGGCTCGGCGCGTGTGGGGGGAGCCGTGCGGGAGGGAGGATGCCCGGGGCAGGGGTCCATGCGGGGGGAGCGTGCAGAGGGGCTGGGGGAGGGAGAGG
>VZTA01016031.1:28151-119805 GCA_013398855.1 Mohoua ochrocephala | reverse complement strand
GGCGGTTCGGGCATCCCCGGCGGCTCGGGGGGGTCCCGGCGATTCAGGGATGCCCGGCGGCTCGGGGGGTCCCCCTGGCTTGGGGAAGCACCGGCGGGGCGGGGGGTCCCCGGCGGGGCTCTGGCGGCTCCCTGCCCCCGCCTGCCGCCGGGAGAAGGAGCTTGTGCGGAGCGGGGAGAGTTGCCTCAAGTTGCACCATGGGAGGTTTAGGTTGGATATAAGGGAAAATTTCTTCACAGAAAGGGTTGTCCAGCATTGGAATAGGCTGCCCAGGGCAGCGGTGGAGTCACCATCCCTGAAGGGATTTAAAAGCCATGTGAATGTGGCACTTGGGGACGTGGTTTAGTGATGGGCTTGGCAGCCGTGGGGTAATGGTTGGACTCCATGATCTTAGAGGGCTTTTCCAACCCAAACAATTCTGTTTCGTTCTGATTCTGTGATTCTAAGAAGGTGCTGGGTGAGCAGAGGTGAGCTCTGCTATGGGCTGCAGGGGGCTGCGAGTACAGCACAACGCCAGCGCCTGCAGAGCTGGTTTTCCTCTTCAAGGAGAAGAACTCCAGTAGCTCCAGGCAGGATGCTCAGGAGCAGGAAGCCTCTCTTGATGAATATCTGAGACGAGTCAGCCTGTGTCAGGACTGAGATACAGCAAGGTTCCCAACGGGTCTGCAAAGCACAGTTAATGGAGAAATGCTGTCAACAGTTGCTCGATCCCATCTCCAAAGTGCTCCACAGCATCAGCCTGGCTGCAACAGCAGAATGGGCTGATTCCTTCCAGGGTGTTCCCAGCTTGTGTGTTCCTTGAGAGGTTGGCAGGTGATGAAGCGGGATGGATGAAGGCTTCAGAGATGTTTTGCTCTAGGAAAGCCTTTCTCCCACCAGCTGCCTGGGCTTTTTAAAGTTTTCCAAGCAGCAGAGCATATTCAGACTGGAGCGACCAAAGAGACTCCTGGCACGGGGCTCTGAGGAAGCAACAGTCCTTGAGCTTCTACAGCCCAAGTGACAGGTAGAGAAGAAGCAACTCTGCGCTGTCACCCGGCAGGAAGCGCTTGTCAGAGCCGAGATTGCAAAGGTCATGCTCACCCTGTCCCTGAACGTGCAGCTCCTCTGCAGAGGGCAGCTGGGGACACGTTGAGGTGATGCTCTTGTGTGTGCACAGAGCTGGCACGTGAGGGTGCAGGAAGCAGAGCTGCTCTGGAGACCAGCCCTGCTCCAGGGCATAAATCCGCCCTGTGTATCTCAGTGGTGGAGCTGTCTCTGCAGAACGCCTGGTTTGAGCTGTGCAGTCTCATCACAGCTAATTTATTCCCTTGTGAGAAGTACCTGTGCACACTTTATAACCTTTTTACTCTTTTAAGGCCTCGAAGCTTCCTGGGGAATGGCAGAGCCCCGTTTGCAGTCCCAATCTCTGCCTTAGCTATCAGGTGTGCTACAAACCTGCGTATCTCCCTGGCTCCCCAGGACTGCTCACAGGCTTGCTCGAGAGTCATTCTGGTTGGGGTTATGTTTTTTCCACAGGGACCTGAAGTGCAAAGACTGTCTCCCCTGCACTCGAGCTTGAAGATAAAGCAGCAACTTGAAGTTCTGGAGTGTGTCTGGAGGCCATGGAGCAAAGTTTAAAAGAGGATTTTGCACTACCAGGCTCAGCATTCAGTCTTTAAATTCTATCCCATTTAGAGGGAAAAGGGTCGATTATTTTGATTTCCTAATGTAACAGAGCTTATGCAATCACATTGTATATCAGCCCACTCATGTTCTTCCAAATTATTCTCTTCAGAAACTTTTTAACCCTTTGGCCAGTTCTATCAAAAGCTGAGAGTGGTTGGAGCTCAGTCCCTGCCATTACAAACAGCTGGGCAAAGAATGGCCCTGCCAGCGCTGCAGCTGTGAGAAAAACCAACACAGGCTGTCAGACCTTATTAGACACTGGAGAATCCACTGCAGCTGACATTTGATTGATGCCCAAACCGTGGGAAAAGCTTCAGTCGGGGTTTGTGCCCTCGCAGGCACCCAGGTCGGTGCCCCAAGAGACGCCAGCCTGCTGAAAGCCAGACTCTGCAGATTCTGCAGCTCCCAGAGCTGTTTGTTTGCTTTCTGGTGCCAAGCTGGGAGGGGGTGGGCAGGGAGAAGGGGCTTAGCAGAAGTCTTGGCCAAAAGGGTCAGGGCTGGTCTTCCAGGATAGAACTAAAGGGCCCAAGGCCTGCCTGTGGTGGTGTAAAGATGCTGCCCTTGAAGGAGTCGCTGCAAATTGTCAGCTCTGCTGCTGGGTGGCACAAACTGAGAGTGTCTTGGAGGGCACTGAAATCCATATTACCCCTGCAGGTGTCACCTGAGCCTCTCAGTGACCTACAGACTTTCTCTCCAAGCTCTCATCAGTTTTTGAGAGGTGGCTGAACACTCATTATGAGGCACATCAGAGAGAAGTGGTGACCATAAGGACCAAACTGAGGTGGTTGGACTCCTCTGATTACTTTTGGCTGAAATTGAGTCAGGCAGGGGGGATCTGGGCAGATGTGCCCTTTCCTTGGCTCCAAGACGGACAGTGGAAAAAGCTGGACCACATTTTAAAAAGTCACCGATGTTTTTGAACTGTCACAGCAGATTGGAACAGACAGGAATCGAGAGACACTTCGGAGACCTCCCAGCTGTAAAAACGAGCACGGTTTGGTCTGGTCCCTGTACAAAAGTTCCCAGGCAGGTGGAACAGCTCCTGCAGATGTGTGGAGAGCTCATGGGAAGTCTCCGCTCTTTGGCTGCAGGGGAAAGGTGATGCTGATGCTTAGAGAGGGGAAGAGCGTATTCGAGAGGAAGGTTTGAGAAGTCAAGTGTCTGTCGTGAAAAGAAAATGCTTTGCCCAAAAGGGGAAGATAAAGATGCTCTCAGCTGTATAATCTACCCCGAGAACTACATCCTCTCTTTTGTATTCTACTCGCATGAAGAGCATCTCTCCATTGCTTCCTCATCTCTCAATCATTTGGTACACAGAGTTCACTAGAAATCTGCTCTGTTCAGCAATGTCAGGGATCGCGGTGCTTTCCATTTCCTCCATCTGAACTGGAGAGTGTTTTTCTCACACAATCTCAGTCCTGAGCAGTAATAACAAAACCACAGCTCCTGGCGCAGTTCTTTATTTGCAGGTGGATTCTTCTGTGGACACATCTGAACACCAGCGTGCAGGGCCTGCTGGCTACGAGACAGACAAAGCAAACGATGGTTGTGGGGGTGTGAACAAATATCACCCTGATATTTCCTTTTTAACACACCAAGGGCCAGGAGTCTTTGTCAGGAAAAGCTGGTCATGATTTTGAGGTTTCTCACTTATATGCTAAAGCCGAGATCAACTCTGACATGCAGAACAATGATGTCTGTGTGTGGTTTTTGGTTTAACACCATACAACCCTTATTTCTCATTGATTTCATTGACACTGAAGCGGGTAAAGCTTTGATTACAGCCTGATTCACACGCCTGCAATTCCAGAGCAAACACCGTCGTACTGCAGGGTTTATATTGGCATCTTACATCGCTGAGAGCCGGTGAGGTGATGGAGTAAAGGAGAGCAGGGTGCTGTGCCCTGAGAAAACCCATTGAGTTCCCAAGTTATGACAGTAAATTTCCCTCAGTCCAGGGGAACAAAGACAGTAGGAATGTTGCCATTTTCTCACTTTCCCCTCTTCTTTCCATAGAGGATGTGGGGCAGAGGCCAGGTATTATTTGACATCCCTGCACTCTTAAGATATTTTCACTGTAGAATTAAGTGTCACAAGTAAGAGCCTTCCCCCTGCCTCACAAAGCCCGGTTCAGTGTGGGGAGCACCGTTTCTGAAGGGAAAGGGTTTATTTTTGCTCAGTCTCAAATCGGTCTCGGCTTTCCCTGCTGCGAGAGCTGGAGGAGGAGGGGAGGGCAGCCAGGCTTGTGTGTGAGGATTCATTTCCTCCAGGTCACTAACAACGCTCGGATAAGGTGGCACTGGGGTTCAGCTGCCCTAAGCCCAAACTGAACTTGAACCAGAGGCCCCAGCTGAAATCCCCAGGGTGTTTTGGGGAGGCACCCCTGCCCTGCTGCTTGTACCAATCCCCCCTCCTCTGCTTCTCCTGCTGGAGATGGGTGTTAGGAGAGGTCTGAGCCTGTCTGCTCTGAGCCCTGAAATCTTCTCACTGTTTTCTAAGACCTGTCCTGGGGACAGACTTAAAAATATCCCAGGAACAAATTGACTGATGCATCCTCTTTCTGACACGCTCCGGGATAAGAGGAAGGGAGCTGTTTGCTCCTTCCCCCGCCCCTTTTCTCGGTGAGACAGATGCAAGCCATGCCTCTCTCCCTCTGCTTTGGCGAAGGGAGGGGCAGTTTCCTGTTTTTATACAGAAATTAGATAGATCCAGGATGCCTTTGTGCGGCTGCTGGTGCCGGTGCACACAGAGGGGCTCAGAGTGTCCGTGGGCTCTCTAAGTTTTATTTCAGCTTTCCTGCTCGTGCCTTTGATCCTCCTGGCTGGGATAGACCCTCGGGGTTGGGATGTATGGAGGGACGTCCTTCCAGCCAGCTGGGGCAGGAGGTTCCCAAGCACCACTGAAAAACTTCTCCTGCACAATCAGAGTCTGCTTTTCCAGTGGCCCATCCCGGGGTGTTTGCAGGTTCCCGGCACAGCAGCAGCACAGCTCCATCCTGCCCCATCCATGGGACTGCTCGGCCCACACCAGCGCTGTGTCTGGCATTAACATCCCAGGAATCTGCTCCAGGCGGGCAGGAACAAAGTGGAGAGACATGTTTACAACTGCTGGGGGGGAAGTACAGGCGGGGGAGCAGAAACAGCCCAGCGCAGCAGTCTCACGGTCCAGCTGTCAAGGAACTGGTCTTGCATAAGGAGAAATGGAGAGCAAGCGGCAAATTGGCCTTGCTGAGTGCTTTGGCCACAATTAATAAGGAGGGAACTGGGCAAAGGTGCTGGATAATTAAGTTGGCTGATAGCAGAGCTCTGTCCAGAGCAGGAATGTGTTGGATGCCGTCACGCTAAAATTAGCAACATTTTGTTATAGTGCTTTTCCTTCGCAAAATGCACTCGGGTAAAGTTGCCAGCTCCCCTCGGGGAGGGAGGCACCACGTCCTCATCCTGCGTGCTGGAAGGGTCTGGGGCTGGCAGAGGGAGTGGGACGGGGCTTTTCCTGCAAAAACACCCGTGTGGGAGACACGGGGTCCCTCTGCCTGGGGTGACCTGCGGGATGGGTGATTGTGCCTGTGAGAAAGCTGGAGAATGGAGGGGTGAAGTGGCTTTCTAAGGTCACCAACTGAGTCATGGGTAAAGCCAGGAATAGAAGCCAGCAGTCAGGCTCCCAGCTGCTGTACCTATGGTTATTTCTGTTTATGCTCTTCACTTCTCTTGCCCATGGTTTACTGAGTGCATTCCAAGAGTAACTCGCCTGCCAAACTTCCTCCCCTTTAAAACCAGAAATGGACAGATAAGATAGTAAAAGAAATAAGTTTAACTGCTGGTATGTGCACAAACATACCTGAACCCCGTCCAAGTTATCAGCCAGTTTTTTTTTTAATGCTGTTTTGGGGCAGGAGAAACTCCTCCAGTCTCAAAGTGCCTATGGCAGTTTGCTGGCACCATGTCAGATGATTTATTTGCTTTGCCTGTGGTCAAAAGGAGAAAAAATTTAAAAAGGAAAAAATAAAGAAACATGTTAGACATAGCAAAACCCGGTCAAGTGACTCCACTATAAATCCCATGAAGGCAATGGGAGAATCGTGGCTCTGGGAATTGGAAGTTTAGACTGTAAACCAAAATAAAACTGAAACCCCAAATAAATGCTACATTCTCACCCAATAAATTTTCCCAGAATGCCTTATCTGCTTCTCAGTGAAGGCCCTGAGACTTTCTTCCATCAACTTGTAAAACAGATTGGGCCCAAGGCCAGAGTATCTGGAAAGTCCTAAACTGGGGGGTGATGACTTGGATCCTCCTTATTCTTGGCATAAGCAGAATTAGACTGCGCTGTTAGCTGCTGTTCAGAGGCAGCACAGGAAGGTTAATCCAGGTAGCAGATCTGACATGAAGTCAGACTCCTACATCAGATGGAAGCGTGGTAGGGGCACGAGTGTCCAACAGAGCTGTGCTGTATCCGTGCCTCAGGCTGCTGCCCCAGAGCAGGCACTGAGGATGGGCACTTCCCTCCGTTGTGACCTGAGCTTAATTCGCTCAAACTGCCTCTGGTTGTGGATCAGAGGATGGGCTGCCCTTGCATCCCAGAGCAGGATCCCATCACATCTTCAGACTTCTTGGCTCTGGCTCTCCTTTCTTCTCTGTTTTCTTTTTCCTTTTTGTTTTTTTTTTTTTCCTTTTTTTCCTTTTGCATTTTGCCCTCTGTGTTTCTATTTCAGTGCTTTTATTGCAGTTTTGTTTTATGGTTGTCTTCATTCCCTGGCTGAGAGGTGATGCACTGTGTAAGGCATGCAGAAGCTACTGCTGCTGGCACGAGTCCCCTCCAAGAGCAGAGAGGTGCCTGGGTCCCCAGGCTGTCATCTGACCCTCAGGACATGGCCGTGAGTATTCCTGACAGGGATCTGCACTGTGCAAGCAGGGAGCTGCCTGATCTTTGACCAGGAGGGACTCAGCATTGTGTGGTTTTCTGTGTTTCCTCTGTTCTACTTTGCTGGATTCTTCCCAGCTTTCTCTGGGGTTTCTTTGCGGAGGGATCGGGCTGGAATAACGTTGGTTTGGTCCCCGGATATCTTGCATACACAGGCTTTCCGTTTCCACGAGGTGACTTTCAGAGTGTCCCAGGCACAAGAGCTGACCTCTCCTCTTTGCCCTGGTGGTGATTCTCTGATGCTGGAGCTGATGAGCAGTGTCCAACCGAGTTCTCCCTCCTCCTGCCAGCCCTGGCTCTGCGCTCTGCAGTTCCAGGTCGTTTCACAGAAATTAACATTTACTTTAAGAACTAAAACAAACAAAACCCAAATAAATCTCCTCACAAAACAAGATCAATAAAAACATAGCCAAGTGCTTTGTTTTGCTTAGAAGACGCATCTTTGTACATATCCACTTGTGTGTTGCCAAGTTTTGGAAATAAGCAAAGGCTGACATTGTTTACTGCAAATTAAAGACCCTCTGGAGACACTCAGTCTTGCTTTTCAGTGTAGCCTCGGGCTGGGGGAGGGAAGCACTTGGACAGTAGCATAGAAGAAACCCTGTTCCAGTGTTGCTAACTATAGCATTAATTTCAGAGTCATAAATAACTTCAGTGCCATGGTTACAGCACTAGCCAAGTATGATATCATTTAGTTTAGGATTAGGGGAAAATATCTTCCTTGAGGCTGTGGGTTCTAAAATAAGCAACTTTTCCAGTGTAAGTTTTCTCCCAAAGACTACACAAACTCCAGCCTGTAGCCGTAAATTAGAGGGATTACTCTGGTACAACTGACTGGATGCGAAGTGTCAGCAGGTAAAACAGCTCAGAGAGCAGATTCTTCCAAGTTCCTCAGGGAACGACAGCCTGGCACTCCGTCAGTTTTCTTAGAAAACAGCACCTTCCGGGAACGAGAGCGAGCACAGCCTTTCCAACCCGAGTTCTGCAGCAGGGAGACGTGGAGAAGAAGGTCCCTTCAGAAATCAGATGCCACTAATGACCATGATAAAGATGGATTGAGAGGCCAGCACTGGTAGTTCCCATGGCTGCGTGGGCAGCGTTAGAGGAGCTGCACAAACCAGTGACAGCTCGTGGGCATCCATTGGCCCAGTCGAGCAAACAGCTGGGGTGTTTGTTTTACAAAATTTACACACAATTAGGTGCACACACAAAGCTGCAGGAGCAGCTGGGCAAGGCTGTTGTGAGGGAGATCCTGAGTACGTGTTCTAGAGAGTGCAGCACTACCACGGATTCCAAACGGGCTCAAATGGGATAAGGGTCTCTTATAAAAAGAGCAAATTTTTATGGAGAAACACGAGCACAGCAAAAATGGCCACGGTTTGATGAAACAGGAAACCTGGCTTTAGGGCTCCTGGGTACAAAATCCTAGACCACACAACCCAAAGCACTGATGCCATTCAAAATTGTTCAAGAAGTTATGACATGAGGTCTGTATTGGTAGGCTTTGTGCCAGATTAGATATTGTCTTTCTTCCTGCTGCCGGCACCCAGCCAGCACAAGCGCCGTGTTGTGAGCTCTGGCTAACCCAACAGAAACATCATTGTGTGCCCAGGCATGATCTGGATTGAATTTGTCCTGCTAAATGATCCACTCGTGCTCCAACCTGGCATAAGGGGCCATAGAATTGTGGTAAAACCTTCCATTTCAAATTTCATTTCTTCTCTAATGCAAGGCAAGAGGATTTTGCCCCATGCAAACTGTCTGTGACAATCATTGGAATGTTTTCCCTCGGTTTAGTGGGTTAGATTAGAGGGTGTCCTCCCATGAAAAGCAGCGGATAAACTTGAAATGTCTTTTTTATTTCTGCTCTTCCTGGTTCTAATCATGCAGAGAACATCTGAAAAGTGACATTTTGGGATAGGCTGAACCGGTCTGATTGATACACTGCATTCATTAGCCCTGCCTCTCCCTGCTGCAGCCGCATCCCTGCTGAGAGATCCTCTGATGGTTAACTTAGTCTCAGATCCTGAGAGCAGAATCTCAGCTTTCAAGGAGATTTTGGGCTTCTGCAGCTCTGAGCAGCCCGACAACTCCAGCCTCTTTCTTTTGCTCTTTCTGTGCTAGGCTTGACTTGGGAAGTAACTGTTCTCCGCCAGGAAGGTGTGGGAGGCCAGCACGGTTTTCATTTGCTCGGCAGTGGGCTCTGCAAACACCACATACCTTGCCCTCTCTTGGGTTGTGTTAGAGAGAGGGATGCTTTTGGTTTAGGAATAGTCCTCTTTGTGTGTGAGTTTCTCTGTCTTGAAGTCACCTTTACTGCAGCTGTGAGTGGCAAAGCAGCCTAAAGGGGAAAAGGAGAGGAAGGAGATGGGAGAATTATATTTGTGTATGAGGACAGAGGTTTTTGAGGTACCTGGTATGAGTTACACGATAAAATACAAAGGTCATCTGGCCAAGAGAGTGGGCAGAAGAGGTCAACTGACATTAGTACTAATTTAGGGTGTCAATAGCTTCTTTAGTACAGCCAGTGAATAAAAGTATTGCTGTCAGGCCCAGATGATGGACGACTTGCTCGTGGCTTTGATGCTGATCTGTCCTTTAACCCTCACAAACTCAAATCTTTGTCATTTCTTGTGCCGTGCCCGTTTTCTCTGCAAGAACTGCAGGACATCCATTCACTGCCAAGTCATGCAGGACCCTGAGCTACGCTGGGGTTTCTACCACCACATGGGGCATCACTCTTACAGCGACCCAGTCTTACTTCATCAGGGTTATTTAGAGCTTCGCTGTTCTCTTCAAATCCTCTGCTGTCAGGGAAAAGACTCCGGTCTTTTGATAGTTGAGCCTCAATATGCCAGACAGCCTAGTCTGTGTTTGGGATGGGGGTTGAAGAGTCCGAGGAGCCCTCTCTCCTGCAAGGAAGAACCATCTGGCAGAGCTGTGCGTGGATCTCTACTTGGAAGCTCCTGGAAGCTGCTCTCCAGCGTAGTTTAGAAATATGCAGGCAGTTACATATCACTGCTGCTGTACTGAGGCTGCCAGCTGCGGGGTCAGGTTGTCCCCTTTGTTTCCCAGTAATTACTATTTTTAGTTCAGGTTTCATGAGCCCAAAGGTCCTCTGGCTGTGCTCTGTGCAGCCTCAGAGGAGACAGATGGGGCATTAGAGGCACAGTGTACTCAGTCCCTGCCACTCATGAGATTCAAAGTCCAATCTGGTTGGTTAAAGAACAATGTTTTCAGTGTTTTCTCGGAACATTGCTCTGAGGAAAGCTCTCTCTGGGTGGAAGCAGAATATCTGCAGCAGGAGCACAATTAACAGGGAATAATTTCACCTGCACAGTAAAACAGGAGAATGGGAAATGTTGGGAGATCGCAGGGGAAGCAGTGCCATGGCTGGTGTTCTGTTGGAGTAGCTTGGACCGTGTCAGCTTGTCCAGTGAGAGATCCACATCCCTCCTCAACTCTGAGGCAGAAATTGAAACCAACCCAAAATCTAAGGAAGGAACTGGGTGGGCAGAGCGAGTCAGCACAGCTCCCCAGTTCAGACCAGTGGGGAAGCTGGGCCAGGCAGCATTCCTGGAACTGCGGTTCAGTCCCAGTCCAAGTGCTGAGGTCGCCAGTGGCCGTCCCAGCTGCAGCGTGAGCTGAGGGCATGAGTCAAAGGCACGAGGGGCTGCCATGGTCTTGCCAAGTGTGAAAAGCACGAAGATGCTGCCTTTTGTGTGCTCTGCTTCTGTCTGAGAGCAATGGAGAAGGTATGAGCCACTGGATATCGATTGCTCAGGAGATCAAGAAATCCCAATACTGCTTTGATGGATCGTAAGAAGCAAAAAAAAAAAAAAAAAAAAAGTTTATGTAAATGTTGCTCAAAAAGTATCATCCATATTCATTCTAACCTCCCACAAACATTAACCAGGGGATCGTTGTAAAAGGCCTGGGAAGATCCCAAGTAGCACAATCTTCATTTCACCGAGGCCACAAATAGTAATTAGCTGGCTAAGGACTGCAAACTCAGCACCCACATTAAAACTGGGGCTCGGGGAGTTCTTCTGCTCATCCCTTGCTGCTGCTACCACACACCTGCAGCAGGCACAGCAGCTGGGGAGCGCTGCCCAGAATCCCAGCACTGGGAAACCACAGCGCTGGGCCACAGACACAGGGGTCTCACAGGCAGGGTGTCATCACGACAGAGAAGCCCAGACAGGCAAGGTGAGGTCAGCAGCTACTGAAAACACTCTGTGTAAAACTGAAACTGGGGTTGGATTTAGCTTGCTGCTCCCGACACGGGTTCCTTGGAGTTGCAGCAGTATTCCAGAATAAACCCTGCAGTTCAGCTCCCGGTTCCAGCCCTCAGTGTAAAACACAGCTGACTGCAGGTTTAAACGAGGTGGCCACAGGTGAAAATCATACTCAAGGTGGATTAAACACAGATATTATGGCTGAAATGTGGCGAGGTGAAAGACACAGGGAGCGTCAGTACAAACCCATGGATGAACTCTGGGAGCTGAGGTCGCTTTCACCACGTCATGTGAACCAGACCTGCCGAGTTTCACACGAAGGGCAGCCCGAGGCACGCTCGTTTTGTTCTCAGAAACTGGAATTTGTAATAAATACGTGGCAGTCTGTGGTAACCAGAAACTATTATTATCACAGGAAATGCTGCTGGTCAGGAGGAACAAACGTGTTTGATCCCCGTGGTGTGAACAAGCCTTGAATTTGTCTGTGCTGCACAGACCCTCAGGTTTATTACATGGGCAATGTTCTTAATAACAAGAGAGACTCAGGAAATGGGTTTGACTCTGAGCAGAGAAGCCAACAAGCCGTGGAGAATAACACGTTCTGAGCAGGGGAATATTGTGGAGTGTAAACAGTCTGCCTTTGCCTCAGCTGGGTTCTCCTTAGAGCTGTGCCCTGATGAACGTAACTAGCAGGAAGGTAAATGGATCGAATTCATGCCTTAATAGAAAAGAAGAAAGTTCAGGGTGTTTGGAGGGTTTATAACGCACAATGGAAGGCGGGCGGTGGTTTAACTGAGACTGAAATAACCTAATTAAGTGTACAGGAGGTTAAATTTCTGCCAAAACTCGTTTTCAGATGCTGCCGGAAGATTCCAACTTATCTCAACTTAGGATCCATCAAAGCAGCGTTGGAGCTGGGGCTTTGAGTCAGCAGTTTACGTTCCTGTGGGAGGGAGCGGCATCCCAGCCACGGTGGGAGTGGTGCACGGTGCATGCAAATGACTCTGAGCACATCAGCTCTTCAGGGTGGATTTTGGATGAGGATGGAAAGGAAATTAATTTCTCTTTGAAATAAAGCCAACAGTGTTTGTGGCTATTAAGGTCAGTAAGTGATTTCGGTGAAAAATTCGTTCCTGTGCGTGAACGAAAAACTTTGCTGTGCTGTAAATAGGTTTTGTGACAGAAACAGTGAATCTTGGGGCTTCCATGTTAACAGCAATTGTATTTTTTAAAAAAAATAAAACAAAAGAGCAAAAAGTGAGGAAAAGGATTTTGACCGTAGAGAAAAAATACTCTGAATTTCAGGGGAAAGAAAAAAAAGAAAATAAACAAGAAAACCTGGTAGAAAAATGCTTTAAAGAGGGTTTTTGCAAGTAGATTTGAAAGAAAAGCTGCTAAAGACAGAGAAAGGCTTTCTATAAATGAGGAATCCTTTCATTTGTGCTGCTCTTACAAAACAACGCAGGAAATCGCACAGGATGTGCTGACGAGAAGGAGGAAGTGGTTTTGAGGATGACATTGGGCGCTGCGAGGGGGATGCCAGACGTGTTGGATTCACGTGGAGAGTTGGTGTCCCTGCCAGCTGACACCCCCCGAGCTGCCCTTGCCCCCCGTGCCTCGGAGCAGCCGTGGGCTCCAACAACGCGGGGAGCTCCGTGCGCGGCTCCCGAGCCAACACCCCCAAAACAGCCCCGTCCCCTCTGGCTCCAGGGAGGTGGCGTTGCAAAACCTGCTCAGGAACTGAAACTTTTGAAGCCTTCCCGAGCTGTCTGGTGAAGGCCCCACCTCCTGAGAGTCCCGTTCGACTCGGGACGCATCATGTGGGAAGCGAGGCAGCGCATGAGGAGGTGTTATTATAGAAACAGGGCAAAGCACTTGACTCCTGGGGAACCGGAGGCCGCCTTGGCCATTTTGAAGTGATTACAGCAAACAAGATAATCCATGTTTATCGAGGTCCTCGGCGTGTTATTTTCCTTTCCCTCTTGATGTGGTGTGCAGGTTCAAAGGCACCAGCGTGGCTCTTTGCCCCAGAGGAGGTGCAGGGGGTGGTTTCTCAGCAGATGGCCTTGTGTGACTGCTGCCCTCGCGTGTGCTGCTGCAAATGAAAACGGTTTCTGTTCCAGACACTCATTTGCCACAGATTTGAATATGCTTAAAAATAACTGTGCACACAAATAATACATAGGGGTGTACCTAAAGAAGTTGTGTATATAAATCTACATGTCTGTTTGGCGTATTCTCAATGAAGGTGCCTGTGTATTTCTGCACAAAGTCTGTGCTCCTTTTCCTGTGTAGCTAATGTAGCTCAGATTCTTTTCAGCTAATCTATACAGCTTTTAAGCAGTTGAGTTCAGGTGAGTAGCTGCATGAAGCTGAAAAATCTTAAATTTCTATCAGAGCCCTTAAATCCAAACCCAGAGTGAAGCAGTTACTCATAAGGCTTGCTCATAAATGGTTCATTACAACGTTATGTTGGTGAGCCTATAGCAAAATGCGGGTTCCCACCTCCACGCTGTTTGTGACTTGTGAGCAGAAATTCAGGAGACTGATTCCACAGGATTTAATTTCATCAGAGCCAGTGCAGATCTGGCAGTGCCTGCTCATGTGTGTTAAATCTCTGAACGCAGTAACGCATCAGTTCTGTCAGCTCCTGCTACAAAACCGAAATACATTTTCCTGCTGTCACCTAAGCATCAGAGGAATGGATAAAAGAAGGCAAAACCCCACCTCGCAACTGTGTGGCTCAAAGGGTCCCTGCTTCAGTGGCACCTGTCCTACCTGTCCTCACGAGTGTGAAATGTGCTGTGTGCCTCTGTCTTCCAGGAAAAACATGGCAGCAACCCCTGACTTCTGTAGCAGAGCAAGGAACAGCTTTTTTCATCAGTGAGAAAACATTCTGGACAAGACAAGAAGGAATAAATGTAGTCACATTTTAAATCTGCAATTTATAAACCAAACCAAATTCCTAATATGCTGAAGGAAGAAGTACCCTTGCCTAATAAACGAGGTCCACCTGCTCTTTGGCTCTTTTAGTTTCAAGCTTTCTCTTTGCTGATGGAAGTGGCCTTTGTGAGAATTAAATTCTACAGCTGGTTGCATGCTGAGGTTTAGCGTTTCTCCAGTTTCCCAAGCGGAGGTCAGCTCCTGGTATTCCTGTGGGCCAAGGTGAAACAACACGGGCTTTCATGGTGGTAAAAATGAGACAAGAGAGGTCCTTGCTCCACAGCACTCTAGAGGTTATCAGAGAGCCCTGGGGCCAAGGTTATCCCCACAGACGCTTTCCTGGGGCAGAAGAGCGGAGAGCAAGGATCGGTTCAGGGCAGTGCACTGCTCTCCCAGACGGAAAACACCTTTGCAAATGAAGGAAAGATGGATTCCCCCCAAAACACCGCTTCCTGGGCTAGTGCAAAATACTTCCCAGGACAGTGTGGGTTGCTGCTGCTTCAGTGTGGATGCAGCCACACACATTCAGTCTGAGCACGGGCTCCCGGCGTGAGCACCGTGGCCGCCTTGGCTCCCAGAGCTGGCCTCCCACCCCAGGCTGGAAACTCCTTGCAGGCAGCCTGTGAGGCCCTGGGTGTTGCCTGGGTGTGTGGAAGGGCTGTGGCCTCGCAGCCTGGCCCTGGACGAGGGTGGATGATCAGCAGAGCTCAGCTGCTGTCTGGGTGCTCCCTTCAGCAGCCGGGCTTTGAGAACAGCTCAGCCCTTCCGAGACTGAACTGTCGAAAATCTGCTCAGTTGTGTAACAAAAGGAGCTGCCACACGCTAATTCATAGTGATTCTATCTCTAAGAAAAACCACTTAGCAGATCTGGACAAGGGCTGAAGCTGATAAGGAAAGAACTCATTAAACTGATAGAATTAGAGATCTCTTTTAGCCTTCTCCCCATCTGTGTTTTGCCACCTGTCACTCACTGTTGTTTCTGTAACTCAGAACGGTGGGTTTGGGGAACAGAGATTATTTCTTCCTACATCTTCTTCTTAAGGTTCTTTTAACATTACATAATTACCAATAGCACAAAGGGAATAAGGTATGAGAGCTGCAGAGAACCAATTTTTGTGATGGTGCTCTTGACAGCAAAAAGCCCCTTCTATCTCACAAATCCTTTATAGTAAGTACATCTCCTAAATAAAACATGATAAGACTCAAAAAAAATCAAACCCCAGCAAAGCTCTCTGGAAAACCTCTGTAACTAACACGTTGCTGGAGCCAGCAGAGGGATCCTCACAGGCCCAGCTGTTGATTCAGGCTGAGAACAACTCCAGGAGCAGATGATTGTGTTCAAACACCGTATTTCTCATGGATGCTGAAGAAACAGACCTTAAATACATTTATATAGATATAGATGTTTTACATGATCTTTTGTTTTTTTGGTTTTTTTTTTCTCTAGGAATGTTTGAGAGAAATCACAGATTGAGGACCACAGGACTAAGACCTCCTGGCCAGCCCAGCCCAGCCCAGCCCAGGATGGAGCAGGGCCCAGCTGCCCCAGCCCCAGAGGGGTGTTTTCTGTCAGGGTTATCCCTCTGCTCCCATCCTCACTCCCCCAGTCCCTTCCTTTGCTTCAGGGCAGTGCAGGGAGCCCTCAGGGCCTCGGTGTCAGAGGCCGTTCACAGACATCTTGTTTTCCCTTTTCATGTCACAGCTTGCCTAGCAGAATAATTCCCTTTTTTTTTTTAAATGTTTAAATGCCTTTTTATATGAGGAAAAGGTGTACAGTGAAATCTCAGTAAATGGGTACTGAAGCATGCTGCTTTATAAGTCTGTTTTTGTTTAGTTTTTTTTTAAAACTTATTATGAAGACAAACACTTTCAGGAACTCCATTTTTATTTCCCAGCATCTTTCATTTCTTTTGGCCGGGCATCGTCAGCCAAATAGGTGTAATAAAACCGGAGAAGAAAAGCAAATGTACAACAAGGCGCTTTACCTGAGCAGATGTAAAATTGCACTCATTAAAGAAGCACATTTAGGCATAAAATGCAGCTCAAAAACCTCCATTAAGAGCTTCCACTAGGGAAAAAGATTGCTTTGACCTTCAGAGATTGACGCAATGTGTGATGTTTATTAATAGTTTTAGCAAGAAAGTATCTATACAGGGGGTTGTCTTGCCTTTTATTTGGCTGATTTTGAGAGCCCTCACTGTTTCTTGGCTTGCCTACTGAATAGGGTTGATGAAAAACTCCCTGCTCTTAGGTTAATGTCCATCAAAAGACTTCTCTGCTCCTCTGATGATGAAAGTAGCACTGTGAATGCTGCAGGACCCTGGGCTTAATCCCATCCAGCAGCTTTCCAGAAAGGGAAGGATGGCTCCAAAGCTCCCAGTGGCTGTTCTGTGTGTGAGAAACGCTCTCTGAAGCGTGAGGGGCTTGGGAGGACTCTTTGCAGAAGCATCTCACTTGTTTCTCCTTGTGAGATGTTTCCTGCCTTTCAGGAGGAAAGATTTTGAAGATTTTCTATAATCAAGATTTGCAAGATCTGCTTTCATGGTTTTGCTCATGATTTGTGCTGGGTGCAATTACTTGTGCTGAGGGGCTTGGAACACCACAGCTCTAAACCACCAGCAGCACAGGCCTGTTTCTTTGCTGACGTGACTTTCAAGTGTGAGAGTTTCTCCATCTTTTACAAAGATCAGCTGAATTTTATCAAACCACCCATTTCTCTTAGTCGAGAAGACTCTGCTTACCCAGGCCCTAAGGAGTGAAGCTGACACAAGAGGAGGAGTAAAGCCGGCACAGGAATGCCACTCTCAGGTCTTAACACTCACATTTAACGAGTCAGGGCCCGGGAAGGGTTTGTGGTGTGACATTTCACGGGCAGTTAGAGCAGGGATTTGTTTTTTCCCTTCCCCTCCCCTGGAAGTTTTCAAGGCCGGGTTGGACAGGGCTTGGAGCAGCCCGGTCTAGTGGAAGGTGTCCTTGCCTATGGCAAGAGGATGGAGTGAGATGAGCTTTGAGGTCCCTTCCAACCCGAACCATTCTGGGATTCTAAGATTCCATGATTCCTTCCTCAGAGCCTCTCCCCAGCCCAAGCGAGCCAGCCAGCAGAGGGAGCGCAGCACATGAACTCACAAAAATAGGAGCCTGCTAAAAAAAACCCGCCCCAAACAAACCCAAACAGCAGAATGATTATGGTCTTTAGCAGAATAAACAGAACAGTCAGGAGGCAGAAGCTTTTCCCCTGGCAATGAGATCCAGCTGCAGGCTGGATGGGGAACAGGCACCGCATCTGGCAGCGAGCGTGTTCCTCCGGAGGGGAAGTCCCCATGGTGAGGATGTTCCCGTGTGCCACCCCTGCTGCTGGGCTGGATCCCATCCCTTTTCCACCCTCCTTGGTAGGGCCAGCTCCGTAGTTCCCCCTCAGAGCACGACAGTTCTGGAGGAGCCAGGACGGAGCTTCCTCTCCCAGAGGCGGCGGAGGGCGCGGGTGCAGGGGCCGGGCAGGGTGACAGCAGGGTGACAGCTGCTGTGCTGTCAGGCCTGCTTGTGCTCTGGCCATGCTGCAGATTTTGGGCTTGAAGCTGGGAAGTTTGGGGCTTGCCTGCGAGCAGTGCAGTTCTGCAAACAGCGGGACGTGCTCAGTATGGGAAGGTGGAAGTTAACCCATCTGTCTGCCCTAAAGAGGATGATAAATAAAGACTAACAGGAACTGGAGGTGTTGTCTGGGACTTTATCATCTGCAAAAGGGCTTTTCCAAAGGTTTGGGGACCTGCCTCACCTGACACATCCTCCTTGTGTCTGGGTAAGGGGGAGCAGAGCTCAGAGGATGTGTGGCTGGTTTGCCTGAGGGGGCTGCAGCAGCTGGTCCTGCTGGAAGCGTTTAGCTCTGGGACTTGCTGCTCTGTCCCTGCACTCACCAGGGTGAGAGGCAGCTAAATGAATTCTCCCATATCCCTGCCAACATCTGGGCCCTCAATATCTCATTTACTGCTTGCGAGGTGTCTCAAAACAGGACAAACTGCACATCCAGTATCTGATCCTTCCCTCAGAAGGACGGGGGAATTTTGATGGACTCGCTTCAGCCAGGATCTGTATCTGAAACCAAACCATTTCTGTAGCAGGCTGGTCATTAGCTGGGGCTCAGTGTTTGCAGGGCATTTCCACCAGAGCTCTGGAGCCCTTCAAATCAAATGCACCGCTTTCATTGTGGATTGAAAGTGCAGTATCCAGCCAAGCTTTGTTAGTTTAGTTTTTAACAAGGATTTAAGCATTTTAAATTCCTTCAAAGCTGTAAGTAAGGCTCATAATTTAAACCCTCGCAGACAGATATCATGGCAAAAATATGAAGGCTATTTAAAGGCAGTCAGTCTGCCTGCCTGTCCATCTCTTTGTCACCTTCTAATCTGCCTGACGTGTGCCATTGCCTTTCTCTTTCCAAACACAACGAGGCCAGGTCTGCACAGGCACGTGTGGAGTGACTTGAGCTTCCCCAGGGTCCTGCACGCTGCCTGCCAGCTGCAGCCCGGCAACAGGAATGGGAATGGGAATGGGAATGGGCTGATGCTGATCATGGAATCACAGAATCACACATTGGTTTGTGTTGGACTCATTCCACCCCCTGCCATGGGCAGGGACACCTTCCATTATCCCAGGTTGCTCCAAGCGCCATCCAACCTGGGCTTGAACATTTCCAGGGATGGGGCAGCCACAGCCTGACTGAGCAGATGCTGATGCTCAGCCTTGCTGCAGAGCAGCCTGGACCTGCCTAGACTGGAGATTCAGGATTGCTGCATGGGGAGGGTACCTGCAGATTTGGTGCAGGAGTTTATCCATCCAAGGCATTCTTCCCTCTGAAGTCAGTGGAAGGAGGAAGGCATTCAGCTCACCACCAGATACAGTTTCTTCTCTACTTGTTTGGGAACAAGCATGACATTCACAGAAACTAAATCAGTCTTTGGAAACAAGTGAGACATGATATTTCACTTTTTTAGGTGACCTGAATGTATTTTGTCCCCCCTGTAGAGAATTAAATGATGCTCAGCCAAGTCAATCTCTTACTTGGTCAGGCCTTTCCAGCTGCCCTTCACTGGCCAGGGACCAGTTGCCTTGTATGGGAGCCACGGCTTCCAGAGAAGCCACTCACAGCCCTGCAGATGTTTTTTGGGGAGGCAGGAGGGATCAGCAGCTTGGGCTGACACACACACGTCTAATTCTGGCAGTACAGAGGAGGGCAAAGGTGATGGACGACTCGGGGATGGCACATCTCACTTCTGAGGCTGGATTTGAAGAGTGGAAAAAATGTTGTCTGGTTACTGGTCTGAAAAAGTTTGGGAATATTATTTTTAAGATTTTTTTTTTTAAATAAAAGAACTAATTCTAATTCTGTCTTAAGAAAACCATCCTGGGGCTGTCTGAAATGCCCTTTTTGTCAGTGGTGGTTGGAAAGAGAACCTGAGTTTTTTGGGTGAGTTTGTTTGAGGGGCTGGGGCATCTGAGCAAGAAAGTTCATTGCAGAAGTTCCCGAGGCTCCATCCTCACAGGAAGGAGCATTTCCAGGAACTGGTCCGGTGTCTTTCTGAGAGATCAAAGTGCCCTTTGCCTTCAGCTTATCAAAAGGATTTGACTGTGGTGCTCGAGTTGTGCAGCAGCAGGCAGCTCTGTGGGGCTTAGCAAGGATCAACATCTGGATGCAAAATGCAGATGAGTTCAAATTAGAAACCAGGAGATCCTTTTGAACAGTGTGAGATTGGAACAGCAGAGCACTCTGCCAAGGGGAGCTTCTTTATCGCTGAAAAATGTTGAGCTATGGCTGATGACCTTTCTGCAGGTGCTTTTATCCATCACAAGCTCCTGGGCTCAGCACAAAAATAACTCTGAAGGGGAAGAAAATGCAGCAGCTTCTCTCGGTCTTAAGGTCTCAGAAAGGTTGTAAAGGACAAGGCAAACTAAACTTGCCTCGTGTTACTGAGATTATCGGAGAAGATAAAGCGGTTGTTACAGTCCAGGCGTTGCTGCTGACTCCCTGCCACGCTTTTTTGCTGGCTGAGGGCCGTGCCTCAGTCTCTGCAGCCCATCCTTGGGTGTTGGGAGGGTTAATGGGTGTTTGCAGAGTGCTCTGGGTGAGGAGAGAGAGGGCATCATTTATTGCTGCAGAGATTGGAGACTCCCCGATGTGATTATAACGTGTAGTGATGGAGGCTATTTTTGTTGTATGTTGTGAATATTTCCTTGTATGGAATCACAAGGAGCCTGCTTGTGGCTTGCAGCTCTGTCGAAAGCTCCAGCAACGAAGTTCCCAAAGTCTTTGGCATTCCCGAGCTGTGTGCAGCGGTGTTAATTAGCCTTGGGGGCAGTGGGTAATATTGACGAGCTAATGAGAATGGAAATGCCTCTGGCCTCTGCTCTTTGCAGGGGGAGTGGACGGAGCAGCACGGGCTCCTCTGCACCTTTGGGGCTGGCATCTTGCACCTGGGGCAGGTCATCCCCACGGAAGTGGGAGGAAACTCTTAATTCTCCTCAGTGATCCGGACTGCTGCTCAGCAAATCCCCTCACCACTGGAGCTGCAGCTCTGAAATGGCATTAAAGAGGAAATCAACCTTTTGCACAGTTTCCTCTTGGAAAGTGAGTGTTACTTCTAATTATAGCGATTGCAATGTTTCAAATGCTCTCCCAGGGACCAGGATGCCGGGGTGGGGAGGAACAGCTGGAAATGCAGATCTGTTCCCCCTCTCCATTGATTCCTGGGGGTTATCTGTAACAGGAGTGGAGAGAAAATCTACAATGCCAGCCTGGCCATTGTCCCCACGCTGGTCCCGGTGTTGAGCACGACTGTGTCCCTGACAGGCGTCAGCCTTGGTGGCAGAAATGTCTCTCCCAAGCTGTGGTTGCTTTTCAAAGAAGCTCAAACAGTCTCTTTTTTTCCCTCTTCCTCCAGCACTTCAGTTCTCCGGCTTCCTTCTGATGGGTGAGAAGCTCATTACGAGAGATTTTGTCCCCAGGCCAGGCCCTCCTGCAGAAGAGCCACCATCCATGGACGAGTTGAGCCTGCCACCTCCTGGCCACACTCTCCAGGACTGCCCGCAGCTTGGAGCTTCACCGCAGCTCATTTTGGCACTTCTCCGAGGTCCCTCGTGCCCCCTCACCCTGACCCAAGAGATCTCTTCGCTGCTGTGGGAGTTGCCCTGGTGGCTCCTCTGTGGGGTGTGAGCGTGTGGTTCCCCCTCTTTTGCAGAGATGAGACTCAGAAGCTCAGCTCTGTCCCCTTTGAAGTGCTCGAGTTTGGTGTCCGATGGTTTGAAGACCTGGATTTCCTGTGTGGAGAGCACCCAGCACACAGAAAAGTGAGGGACATCTGAGGAGGAGGGTTCAAATCATCCTCTGGAGGTGAGGCAGGGCTGTGGCTGTTTGGCTCTGAGCCTTGCCTGGAGCGTGTCCCAGTTTTGGCCACCTGTTGCCCCTCGGTGGCTGGTGCTGGGCTGCTGTGGGAGCCTGGTTTGCCCTGGGAGCTCGCAGAGCCGTGCCCGTGCTCCTCACTGTGTCTCTGGGTAATCTCATTGCAGCTGCACTCAAATACCATCTCTATGGTGATGGCTCAGGCACGCAGCCCCTCTCTGGGCTCTCCTCTCCCCGTCCAAATTCATATCTTGGAGGAGCTCTCTGACATCTCGTGAATGTCTCACCACCCTCTCAAGCACAACACGGCCAAACCAGAGCTTTTAACCTCTCCTTCTCGGCTCAGGGATTCCCTGAGCTCAGGGAACCTGGATGCTGCTTTGCTGCCAAAATCTGAGTGCTGTCTTCATCTCCTGCCTCCTCCCGTGTCTTCACATCCTGGGATCCTCAACAGCTTGCATGACCTTGCTAAGCCTTTCCTAAAGCTAAAACTCTCACCTTCTCTTCTGTCACATCCCCCTCCACTTGTTGCAATATCCTTTTTTGGCCTCAACAAACTCGCTGTGGGCCAGCTTGCATCCACTGGGATGCTGCTTCAGGCATTGCTTCCCGCCTCTCCTGCCTCTGCTACCTCACCCCTCTGGGCTGCCCTCAGCCACCCTCTGCCTCCCCTTGATCCCACCCAGGTCCCTGCCAGCTGCCAGGGCTGTATCCCCCTGTTAGTTCCTCATTTTATTTCTTAATTCTTTAAAGCTTTTGGCTCACAGGCAGCTCTCTTTGCTCCTCTTCTCACCATCACTGGACAATCAGGCTGCTGCATTTCAGTCGAGCTCCTACTGACTGGCACAAAAGGGAAAACTCCTTGCTTGGGAGCAGGGAGGAGGCCACTGGATGGACAGGGCAAAGTATCTCCCCAGGCTCTTGTTGGGGAGGTGGCTCAAAGGCTGCCCATCTGTCCCTGGGAGTGCTGGGTGGGCAGGCTGGGGGACACGGGGCTGTCACGGGCTGCTGGCAGCACTGAGCTGCCCCCCTGCCAGCGCTGCCCAGGGTAGGGTGAGCCAGCAAAGGGATGGGTTTTCAAGTGCCAAAAAACATCCCTGGCTCCAGGCACAGAGGACTCAGCTTTTTCTTGCAGCTGCAGGAGTGCAGCTACCCCAGAGGGTAAAGAAGCCTGAACAGGGCACTAAATAGGGACTGGGAATGGCAGACTGCTCCAGGGCAGTGAGCAGGGGGCAGAGCCTTCACCTGGGAACAGAGTGGGGCTGGGAGGATGATCTCTGCCCCAGGGCCTGAGCCATCAGCTGCACTGGTGTGGATGACATGAAGGAATGCCAGGAGCTCGCTGGACTCCTGGGTCTGGTCCCCTTGGTGGGCAGAGGAGGTTTTTCCTACAAACGTGCTGCAGGACAGCTCTGGGCCAGCTTGTTGCATAGGGGACACCTCAGAATTGGGGCAGAGCTGCTGCTGTGTCCCAGAAAGGTGTCAGCAGAGCCTGGCCCTGCGTTTCCCTGCCAGCTGAATATTCATTTAGGCAGGAGCAGAAAGCTGTGATCGGCCCGCTGAGCTCTGCAGTGCCTCTGCTCGAAAGCAAAGGCTTTCCATTAATTTATTGATGCCGGGCTCCAGCCTCATCCCTGCTCCCGCAGAAGGATGAAAGCAGCTCCTCGTTCTCCTCTGGCAGGAGCGAGGCAGGTGTGTGTCAACAGGAGTTTTATGCTGACATGTGAGGAGCTTATTCCTAAAGCAGCTCGTTCCTGGATTCCTCCTGCTGGTGCCGATGTGCATCCCTGTGCTCTGACATCCCGCAGCCCTCCGAGCCCCCGGGCCATGCCCTGACCTCTCTGCAGCTCTCACAAGAGCTGCCCTTCCCAGATGAGCCATCCAGATGAAGGATGGTTTTAATGTGGCCGCAGAAGAGGCACACTCACACCCCTTGCTGTGATCCTTTCTGTTTTCTTACTGGGAAAGGTTCTGTTCAGGAAGATTTTATTGATTTCTTTAAGATTTAAGGATGGAAATAGTAAGAGAGCCTCACCACTGCCTAGCTGTGCTCTTTCTTCATTCCCCAAATCCTCCCAGCTGGGATTTCTTCACTTTTGCTCTGTCTTCACTGAGTTTCATCTATGGCACGACAAAAGCAGTGTCGGGTGTTTGTTTTTACTGTGAATTCATCCTGTGGCCATGGCCTGCCTGGGGTTAAAAGTAATTGCTGGGCTCTGGGCAATTTCCTTTGCAGCACAGAGCACAGTTGCTGGGAGACACAAATTGGTGATGCAATCCCAATTTTGAAGAACTTGACTTTGGATCACGTGATGCCATCCCAGAAGTCAGTGAAAGCACTGAATGGGAAATCCCCTTAATGTTCCCAAATCTCTGTAATGTTCCCACAGCCCTGGCCTGGAGGGATGCTGTGGATCTGCTGCATCTCCGGGCAGGGAAGGGCAGCACAGTGTGGGCAGGCACTGATGTGCTCCTCTGGTCACTTCCACCTGCCTGGAATCACCCACTTCCCTGGGATGCCCTGGTTGGGCAGTGCCAAACTGACTCAAACAAGCCCCAAACAGTTTGGATGGAGCTTTTCTGGCTCTTTGCTTGAAGCATCTTTAATGATTCTCTGAACCAACAAGGTCCTCTGATGGTGTCTTGACACATTTACCTTTTCTCTACTAGAAAGGCCAAAGGAAGGTGCACAGGTGCTCAGCACAGAACGCCAGCTTTGCTTTGCTGTGCTGGGTGATGCAGGGCTCAGCCCTTGCTGAGTTCACCCTGCCAAAAAACACCAAGGCCTTGCTGTTTCCACTGAAATGAATCCTTATGGGAATCGGGTCTCTGATGCAACGCTCAGCAGGAGATTTCTTTTTCCCATCACTCCGCTTATTTCAGCTCGAAAAATAAACAGAGGAGAAAAAGCAACAGGCAGTAAAAATATCTGGGAGCTGCTGGAAGAGTTAAGGGTTTGCCATCTGTCCGTGGGGAACGCGGCGCGATGGGGAACGGCGGGTGCTGACTCAGCTGCCATTCCTCAGCGCTGAGAGCCGAGGGAAAGGCTGAACACCCTGCCTCGGATTTTGGCTTGGGATTACATTAGAAATAATAAACATCTGAGCGCTGATTCTCAACTGACAAGATCTCTAAATGGAAGGGAATGTATGGGATGGGAACCGGCAGCCGATGGCCAAAAGGAGCGAACAGCTACTGCTGGGAGCAGAGTGTGTGTGGAGGGGAAGGGGAAAGGGCTGCTGTGGGGCTGGGGGTGCCTCAGAGTGTGGGATGGGGACCAAAGGAGCCTGCTGGAGCATGCATTCCTCTGAGGACCGTGGTGAGGTGGAGGAGGAAGAGGAGGAAGGCTGTTGTGTTTCTTCACTGCTCCGTATCTGAAGCATGTCTGAATCCTGGGCTCGAGCTTCAATTTGGGCCCAAAAAGTGCTTCATGTCCAGAGTGCTTGGCCTGAGGCTTCTGTTTGTGCTGGTCCATTGCCCATGGCAGGAGAGGGCTGGTGTCCTGGGCACTTGAAACCAGCGCTTCGAAGCCCATGGCTGTGACGGTCTCCTGGGTTTGCAACTGCATCTCCAGGGCTGCTGTACCTTGGTGCTGTTCTCTTGCCACTGCACCTTCACTGCTTTGCTGCTGGGTCCATCTCTCGCTGCCTTTGGCACCCCAGCACAGATCCTCTCAGTGATGGAGTCTGCATTTGAGAGGTTTGTTTTTGAATTCTTCATCAGCAGAGCAGAGTTGAGTGAGGAGCAGGTTTCCTCATTCAGTGGCTGAGAGAAAAACACTCAGGGGAAAAATCAGAGGGGATTGAGCTGAGATCTGTGGGAAAGATACCCTTTGGGTGTGCTCAGGAAGACACATGAGCTGCTGAACACCTCCAGGAGCTCGAGGCTGGTGGCCTGCGAGGCTGGGTGACCTTGTGCCTGTCCCCAGCCCCATGACAGCACTGTGCCACCTCACAGACCCAGGAGGAGCAGCTGCCCACAGCCATGGGAGCTGACTCAGCCTCTCTGTTTGCTTTTTCTTCCAGGGGCTGTTCCTCTGAAAGTTGTTTGTGGCTCTTTCTCTCCATTTCCCTCTCTTCTGGAGGCTTCATCCGTCATGCCCTGCAGACCATCCCCAGTCCTGCTTCCATGAGGAGCCCACAGAGGTTTGATGTGTGAGACCAGAGAAGGCAGAGTCAGGTGTCACCTCCATGTGAGACCTGATTTCCCAGGGAGGGAGGAAGGGAGAAGCTCTGCAGGTGTTTGTTGGCTTCAGGATGGTTAAAACCCAGACCCACACTCTGGGTGTGCTCAGAGTGGGCACACGTGGGTGTGCTGGGCACTGTGACCTGCAGTCTGCCAGCAAGAAGTGCTGGGGCAGGGCAGGCTCACCTCCACCTCCTCCTCTTTCCTGGCTGTAATTTCCTGCACTGAACCAAACCATCGTTTCACTGGAAATAGGTGAGTAGCAGGAACACCGAGAACAGGTCCTTGGGGCATCTGTCTTGTCAAGGGGATGGGTCAATAGAGCTACTCAGACTCAAACACTGGCCATGTATTGCCTCCTAAATATGGCTCCATTCACCAAGAGGTGGATTCCTAACGAGACGAGCTCGAGGCAGGCAGCAGAGCACACTGCAGATAATAGCCTGAGTGGAAGAACCAGCCGAGTATAGGAATTTTAATTAAACCTGGCAAACCCTGAGAGGAAAAGGGGAGAGACAGAGACCAGCTGGCCTAAAGATGCTGAATAATCTGAGTTTGGTGAGCGCCGTTGACCTGCTGCAGTTTAGGAGGACGTGCCTGTCCCTGGGTGCAGGGGGCCAGCCACAGGTCCTTCCGTGATGCTGGGGCAGGAGAGAAGCCAAAAGGAGCTCTGATCATGCTGTGCTTTGCACAAATACATCAAACCTTCCTTGGCAGTAAATTGGCACCGGGATGCTCTGCCCTGTTCCTGCCAGCCCTGAGATGATGGGGTATGAAGGGACAACGGGCTGCGCTGCTGTGGGATTTTGTGCCACCTCCTCGTGATGCAGACAGGGCTGATCTGTCCTCTGCAGCCTCCAGTTGATCCCGTGCTGCCAGGCACATTTTGAGACCCTTTGTCCTTTGCCCTGTACCCATCCCATGCTCCTGAGGGAAGGCAGGGCCATGCAGGAGCTGGGAGCAGTTCTGATACCTGGAGCCTCATCAGAGGCTTACAGAATGGTTTGGGTTGGAAGATACCTTAAAGCTCCTCCTGTTCCACCCTCCTGCCATGGGCAGGGACACCTTCCACTATCCCAGGTTGCTCAGAGCTCTGTCCAACCTGGCCTTGGACACTTCCAGGGATGGGGCAGCCACAGCTTCTCTGGGCACCCTGTGCCAGGGCCTCCCCACCCTCACAGGGGAGAATTTCTCCCTTATATCTATAACCTGGCCCTCCCCTGTGCCAGTTTGATGCCATAACCCCTCACCCTGTCACTCTATGTCCTTGTCAAAAATCCTCTGCAGCTCCAACATCAGTGTGGGCAGCATCCCTGGGCCAGGAGTGGTGCCGGGTGGGTGGCACAGGCTCAGCAGCTGGGCACAGCGTCCGTGGCATGGGGATAAACCAGGGAAGGGCTGTGGGAGCTCCCGGCTGTGCACAGAGCCTGGCTGCCCTTGCTGAGCTCTCTGGGGCATTTGACACAATCTGAGCCAGCTTTAAGTCCCCTTGGGCTATTAAAGCAAACAGCAAGGCATCGGTGATACATTTTAGTTAAGCTGGAAAAGCCTTCAGAGCGATGCTGAATAAGGATTAAAAGGCCATTTAATCTATTTTTTTTTGCCTTTGCAAACACAAGGAAAATTCAAACCAGCTGACAGGGCTGGCGGTTTTGAGCCAGTTGCAGCAGCCTCTGGGATTTCCTTGGCGTGCTGGAACTGCCTGTGGGGAAAAGCTGGAATGAACCAGGTAATTTGGGCTGCGTCCTGGTGGTGTTGCAAGCGGGGGTGGCTGATGGGATGCTCTGCTTTCCCTTGCCCTGTAATGGAGCCCTCCCCCACATGCAGTGAGCGTTGTGCCAGGTGTTTTACCTGCCTGGGGTGGGGATGGATTCCTGCCCGAAGAGGAGAGCCAGGGAAACGGAGCTGAGGAAGGCAGGAGGGATGCTGGAAAGATGCATTTTACTGTGTGGATCCTGTTGGCAGCCAGATACATCCCCAGGCATCCCTCCCCTTGCTTGGATGCCCAGCATCTTTGCTTGGCTCTGCCCTGGCGGATCCAAACCCTCCATCTGTCTCCTGTGCTGGAGATGATATCAAACCCACTTTGATACTCGGTCCCGGGGACCTGCTCTCGTTTCCCAGCCCTGTGTGTGTGACTCTGGGGATCTTCTCCTGGCTGTGTAACCCAGCTGGGAGGATTCTTCAGGTGCTGTTCACCTCTGCCCCGTCTGACAGAGCCCAGCCTGCCACAGCCCTGCCTGGACATGAGGCTGACCACCTGATATTTCAGCTGGTTTTTCAGCCCCTCTCCATGCTCCATGTCCATCCACTCCTGGTAAGGTGTGTCTCACCAGTCCTGGATACAATTTTTCCCCAAGTGCAAGTTCCATCCGGAGGAATCGCATCTTTATTGCCGCCATTGTATTACGCAAAATAATAAAACTCCATTAATTGGGCACAAAATGAGGGCAGTGGAGGCCGGAGGGAGGCTGCCCATGGGGTACGACTGCAGTACCCCATGTGGGACGCCACGTCCCGCTGCCTGCAGGAGGGGTCAAGCTTTCCACAAACCACCCTTGGGGCTCTCCTGGTGTCCCCCAGCTCTGCCCGTGTTCCTGCCTGGAGCTGAGCTGCACATGGGAGTGAGTGAGGGCACTCATGTGCCTGAGCCCATCTTCACGCGCCTGCAGCGCTCCCGAAATTATCGTGCCCGAACATTCTGACTGAGCCCTTTGCTGTCCCCCTCCCCGCTAGCATCCCAGCTCTGTGGTATCCCTGGAAAATGCTGGCTCTTGCTGTGGGACAGGCTCTCCTGGCTGCTCCGCCAGCTGCCGGTTGGTTCAAATTAACTTTGCAAGCAAAGCTCTGCCTCGTTTTCTTCTGACTCCAACAAGCTCCGGGCTGCTCAGCGCCTGTGTGGCCTGTCCCCCTCTGCGCCTTGGGGACAGAGTTAATGAAAATCATTCTGGGTTGAAAATCACAGCCTGGGAGAACGGGTTTCTCCTCTTCTCACCAGGAACCCGGCTGGAGAGCCCGGGCGGCTGGGCAGAGGAAACTGGTTTTGGGGACCAGGGAGGGATGAGGAGCAGGGCTGGGTGCTGGCGTTTGGGAAGTGTGGTGGCTGGGAAAGGGAGATTCCCTGCAAGGCCGTGCAAGGTCTGAGCTTTGCTCTCATGCAAACCATGAGCGTGGGCTGGATGCACCAGAGAGGCCGGGGTGCCATAAAGACTTCAAATCCCCTGTGCACCCGAGCAGGCTGCAACCCCTTCAGAAATTGCCTGGTGAACTCGCTGCCTAGGACAAACCATGTACAGGGAGGGGTCCCAGTGCATCTCAGGTGCCTGAAAGGATTTTAGGAAGAGCCTGGTGCATTCTTGGGAAGCCTTGATCCATGTGTGCCACACGCTCAGCCCGTTGGTCCTGGAGCACGTGGGTACCAGCCTGCTAATTCCCCATCCCTGCATCCCCACAGCCCATCCCTTGCTTGCCCCAATGTGGCCGTGACAGCAGGTTCAGTAAGGAGGGCTGGAAATCCAGAGAAGGCCTCAGTCTGCAGGGGTGTGGGGAATCCTTGGGAGGGCAGGAAGGCTCCAGGGGGTCTGCCTGGGCTGCTCTGTTAGGAGCATCCCAGCCTCTGCAGCTCTGCAGGCACGAGTGGACATAGGACTGTGATGAATTCCACTGCACACCGCTTTGCATACGCTGTGAAATTAGCAATCCTAAAAATGAGGGGCGGTTTCCCGGGGGAAGAGCCGAATCTCAGCCCGGCAGGGCCTGCTCTCCTCTCCGTGGCTTGGTGGAAGCAGCACGGTGGGGCTGGCAGAGCTGAAAGGCTCCGTGCCCCACTTCAATGAGGACCAACCAACCAGGCCGTGCCAGCTCTGAGGAATGTGTTTGGCCTCTGGTCAGTCCCGTGGGTGCTCAGGGTCCCACGTGGCCTCGGCCAGCTCTGCCATGGGACACGTCCCACTGCCCATCTGGGATCCACAGCCCCCCAGCACGGTCTCCCTGTGGCTTTAGGAGGAGAAGAGTGTCAGTGGGCAGCACAGCCATTCTCTTGGTTAACTCAGAGAGTGGAGATACCAAAAAGCTGGGGCTGATGTGCTCAGTGCTCTGGCAGTGCCCAGCGTACCCAACGTGCTCAGCCTGCTGTGGGCATCTGGCTGCTGTTCCCAGGGGAGTGGGTGGAACCGTGCTCCAGGCTGAGGAAGGAAAGCAGGAGTGCAGAAGGATGCTGTTCTCTCCAAAGCTGGCTCTGGAGCTGGCTGGAAGGATTTCTTTCTGAAATGTTGGCACAAGTTGCAGGGGAAATCACTCACAGAGGAAAGGCTGGCTTGTTCTGAGGTTTCTCCTGCATTTAGGTGGCTTGGGAGAGAGTGTTTGTAACAACTGCACCCTGTGAGGAGCAGAGGGGGAGAATTAACCTGAGAGTGTGGCTGTCAAGGGGAAGAAATCCACTGTCAGGCACAGCCCAAAGCTCAGAGGAGCCAACTGATTTCACTCCTGCATTTCTCTCTCCTTTCTATCAGCACCCATGGAAGCACCCATGAAGAACTTGCCAGTGATGAGCTTTGGGAACAACTCTTTCTGCACACTTTTCTTTCCCAAAGAAAGAAAGAAACAAAAAAAGCTTCTCTTTGAATTGCTGGGTCAGCGCTTTGGCTGCTGCTGGTGATTCCAAGGGATGCTTTTCCCCTCGTTAAACCCTGCCCTGTGCGGAAATGCGTGAGCTGGGGAACTTTGACACCCCGGTCCCTGCCAGGGCCCTGCCACCACGTCTGCCGTGATTGATGACTGTGCACAAGGGGCTGCAGATGCTGTGGTTGCACAGAACAACAGGGAGCTGGTTTCTGCGGTCAGGGGAGATGCTATCTGCCTGGGATTTGCCTCAGGAAAAGCCCCCCCAAGGCCTTCCCTTCAAGTTGCAAAACCAGTTGAGGCCACCCCAGATTTGGCTGTTTCTTTGCATAAGCACTAAGTGGAAGGGAAGATTTTAGCAAGCCCCTTCAGATGTGCTGCTCAGTGGGAAACTGGGCAGGAAAGCCAAAACTCACGATGGCTGCTGCACGCAGGGACGCAGGCCTTGGTCAGACCTCTCCTGGCTCAGTAACGTTGGAATTGATGGAGCCATGGAAAAAACCCGCGCTGCAGGGATGTGATCTCTGGGCTCTCAACAAGGGGAGCTCTGGATGAGTGAAGATGTGACGCTGGATCTTTAAAGCCTTGGGGTGTGTGTCCCCAGACCCTGGGGCAATGGTCGCTACTGGGATGTGCTGGATGCACTTTGCCCTCACAAGGGAGAGCTGAGCCTCCTGACCTCCCTGGGGCTGCACCCATCAGCCCCGTGGAGATTCTCCATTTTGATCTCTTTTCCTCTTCATGGCATGTGGCTAAGATACAGATTCCCAGAGGCCTCTTTTTTTATATACAGACTGTTTGGGTGGGAGCTTCCCAGAAGGATGGAGTCCACCTAAACACACAAATACACATAAAACCTCTTGCTGCTTCAGAGTGTAAAGCAGCCCTGCTCAAATGCGCTGTAAAACCAGGCAGATCAAGTCTCCCCTGCTGTAAACAGCTGCTGTCAGCTGCAAAATACCTCCTTTTTCAATTTGCAGTACCTGGACAAAGCAATCTGCCAGGGTTTGGTGAGACACCATGCCCATCCATCAGCTGCTGTCACCCCACCCTGAGCCTTGCTTGATCCCGGGGAATCAATCCTGCCTAATGTATAAATACTCGATCTGGAGTCTCAGCTGTGGAGGAGAACACAGAGCTGTCAGATAAGCTGCAATTAGTGCATTTATCTACTTTATTTTCCTGTCGTTTCCCAAACACCATTTGCCTGCCTGCTTTTAATACACGTTATTAAACCTGCAGTAAATGTTGATTAAAGAAGCCTTAATCCCAGGTGTTTGTTTTCTAACACTGCTGCGAGATGCACTCTTCAACTGCCTTCGATAAATTTTATTTTTTGGGAGTTTCTCCCACTTTCCAAGCACAGTTATGCCCGGGAAATAGGTTTTTAAGAGCAGATTAGTGACTTGTCCTTCTGATTTGCTTTGATGTGCCTGGCTCCACTGGAGAGGGTGATGGGTCACAGCTTTGCAGGCAGCCCTGCTGCCTCGGAGAAGCATTTCCCCCCCCTTCACCAAATGCTCCACAACCACTTTAAGCAAAACACTGCAGAAGAGATAGATATATTCTTATTAGTCTTGCAAGAGAAACTACAGCAATCAATCCCAGCGCTAGACTAACTCCTTCCCTTTGCAATTTGGACGTTTAGAAGTAATTTGGGGAGTAATCTCTGCGAACGGCAGCATGGAAGTAACTGCCTGCAATAAAACATTGCGGGGGTGACTGTTATCCTAATGATATTTCCAACAAACATTACTGAAATATGTTTTCCTCTCTAAAAATGGCAACAGAATTTCAATGTTCTTAGTGCTAACATGGAAATGGAGTAAAAATTGGCCGAGTTGGTTCTGTGATGACGACGGTTTCTTTCTTATTGCCATGGTGGGTGGGTTCCCCCCTTCCTCCTGCCCTGTTTATCCAGGGGTACAGCATTATTCCCTGTTCATTATTTCCTGCTTCACCACCTGCTCGTGTGTTATTTCATGTGGCAAAGCCCCTTTCCATTAAACCAATATAAATAATTGCTGTATTCTTTCACGGAGGGAGCAGGAATATTGCACGTGGCAGTAGCATTAGAGGAAAAAGCTGCTGGCCTGATCCTAATGGCCTGTTCTCCCTTTTTTTTTTCCAGATGGGTTCATCTCTCTTATTCTTTGTGAATAATTTATCCAGATATGCTCAGAGAAATGCTCCAAAGAAATTACGACTATCTTAAAACATCTATAGCAGTGCTCCCTGTTGGGAAGGTTCTCCAGTGACGCCCAAAGAACCTTCCTTTTGTCCTTCCAGCAAAGCGGTTTCCTCTGTGTGTGTGAGCAAGTCAGGGGTGCTGGGCTGTGCTGGGATTTTGGGAGAGGAGCTGGGGAGGGTCAGAAGCTGGAGATGGGCAATGATGGGCAAGGTGTGTGGACCATCCAGCCATCATCTAACTGTGAGGTTGGAGGGTGGCTGAAATGTTCAGGGATACAATTTGGAGTTGGGCAAATCCTCCAGGACCTGTGACAGAATCACAGAGTTTTTAAAGCTGGAAAAGCCCTCCAAGACCATTCAGTGCAACCATCACCGCAGCACTGACGAGGCCAGCACTAAACCACGTCCCCGAGTGCCACATCTACACATCTTTTAAATCCCTTCAGGGATGGTGACTTCACCACAGCCCTGGGCAGCCCATTCCAGTCCTGGAAACTTTTTCAGTGAAGAAATTTTCCCTGCTATCCAATCTAAACCTTCCCTTAGCTCAGTCCATCTGCAGGCTGCAGTTGGGTTGGGTTTATAGAGCAGGATAGCTGAGGGTGGGGGCCTAAAGGGGACCTGCCCGTGCCTTCCTTAGGTGTGTGGGTGCATTTGGGTGCCTCTGGTTGCAGACAGAGCCCATGGTGGCCAAATCTCTCCAGCCAATTGCCTCCTATTTTTCAGCATTTCCAAACCAATGGAAATGGGATGGATGGAGAAGCAGTGCCAATGCTTGCTCCTGTCTCCATCTGGCCAAACCTACTGAGAGGGCTTGGAGGCCGGAAGGAAAAACTCACCAGGATCATCATCAAGGCATCTGAAATCCCAGGACATCATGAGCTACAGGAAACACAAGAGGGAAAACTTCGGGGGAGGCTTCAGACATTTGCTGTGCCTGGTGCTCCTGCTCGGAATGCAGCCAAGCGTCATCCTCCCCCGGAGTCACGGCAAAGCCCTGCACGGCCAATTAAATCCTGTGTGAAATGCAGGCCGGGGTGTTGTTCAGCCCTCGCCGTCCCTGTGGAAGGGGGGCTGCTGTCGTTAGCAAGATTCTGTCCCCCCTGAGAGGGGGAGCCGGCTCTCGGCTGCTCCCAGCCGTTCGGGATGCGCTTTTCATGCCCTGCCCGTGTCGGATGCAAAGCTATTAAGGCAGGTGATTAAATGCGATGCCTCTCTATTGATCCTCCGCTGCTTCCCAGAGCCAGGGCTGACGTTATCCTCTCTGGATATTCACAGAGCTGCTGCTGAGAGCCGCCTTGGAAATCCTTCTGGACAAAGGTGTCAGCAGCCGTCTGCCGCCTTCTGCAGCGCTTTCGGCTGCCAGGCTCCTGCGCGGAGCTCCTGGGCATGGGGGGACGAGGGCTTGTGATCATCAGCCCGTGAACGACCATGGTGTGACCCCATGCCGGCTGTGAAGGTTCGTGGCCAGGAGGAGGAGGAGGAGGAGGAGGAGGAGGAGGATACGTCCTGGTGCATCCATCCGTTCCTGCAGCTCAGGCTCCCTCGGGCTCCGCACTGCTGGGATTCTGATGTCCTCTCTCCTCTGGATGTTGGGCAAGCCAGGCTGTATCTCTGGGGATCATTTCTTCCTTCCCACTGGTTGTGAATACCATTCTTCCAACGGTTCCTATAGTTTTGTTTCCTTCTCTCCTATTTGCCTAATTTTCAATGGAAGCATCCCCCCGTGAACTGATGCTGAGGGACCCCGAGTGACACCACCCTGTTATTTGGATGGGGAAGCCAAGAACAGAAGGGAAGGCCTAAGAGCAGGCAGGCTGTTCTCCAAAAAAAAAAAAAAAAAAAAAAACAAACAAAAAAAATTTGGTTTTAAAGCATTTTTACTAGGTGTTTGGTCTGCAGCCAACAGCCTAATGCATCACTGAGTTTAGCTCCATCCATTCTGCGGTGCAGTTGCCCAAGAAATCAATGCCCTGACATACTTTCCTGCGCTAGAAAATACACTTTTGCTTGAGTGGGTGTGAAAACCGAGCTCTTGCCAAAACCTTGTGAGTGCCAGGGAAGGCTGTCCCGCTGAGCCCAGCTTCCAGAGGAGCCGCAGGACAAAGGCTTCGCTCTCCGACTTCTGTTCTACCCGCAGGGGCCGCGGGGCTTTGAATACTGACCAGAGAGCAATTGAACAAGGGAAATGTCTTCCAGTTCCTGGCTGAAAATAACTTTTTTCTAGCGCATGGCCAGGTGATTTGTAGTCTCGGCTGATTTTCTGGCTTCCTTTATTCATAAAACGTACCAAAAGCCCCCACTGCATCACC
Organism: Mohoua ochrocephala; assembly: GCA_013398855.1. Classification (NCBI taxonomy): domain Eukaryota; kingdom Metazoa; phylum Chordata; class Aves; order Passeriformes; family Acanthizidae; genus Mohoua; species Mohoua ochrocephala. The sequence goes on along the minus strand of VZTA01016031.1, from coordinate 85,345 downwards.
TGGGCTGGGCTCTGATTTCTGCACAGACACAGCTCCCTTGGGTGTGTTTGGTCTGGGCTGCTGTGGGCAGAGGCTGAGGTGATGGTGATGGGCTCCCCCCAACAAGGGTGATTTTTTGGGAGGTTTTCTGCAGGGTGAAGTGATTGCCCATGGATTTTGAGAAATGGTGATTTCCTGCAGGGAGAATCCCCATGGCTTTGGGTCTGGGGGTTGCTCTGCTGTTGTCAGCCCTCTGCCATCCCAGACCTTGGCTCGCAGGATCTCTGTTTCACTGCTGGCATCGTCCATCCCCCTGCCTCCCTCCTGCGAGGTCTCTGACTCAGAGCCTGTCTCCTTCTGACAAGTTTATTGGTTTTCCAGAGCCTTTCCAGTGCTACTGAGGCAGTGCCTTTCATTTGAGGGCAAAGCAGGGAATAGTTAATGCCTTCAGGAGCGGGTGAGCCGTGTGGCTGGGCTGGCTTGTGCAAGACCACTGTCCCTTCGTGTCCCACATCCCTGCTCCTGATGCAGCACGGACAAGCATAGGAATGCCCTGATGTCATTCCTGGAGGGTGTTGGAGGGACTCGCTTGTGTTTCCAGCTCTGCTGGGAAGAGGCTGGGTGGTTTTGTTCACATCAGAGCCCTTTCCTGCCTGCTGGGATCTGCCTGGAGCAGGGGCATGAGCAGGGTGTGCAGGGCCCAGGGTGAGTGGGGTAGGAAAGCCCCAGGAAAGTCTTACAGGTGTCCTGGGCACAGGGTGCTGTCAACCCATCAGAGGGACACACAGGCTCCTGGATGCTCATTTTCTGGATGGATTGCCGGGTCCAGCTCCAGAGCCTCCAGGAGAAGGAGAGGTGAGTTCCCCGGTGCCCTTCCACCTCCCCTGTGCTCAGTGGCACAACTTCCTGTGGCCTGGGAAAAGCACACACTCCACCTTGAGATTCACTCTGCCCCCTCTAAGAGGTCCTTGATGTCCTATCTCCTGCCCAGCTGCCAGCTTGTTTTCCTCCTGTGGGTCTGGCCAGCTCCTGGGCAGAGCTGTTTGCTCTCCCCAGTCCTGGCACCCAGACCCTCTGGTGGCAGCACTCCCCGAGGACCCTCCTCTCACCTTGGAGGATGCCAAGGTCGTTAATCCACTTTGTGGATTAAAAATCTGAAAACATTTGGAGCGTGAGGAGCCGTGTCCCAAAGCCCTGCTGCCCCAGCACCCAGCACCATGCCTTTGAAGGCATTGTCAGTTTGCAGCATCAGGCCAAAAATGGGGCTTTTTCAGTGGAAAAGAAATGTGCAGGGAAAAGGCAAAAAAAAGGTGTTTACTCCTTTACCACATTGTAGGATCGTGATGGGGAAGAGGGAAGTGATGCAATGAGCAGAGGGCTCAGGAGTGAGTCCTGCGTTTGTGGAAGGGGAGGCTGATGACAGGACCCACATCTTTGGGACCAGGGATCACCTGTGTCAACAGTGGGATGGAGTAGACAGCGGGGCTCTGGGGAGGAGCGAAACCAAATAAAACCCCAGAAGAAAGGAAAGCCAGCAGCAAAACCCCCAGAATGATCCCTTCCTCCTGTGCCCAGAGCCCCTGAACCAAACCTTGAATTGTTCTGGGAGGGATGTGCCTGTGTGGTGGCAGGAGGGCAGCGGCTTCCCAGCTCGAGACTGGGGTTTGCACAGTGATTGAGGTCTCAGCTGGGACAGAAATCCACTCAGCAGAGTGCAGGGGAAGGAGCAGGGAGAGGCACTTAGGAGCTGTCGTGTGCCACCTGCGGGCTCCGTGTGAGCTCCGTGTCCTGCTGGATGGCCGTGTGAGGAGACGGCAGCTCTCAATTTGAGCCGAGTATTTTCCAAGTATCCAAAGGTTCTGGGGAGTCGATTTTCATTACCTGCTCACTGCAGGTCACTCCTCTCCAGGGGCTGGGAAGATGCTCTCTGAAATTCAACTTCAGCGGAGGAGTCACTCAGAGGTCCTTTGAGTAATTTCCACTCCTGGAACCCCACAGGGCTTTTGGAGGATGCTTATCCCTTTCAGGGGCAGAGGTTGCTCCCAGTGCAATAGAACTGGTGTGAGGCTGGGCTCAGCCCCTTGCCCGGAGCAGTGAAGTCCAAGGGAGATGCTCTTGGAGCCAGCACGCTATGCCCAAACGATCCCAGCTCCTTTCTCCTGCAGGGTGGCAGGGAGAGAGGCCGAGGGAGAGATAACCTCAAACCTCTTCCCTGAAGTTACAACAACTGAACCAGAGTGGGGCTTGCCCTGTGTGAGACACATTAGGAAAGCAACCGGGGTGCAGCATTCAGGGGAACAGTTTGGGGAGCGGCTTTGAAGCTCAGCACAGACATTCCCCATCCAGCAGAGCTCCTGCAGGTTTCCTGAGCGCTGCTTTAAGTGCAGAGTCGAGCAGTTTGTGCTCGGCCCTCGGCTCACAGGGAGCCAGCTGTGAGTGCAAAACCTGGGTCAGCTCTGCTTCCCTCCGATCGGTCCAGGTGGCCGTGACCTGGAGAAGCTGAAGCTCTTGTCCTCCCCTGAGACATGCTGGAACTGCAGATGGAGTATCCTAAATGCCTTTGCAGAAGCTGAGCTGGTACAAAATGGAGTTTTGACTTCACCCTTCCCATGCCTCCCCTTGCCCTTGTCCCAGCGCTGGTCCTGCTCCACCGCTGCCTCCCTCCTGCCCTGCAGGGGAAGCTGTGACCCGCTCCTGGTGTGAAGGAGATAACGCTGGAAGAAATGCTCTGCCAGAGCAGTGAATTCAGCTCATTACAGAGTGTTCCCACAAATTTCTGCTGCCCTCTTATCAGCCCATCAGCTTAACCAGATCACCCTTCAGCTCCCACCAGACACCTCTGCGCCTCTGCAGTCCGAGCCTTGGGAGCTGCAGCCTGACTCACACTGTGTGGGAGAAAGTAATTGTTCCATCCACAGCAAATTGGACCCGTAATAACCTCTCTCTCCATAACGGCAATGATGCTCCTTCAAAAATATATTTTAATTGATTTTGGATAATGAATTCAGCTTAGCAGGGAGCGGGGCAGTGGAGGGATGAGGAATGAGTGGATGGGGAAGAGCGAGTGGAAAGGAGAAGTGGCTGTTGTGTCCCGTGGAGAAGGCGCAGGAGGCTTGGTGCTGCAGGCAGGGCACGGGCAGGGCACGGGCAGGGCGTGAGCAGCCAGTCCCTGGGACATGAGCAGAGGGTGAGCAACACCACTGGACTCATCATCAGCTTTGCCCGGGGCTGTTTCTTGGCGCTGTGCAAGGGCTGTGTCCACACAGAGCCGTGGAGAGCATGGCATGTGCATGAAAGGGCTTCCCTTCCTCCTCCTCCTCCCTCTGCCGGCCACTTCAGAGGCTTCCCCAGGGTTCTCTGACCACAGCCCGGGGTGCTGAGGAGCTGTTTCACATCTTTGAGAAAGAACAGTTGCCTCTTCCTCAGAAGTTCTGCTGCGAGGCAGCAAAGAGCATCTGATGGCAGGCGAGCTGGACCCAAAACTCCAGTGCCCTCCTCTGTGAGGCTCTGCTCATCCTCACAGCTCACAGCAGAGATCTTCGGGGGGTTAATGTGAGACCGCCGTGTACCACTGCAGCGGTTTCAAGTCCTCTGCTCGGAGATGCCTCTGTTCCTGTCTCTTGCTGAGAAGAAAATGCAACAATGCTCTCTAGAGGCAGAAGAAGTCAAGGAGAGCTTTGCTTTCCCTGGCTCTGTCTTTCATCATGACCTCACTGCTCTTCCCAGCTGTTTATTTCCCACAGAAACAGCCGATTCTGGGCATTTTGGCCTCCTGAGATGCAGCTTAGGTAGTTTGCTTCCCCCTCCCTCCTCACAGGATAATCTGATGCAATTATTGCGGCTGATCAGAGGAGGGCTGGGAGGAGTGGGGAGTGTTTTGGGTCAGGATGGAGCTCTGGGAAGAGTTTGCTGTGCAGGGTGATGGAGGAAGGGGAGAGGGCTGGGGGAAATGTGCTGCAGCCTGGTCCAGCATCGCTCTGGGGCAGGGAAAGTGGGGCTGGTGGTGGGATGTCGGGAGGGGAAGGTCTTCTAAGGACTAACCAACCCCAGGTCTCAGGTGAGGTCAGGTGCAGCTGTGGGGCTGCAGAAGCCCAATCAGGCACCAGCTGCCCCTTCATAAAGGCCAGATGGGAGCCAGAAGCTGGCTTGGGAGGGTGTGGGTCTCCTCTGGGCAGAGCAGGCAGCAGCTTTGACACTGGCTCTTCTAGGGCTTATTTTGGTGTGGGGAAGGGACTGGCACCCTGCTCACTTGAGGAGTTTTTTTGGGTGTCTGGGGCTAAGCCCAGGAGATGCTGGAGGGCCTCCTGGGGTGCTTTGATGGAGGCTTTAGTGGGCAGCCTGGGAGGAGCTGGTCCGGGTGCAGCTCCTGAGGTTGGGGCCAGTGGTTGGGCTGTGCTGAACTGCAGAGATTCCTATGAGAGTCTGCAAGCACCTGAACCAGCAGTGACAAATCCTGTTCTCTGCTTTCCAGAGAGCCCATCTGAGGCCTGCACCCAGCTGCACTGGCTGTTGTATGTACAAAACGTTTGGGTCCTCTGCTTGCAATCCTTTAAGGGGGATGGGGTTTAAAGGTGATGCTCTGCCCTTTGCAGGGGTCTCAGAGGTAATAGACTGGGCCCAGATGGGAAGCCAGGTGAGATATTTTTTCTTCATGTGGGCAGCTGGCCTAGCAGAACTCAGCCTGTGTGTGGAGTGGTGCTCAGTGGGGTCCCTTTGCTTGTGCTGAGCCACAGAATCCCAGAATGGTTTGGGTTGGACAGGACCTTACAGCTCATCTTGTTCCACCCCCTGCCATGTCCAGGGACACCTTCCACTAGCCCAGGTTGCTCCAAGCCCCATCCAACCTGGCCTTGGACACTTCCAGGGATGGGGCAGCCACAGCTTTTCTGGGCACCCTGTGCCAGGGCCTCCCCACCCTCACAGGGAAGAATTTCTCCCTAATCCCCAGTTTAATCCTGCCCTTTGTCAAGTTTGATGCCATTCCCCCTTATCAGCTGGGCTTGCTGTGCTCTCAAAATAAGTGGAGATTGTCCCTTACCTTATACCTGGAGCTGGTGGGATGCAAAGCCCAGGCCACCCCTGGTCATCAAAAGAAAACAGAATAATTAATTTTACTATCCTGGCCAGTTTCCAGTCCACTCAATTATATTCTGCTGATCCACCCTGCAATCCCATATGTTGTTGTTTATTTTATTAGCTCATATTGCAAATCTTTCAGTAAGAGCTGCCCTATGAATAGCCTCGCCTGCTGAATTAATCGTGCTGCTGAAAGTTTCAGGTTAATGTATAAAATGTACTTGCAGGCCCTGGGTAAAGGAAACAAAGGAAATTATATTACTGAGCTGGACTGGGCAAATCTCGTGTCCCCAAGTGACTGGGAGGATACATAAAGAATTAACTGGACAAATCACCACCCTCACAGGGAAGAATTTCTTCCCAATAGCCCACCTAACCCTGCCCTCTGGCACTGGGAAGCCATTCCCTCTTGTCCTGTCATTCCATGTCCTTGTCCCAAGTCTCTCTCCGGCTCTCTTGGAGCCCCTTTAGGCACTTGGAAGGCGCTCCAAGGTCTGGCAGTTCTGAGCAGTGCTGGGTTGGACTTCATCAGCCAAAATACCTGTGCCTGCCCTCCCAGGTAGCTGGCCTGGGGGTACCTGTGTGCTTCTTTATATTCCTGGTAACGTTCCTATTGGACAGCAAGTCCCATATTGCATGTCTGCCTTTATTCAGGATGCTGGATGCCTCTGACTGTACATCTTTTAGCTTTAATTGTGTGCAGCCTGCCAGCCGAGGTGGGTTGTTTGGGGCTCTGTGCTTCCTCTGCTGTGCTCTGATCCGGCAAGAGCGATAAATCAGCGCCGGGGGTTACACGTGCAGGCTGCAGATATCCATGGAAGGGCAGTTTGTGTTAAATTGCACCAGATTAAAGCATTTCTGTTTGGGAACCCTTGCTCTGGTTTAATTTCATGGAGTTGTGTGCTCTGAGAGACTCGGTTGCTATGGGGAGCTCACTGCCTTTGGAGCTGGAAGGGATCACTTTGGTTATTTACTCTGACCTCCAACGAGGTGTAAAGTATTCCCCATAATTCTGCAAGCCCCCAGTTCTGCCTGAGCTCCTGCATATCTTGGGCTGACTTTATGATGTGGATCCCCTATGGCCTGCTCTATGCCCAGACATGACTCCTGTGCCTTTCTGTGTCTTTAAAACTGGGTGCTGCATCTTAACTTCAACACTGTGTGCTGCGTGGTAGCAAACCCCTGAAAGACCTTGTTAAGTTTGGAAATCACCTTTACAATTAAAACCTGTCTTGTTTCTAGCTCCTGTTATATTTCACTTCAGTTTCCAGTGCCAGGGGCTTTCCCTGCTGCATTGAAAGGTGTTTGTTATTGGGCAGCAGAGAGTCTGAAGGGAGGTGGCTGGACGGTCTGGGCAAGAAACTGGGATTCACAGCTGCTTTGGGAAGGGGACAGGTAGGAATGGATGATAAGGGACTGTGTGAAATAACAAAGGCCTGAGGCAGGAGCTTATTTCTTATTTCACAGACCTCAGTTCATCAAGTTGTTGATACTGGACTTTGCAAACCTCCTGGATTTGTGCAAAGCCTCAGCCAGCTCTTGCTCTCTTAAGACTGCTTTGCTTTTCCAGCTGCCTTTTCCCCACCTCTTTGGTGTTGTTACACGGATGGATAAGCAGTGCCTTGATTTATCCCTTGTCTTTGGTTGCTGTGAGGCACCGAGGCTGCTGCTGTCACAGCCCAGCGTGGTCCTTTGCCACCCCCTTGTTTGCTTCCCAGGGGCAGAGGAGCGTGGCTGGGACGCTGGGGAGCCTCAGGGGTGGGGGATTGCTGAGATCAGAGGTGATGCTCTGCTTTCTCCACCAGCTGATTACAAGGAGCCATGAGGAGCACAGGTTCATCTCTGGGGAGGTGCCTGAGGTGTGGGGAGGGCACGGTGCTAAAATTGTGGGGAAATCTGAGCCCATGTGGGACCCTCGTTAGATGATTTCGCTCCCTTCTCTCTCACCCCTCCTGTCCCTGGCTGTGCTTGCAGGACACAAGCTCTGGCCTCAGCAGCCCTGCAGACCCCTCCTGTCACTCAAGGGTGACCTGTGTTTGCTGCCAACTCATGCTTTGGTGTTAAATCTCATTTAACCCAACCTCTCATGGAGGTGTGCAGGAATTCGTGGTGCTGCTTAGGGGAATTTGCATTTGGGTGGTGAGGAAATTGTGTAGCCAGAGGGATGCTGGTGTTTTCCATCAGGCAGCGAGTGCCATCCGTTACTCGCTGCTCTAACTCGATTTGAGGCACTGTGCTGTCAACTCTTTAAATCTGATTAGCACAAGTGTTTCTTCTTCTCCTCGGTGATTTGCTGTGGTCTTAATCTGATGCCCACTAATGACAGGGGAAGAAGCTAAACCAACTTATCGAATAAATGGCAACTTGCATTGCTCTTAAAAACGGTGAACTAAGAGGAAACCTCTGTTGTGGAGGCTGCTTGATGGAGTCAATTAATTCTGACTGCTAGGAGTAGGATAAATTGGGAAAAGGGAGTTGGACACGCACTCACAGTGCCCTGAGAGGAGGTGATGATCTGCTCTTAGTCCTGGCCAGGGAAACTTGGCACTCAGAGCATGTGTGGTTTGGGACAAGCCCACTCTGGGAGTCACCAGTGACCCATTAACCTCCCAGATTTCTTGCTGGCACCGTCCACCTTTGTAACCCAACTTGCAGGGGGAAGATGTGTCCTTGGGGATGCGTTGTGTTATTCCCCAGGTACGGTGCTGCTTCCTCTCCCTGTTTGTTGTGGCAGAGCCAGAGCCAAGACCATGGGGCTCAGGACCTGTCACTACTGAGCAAGGCTTTATCTGGAGACCCACAAAAGTTCCTATAACCACTGGGGTGGTTCCAGAGTCCGTCTGTGCAGCGAAAGGTGAAGGCAGCCCTGATCCTCCCTCCGGCTGCAGAGTGCGTCATCAGCTCTGTCTCTGCAAACAGGGGTGGGAAATGCAAGTCAGATCTCTCTGCCAAAGGCACTGCTCCTGCTTTGCATGCAGAGTGCAGGTGCCTAGGCAAGGGGAAATGTGGCACAGGCTTTGAGATGATGCAAAAAAACCCACTTGGCTTTTTTTTTTTCCCCCTTCAAGTGCCTGTCCTTTTGGTCCAGGAAAAGTAGGCCGAAACAGGTTTCTTCTTTCTTGATCTTATTTTTCATTCTTGCTGTGTGTGTTTTGCTGCAGGATTTACTACACAGAGCCCTTCATGCCGTTTCCACAGGGTTATTTAATATCTGGAGTCTGTGGCAGTTCTTCCTTGGCCTATATGTTTTGCTGGGTTTTTTTCTCCACACTGCAACTTGCTATTAAATTTCACTGTACGCCCTTGAGTGCTTTTGTGGAAGGATCCCACTGATGTGTTCGCTATGATAATCATAACCCTGCGCTAATTACTTCCATCACAGACAACTGTGCTCGGCTCTGAAGCGTTTCTCCTTCTCTTTATTCCTTTCTGTCTCTCCCTGTTCCTCCTCCCTCCTGGGCAGCATCCCGGTTCTGTGTTCTGATCCTGAATGCCACCAAAGAATTGCTCCTTGTGAGAATATCCCTAGGAAATTGTTTGTAAAAAGGAAATTGTTTGTAAAGCAGTACCATGAATTACACATCCCATAGTGATCCCTGCTTAAAATCTGCACTGGTCCCTTGTTGAGGTTTGTGCTGAGGGGCCTCTGCAGACTCTGGGATGGCATTTTCCGTAATTGATGTCCCGCCGAAGGAGGTGATTTAATTCTGCTGAAGTCATATTTGTTTTCTACAAATCTCCCAAAGTTCATGAGGCCAATTAATCCAAGGAGATGAGGCTTTAATGGCACTGATGTATCATCCTGTGCTGAGCTCATCCCCACGTGCGAGGCAGGGTGATGCATGGGATGATGATGATGATGAAGGCTTTGAGCAGACCCTTGGAGCCCCGCTCTCAGGCAAGGTGAGATGCTTTGCTCTATATGGACACAGAGCAAGGCCAGGACTGTCTCCTTTTGAGGGAATTTGCAGTCCTAAAGTATGACACAATCCAGGACAGATTTGCTGTAGGACCTGACTCAAAAATCATCCCGTTATAAGTAAATGTAAAAGGCTTCTGAAGAGCAAAGCCTCCACAAGTGGAGTAACATCATGTTACATGTTCCTCTGCTCCCATCTGCTCCAGAGCATTTTTCCCCTCTGTATTTTCCAGCTTGGATGATGCCAACTGGCTGGGGATCCAGGGCTGCTGTCAGCTGGGTGCTGCTGTAGTTTTCTTCATGGAAGAGGCTGGAGATTAGAGACGTGTAACCTTTACACCCAAGCCCTCCCTGGGGGTCCTTCCTACTGAAATCCTCCTGTTTGCCCTGTTTCTATAAGCTGGTTTCTGTGAGCTGCAACTTAATCAGGATGTTAATTTTAACCTTTTCTTGAAGGATTATGTTCCACCCTGCTTTACTCCCAGAAATGCTGACACCCCATGGGCATTTCCTGGAACCAAACGTTTTTCTCCCTTCAAACTTTCCCGTGTCTTTGCAGCTCTGCCTTGTTCCTTCTTTCTAATGGCGCCAACACAAATCCTGGGGCTTACTGAATAACTTTGCCGTGTGCTGGAATTAATAATTAATAATAGGCATCTGTCAGCTGGAAACTGCATTATTCAAAGAGGGATGATGTGGGTGGGCAGCTGCTCTCACTGGTGGAACATCTCTCCCGTAGCATCATGTCACAGCATTAGGGGAAGGCTGGGTGGTGTGCTGGGTATCAGTGGGTGTGTGGGAAGGATGCAGGTAGTGATTCAGCCCTGTGAAAACACGCCTTGCCTGCTGCCAGCACCCATTTCTGGGGGAGAAGGGTAGGAGGGATGGGTGTGAATCTCCCAGGGCTTTGTCAGGATACTGGGAAGTCAATGGGACAGAAGGGAAGAGCTGCCAAGGCAGAGCCTGCTGTGCTTTCCAGGCTCTGCTGCTGTGACTCAGGGGGTTGGATCACAGGTTTGCCTAAGTGACAGCTTTTGTTCTCCTAATTTAGGTGGCTCGTTTGTTTCCCAGAGGGTTTTTCCTGGGATTTTGCCTCCTGCTATTTCCCTGGGGGGTTTTTCAGTGGCACCTCCATGGTGTTCTGCAATGCTGGAGCAGCCTGGAGTGACCCACAGTGAGGGAAGAGCACGAGGTTTTCCCAGTGTTCAGTGTGGTGAGGACAGGACCTCCTGAAAGGAGGATGTTTGCTTCAAGAAATACCTGGGAAAGAGGTGCTGATGGATGGTGGTCTTTTGGAATTATTTTTCCCTTCTCAGGGGCTTTTTATAAAGTAAGAGCAGGATAAGCATCACCTCCTGGTGCCAAGGGTGGCTCCTCTTTAGCAAGGAGCGCTGCCAGTGCCACGGGGTGACATTTCAGCATGGCAACAGCATGGTTCAAAATAGTAATGAGGATACAACTGTTGTTTGCACAGATGAATGTAGAAAGTGATGTGAAATGGCAAGAAACCCATTTGTCTGGAAACACAGGTTTCTTAGCACCCACTTAAGCCCTCTGACACATGACATTTCTTCCTCTGAGCTTCAAAGGAAGTGAAGGCTGTGAAAAGCAGGTTGTCTACCACGGCAAGAAGAAATGTGTCTCTAGATTAGAGCTGTCAGTCCACATTTGCTTTTTGCTGTGGAAACGATGAGTTTGCCCAGGGGGCTGTGGGAACTTCCCTCTTTGTCCCTGCCTGTCCTCGCTGGGCAGGAGGATGCTGAGGATGGGCATGGGTGGAAGGCCTAAATTTTGCCGTTTTCCTCGCCACCGTCGCAGTTAGTAAACACCATCTGCCTGCCGTTTTTTCTGGTGGAAACTGTTCAGGAAAAATGCAGGGAAAAAAAAATGCAGTTGCACAGAAGTGATGCTTTCAAATGGGCGCTTTCTACTTTTTTCATCAGCTGTTGCTGTCTTGTGAAGTACCAGTTACTAATTAGCCCTCGTATCTCATTAAAATCATAGTGGGTTTTTCTACCTACTGAAATTTTGTAAATAGCCTTTATTCTGGTCTTTAATGCTCAGTGATTGAAGTATTTATTGGATGCCACTTATGCAGCTCTGTGCCTGCGTTCATTTTCTTCTTAAGACATTTACTAAACCACTGCTTAGAATTACTCCAGCCCATCTGGCATATTAAGTGTTTGCGCAGAGTGTACCCGACTTTCCCATCCACTTCCTCAATTAATATTAAACATTCAGGGGAATTGAATTCCTCCCCTCCCTTGCCATCTGATCTTCGTGGCTGTAATGGCACATTTGGGTGGAAATGTGGCTCTGGCGGCGGAGTGTGAGCTCAGGGGTCAGGAGGTGGGTGTTGGAGGTGAGGTCAAGGTGTCCTGTTCTGCACAGCAACAGAGATTGCGGCGGGCAGATGGCTCTGGTAATGGGCATCCTCAAAGCCAAGGATATCAAAGTCAAAAGATATTATTCCACCTGATTCTGGCCTAGCAGGGAAGGGGCTCCTGGAGGCAGGGATTTAATTCCGCCCCGCCAGCCGTGTCGGCTCTGAAAGCTGCCCTGCATCCCCAGGGAGCAGCGAGGATGGGAAGCATCAGAAATGAGCTGCCCTGGCAGAGCTCTGTGGGGAAGCACTTGTAGGAAACCTGTCTGCATTAAGCGTGACAGCGACATGGTTTTACTGCTGTAGCCAACCTCACAAACAGAAAGGAGAGCAGAACACGTCACTCGCCTGGTGATTATCCAAAGCTGGCTAAACCCCGTGCCAGCAACAAAATCAGGGCTAAGAAAGGATTTAAGTGGCGGTAAAATATTCACGGTGGGGTCGAGGGCGGAAGGCATTTATTAGCTCTGAAGAGGATCTCCTGCAATAAGGAGGGCTCTGGCTTTATAGCTCTTCCCATTCGATGGGAAAAGGTGCTGCTTGGAGTATCCCAGCCCTAAACCTGTCCACCTGGAGACACAAATAAGAGATACTGAGGAGGAGGGTTTACAGAATTCTTACTCCGGGATGTTGTGCAGCCTTTATAGCAGCATTGTGGCTGGCTTGGAATGTTGATAAGAAAATCTTTCCATATCTATTTTCCATTACCTATTTTTTTCCTTTCTATCCTTTCCAGAGGAAGAGAAGAAGTGAGAGTTTATGGAAGGTGAAAGAAAGCACATGGAATGTTTCCCCTTGGAGGTGGCTGTGATCCTGTGCGTGTGCTGCTGTGCAAGGTACCAGGACCTGGTGAAGAAGTGGCTCTTTGCTGAGCCAGCAGCCACCGTGGTGCCCCCTGAGGTCCCTGACCGGGCACTGGGAGCCCTTGACTCCTGCCGTTCATCTCCATGGCAGGTGCTTTCCTTACCCCCGAACTAAGTGGACTCTGCTACTTCTGGAGGTCATTGGGAGCTTGGCTTTGTCTCTCAGCCAGAGGGAATCTGAGGGGAGATGGAGCATCACAGACTCACGTGTAGGTGCAGGCACACACTTATCAGCATCAACTCACTGTATATAATTTATGTTGATCCAAACAAGGCTGCAGAGATGCAGATCAGCTGTCTCACGCCTCATTAACATGCTCCAAACCTGCCTGTGCTGCTCTCAGCAGCAGCAGCAGCACTGCCCCTGGGTCCCATGGGGGATGTGTGGTGCTGTGATCCTGGTGGGAGATGAGGCTCCGGGGCTTGTTTTGGGGTGAAGCCTAGATTCTGGCCAGGATTATACTTTGCAGTGGAGCTGTGGTGGGTGTGAAGTCAGCAATGGTGTAACCGTGTGTTTGTGGAATTCCTGCCCCAAAAAGACCTCGTGTCTCCAGCCATGCCCTGAGATGGATCTCCTTGGGAGGGCAGAGCTGACCCGTTTGCTGCTGTGCTCCTCTGTGTTGCTTCCTACGTTTTCTTTCTCATGGCATTTTGTTTCCTGAAAGTGGTATGGAAAAGGAGGGAAATACCCCTTCAAGCTCTCTGCTCTCCACATGGGATCTGTGTGTTTTGATCTCACTTTGGGGGGTCTGCATCTCCCTTCCCACTGCTTCCCCTTCCAAGCCCCTGGGGAGCCACATCCCGGTTTTTGGAGACCCTGAGCAGCATTGCCTGGTGTAAACCCCCCTCACACTGCCCAACCCAGCCCCAGTTTGCTGATATTCCTAAATGAAGCAGTCAAGAACTACCGTGCAACTGCAGAGTCCTATGGAAATCCTGCTTTTTCTTCCCAAAATAGCGAAGACAGTGTTTAGCAATAACAATCCCTCTGCAATGGGAGTGACTGACAACAGCATCTCCTGGTGAGAGAGACAAACGCGGTGTTTCAGACTAAAGGAGACGTTTCCTTTCCCTCCAGGACTGCAGCCTGCGTTTTGAAGGTTAAATCGCTGCGATTCCATTGGAATCCACCTGGTGACGAGCGGGTTATTTAGTGACACACTGCTCCGAATTGCACACCCCCTACTTGTGGTATCTCTGAATTACTTGCCTATTAGAAATTTATCCCAAAGAAGGGCAAATGCTCAGCGTGCTGACAGCCTGAGGGTTCACTGCCACCCCTTCAGTAATTATGAATTTGGCAGGTTTGTGGGAGGGGGAGCGCAGGAAAGCCTTGAGTGAGGTGTTGCCCTCCCCGATGCTGTGAGGGCCCAGGGGAGCTTGCACAGGGGAAAAAACCACTTTTTTGATCATCTGGACGTGGTGATTTCTGCAGTGTGGGTGGCAGGTGGGCACAGAGGTGGTGCAGAGCCCTCCTCCATCTGTGCTGGATGGGAGCCAGGGGGGTGTCTTCCCAGATTTTGCTGACAATGTGTCTCCCCAAACTTGCCAAGGCAACAGAAGGGGAAAATTAATCACAGGGAAGGCTGCTTGGAGCTGTGCTGGAAAACAGGCAGAAGTGACTCGCTGGGTTGGTTTCATTGGTACAATGTTCTAAATTGAATTTTAACCACTTCCATTACTTTTCTCTCTCTAGAGGTAGATCTACCCCGAGGCAGGGATGGCAGCCCATCCCGTGTCCCCACCTCTGCCGAGCAGGATCGTTCCTGGAAGCAACTGGAAGTTTCTAATTCCCATCCTCTCCCCTCCTTAGCTGCCGGTTTCTTTGCAGCCAGCCCTCCTATGGGAATCGCCTCCACGAGCTGCTGTGGGTATTTGCAAAGGGACGTTTGTCTTTGTTCCCTGCTTATGTCCCTTTGCTTCCAGGCACTTCTGTGTCCCCCTGGATCTCCCCCGCTGCCTTCCCGGCCAGGGAAGTGCCTGATGCAGAGGGAAAAATCCCTGCTGATGGGTAGCGATGAACACGTCCTCATCCACGCTTTTCCATTGTGTAAGGCACGGCAGCCCCAATTGCTGGCAGATTTTTGGGTCTGAAGGAAGTTCTCTCCTTTACTGTTCCCGTCTGGAAAGTTGCATATGGTGATATTTCCAGCTTGCAGCTCCCTGCACCCTGTGGTGACTCTCATGCAGGCTGGGTGCAGCCAGATTTGCTCCTGACATACTTTGTCACCTCCTCAAGCTGCTCCTCACAAGCTCAGCAGTTTAAATGTGCCTTTCAATGAAAAATGCCAGGAGGAAATTGAAGTGTTTTTCCTCTTTTCTAATCAAAGTTGAGGGGTTTTCACCCAAACATGTGCCTGTCATCTGGAGTTATGAGAAGCTACAGAATGACTCGGTGCTCAGCAGATGCTGGGGAGTGCTTGGTGCAGTGATCCACCTTGCTGGAACTGCTGAAACCTTCACGGCATCAACTGCAAACAGGCCAAGAAAAATACATTTCTGTTATTTAACTGATTTATTTGCACTGGAATGTCACCCCGGTTTTATTTCATCCCTTTCTGACTTAGTGCTCTGCTCGGTGCTTAGAGTTTGGCTGTTCAGTGCCGTCGATGGACAAACAGCTGGAGGCTGAAAGTCTGCTCATGGCAGAGCAATAAAAAACCTCAGCTGGACAAACCCAATGTCTTGATTTCAGCAGGAATGGCACAAGAGAAAGGAACGTGCTGGAGAGGAGCTGCAGCTCCGTGTGGGGCTGCAGGTGCTGAACCAAGCCAGAAGGTTGGATGATCAGAGGCACGGGATGTGCTGGGCTTTCCGCACTGACCCATCTCAGCCATTGCTACTAAAATGAGATTTAGCATTTTTCTCACCTCGTGTAGCTTTATTTGGGATGCACAAACCGAATCTGGAACTGTTTCCAACTGTCTCAAGAGAACCTGCCTTTGAGAAAACCCAGTTTGGAACAAGATGGGCACATGACAGCTGCCTGTCTCTGGGTTTTAGACAGCTGCTCATCAACTTAATGGCAATAAATGAACTCCCAGGTGGTGTTAATGGTGTCTTTGGGATGTCCCTGTGCTTAGGAGCTGCTTGGGTAGCCGTGTTTCTCTCTATTTTCAGTGATCGGACTTTTAAAATAGCCTGTTTGCCCTGCAGCTCTGAGGCTGGGTGGGTCAGGGGTGCTGCACACTCCCTGAGCTTTGCTGTGCAGGTGGCTCAGCCATAAAGGGAGGAAAAATATACAGAGTCATAGAATAGAACCATTAAAGACCTCCAAGAGCATCGAGTCCAACCTGCGGCTCAATAGCACCACTAAACCATGTCTAACCACTAAGTGCACCAGTCATAGGTGTTGATTAAAACCTCTACATCAGCCCTGCTCTGGTTTATACACACAGGACTGCCCTGCAGCACCATCCCCCTGGCCTGGAGCTTCATCCTCTGGCACCATCCCTTCAGTGACACAGGCTGCTTACACCTGCAGGAGCAGGGAGAGCTTTGTACGGGACAGAAACCCCCAGCTTGGTGGGGTTTTACGGGAATCATCTCTCCACGGGATGTGGGGCTGGAGTCTCCTAGTGTTCCTGTGGCTCTTGGCAATGCCTGCCGGGAGGAGCAGACAGCAGCTGGAGCGCTGAGCACAAACACAGCCAGGGTGGGTTGACTCACGCCTGGTGGTGTTACTTGCCATGTGTTATAATCACCGAGAAATGCTTTGCCTGTGGTATCATTTTCTTTAAATATATCATTAGGGAAAATGACAGCCCAAATTGTGGGAGGATGTTAATGGCTCTGGAGTGGCAGACAGATTGCAGAAAATAGTTCCCTGCAAACACGTCGCAGGTGGGAGCTGGGAGAGGAGGAAGGGAGATGGGATGGGCACGTGTGAGCAGGAGCTGGGGCAGCGATGGCGTGGGACAGCCCTGTTCCCTCCAGCATTTGGAAAACCCTCTGTGCCTCTCTGCTGCTTTTCCTCGGGAGACTTTCAAGGGAGCGGGGTGAGGGTTGGGCAGGGCAGGATCAGTGGAGAGAAAAAAAGTTTGTTTAAGCACTGTGTGATGGAGAAGTGCCTTGGCAAAGCACAGCCAGGATGGAGCTGGCACCTCTGTCCTGCTGCCTGCCCCAGGCTGGGTTCTTGGCATGGGGTTTGTGGTCCTGCCCCTCTGCTACCCCTTGCAGGAGGTCTGGGTCTCCTCTTCCTGCTCTGTCAGAAAGTCCTTGTGTTCCCCAGCCTGCTGAGATGAAGCTCCTGGTGTACAGCGCCAGGACTGTTTCCACCCCTTGCATGAGCTCTGCTGCCTCCTGGTTTTTTATTGTGTGAAGAATAGCAAGGAATAAAATGTGGTTTGAAGCTCTCAAAGTTTGTTGTTTTTAATCAGCCCTATGTCCTCAAAATTTTATATTTCTGCTGAATCTCTGTAAGAGACGATGAAAAAGAATGACATTTAATTTCCACAAAGCAGCCCGCAGTTCCCAGGGATGCTGCGCAAACACTGTGTGTCCTGGTGGATAAAGGTCTTCTGCCTTGTTCTTCAAAGATTTTGTCCTTAAATCTTCTTGCACTGGAATTTTTAGTGAAATTATTCCTCTCGGAGAGCACTTAGCAGTGAGAGTTGCTCTCACATCGAGACATTAATTGCCTCAACCCACCGGCTGCTCAGAGCCAATGTTGAGGGCTGTGGGGAGCCCAGCGGTGCCCTTTGCATCAGAGGAGTGGTGTGGAGATGGAGGGAGGCTCTTCTGAAGGAAGAACCCTGTGGAAATGGTGGTGCTTCAGCTAAACCTGCAGTCCTGATCCTGCCCAGAGGTGAGGACAGCAGGATCCATGTCACTGGGAGTGTCAGAGCCATTTCTGCTGGTGACACAGCCACCCCATGCCCTGGTACAGAGTCCCTCCCCAGGCAGGAGCACCTTTAGGTACTGGAAGGTGCTCTAAGGTCTTCCCAGAGTGTTTTTTCTCCAGGATTCCCAAGGTTTCCCCTCAGGGAGGTGGGAATGACTGCCCTGTCCCTGGCTTCCCAGGGGGCACACGGTGGGGTCTGGTGGAGGGACCAAGAGAGAATGGGGTGCTGAGTGAGGAGCTGGAGGTGGCAGGGATGGAATGACTGTGTGTGACACAATGTGTGGCACGTCCTGGCCTCTTCCAACCATCCCTTTACCCATTTAAGTGCAAAACTGCTTTTTGCTCTTCAGTCTCCAAGTGGAATGGGCAGAATATTCCATTGCTGCAGCGTAGGCCGAGAGTGGACAAGAAGGGGAGGGAGAGCAATGCACCCACCCAGGAGGTATTTAAGGGCTTTAGTTATAGCTTCTCCGATTATTTCTTTGCATATTTACATTTCTGAGACCGTCCCATTGCTCCTGGCACCGCTGTGGGGTGACGGGCAGATTTATGGCTCCACTGAGGGGGATGTGGCCGTGCCTTCCTCCAATGTGTCTGGTCCTGGGGTAGGAATATTTATAACCCACAGCCAGCCTGAATCATGTCCTCGCTTTTGATGATGTTTCAGGGGTTTCCAGCTCTCCAGGGAAGAGGGGGACCCACTGTGCCACCGCCAGCACGGCAGATGGAGAGAAAAGGGATTTATTTACTATGAACAAGCTGGAAACACCCCCAAATGCTCCCCTCTGCCAGCAGTGGCAGTTGGGAATGGAAAACACTTAAAAATGATGGAATTGGTTGACTGTCATTAATGTTTTATCTCCTCCATGACTGCTGCGTGGAAATGTTGTTTCGGGCTAGCGGTGCTCCCAGGCAGGGAGCTTCCAAAGGGATAAATCAATGGGATAAATCAGATCCTGTTCGTGATGTGGGGCCCTGAGGAGATGTTGTGGTTGTTTTCTTAGCTTTCAGTTGTTTCTTCTTCAAATTGAAAGAAGAATTAATTAATGAAATTTACTTTAAAAAGGATTTTCTTCTAAAGCCAGTAGGAATTTAAGTGAAATGGCATTGAATCGTCCTGGTTGATATGGGAGGGATGGATTCATCACAAGAAAAGTGTTTTCTTCACAAGGGCTGATAAACAGCCTGTAATGTGAATATTTTCACACATTCAAGTGAGGTCTGACCCTCTGAGAGGTTTTTCTTAACACGGATCTGTGAATAAAATAACATTTCTGTAAAGCTGCAAAACTAAATAACCACCCAACACGAATCTCATGCTCCTATTCAGACAGAAAAAAAAGAGTATTTCTTGAACAGAATTTGAAACACCTGAAATGTTAAGGAAAAAAGGGTCAGTTGTGTGGAACCAGTTGGCAAATCAAGAGGGGGGGAAGGCTCAGGAGGTCTTGTTGCTCTTCTGAGTTGGCGAAGCTGGAAAGAATTCTAATAAATGTGAAAAGCTGGTGCTGGGGAGGAGATGGGCCGGGCGGCCTGAGGGAATATCCCATCCCTGGAGGCATTGCTCACCACACAGGTATGATGTGTGAGAGGTGTGAGTGTGGAAAAGCTGCCCTTGCCTCAGCTATTTTTATGTGCGTTGGTTTACGACTCTAATTCCACCTTAATTTTCCTTTGGCGGCTCCTCATGCCTGGTGTTTGATGCAGCAGGCGTGAGATGCTCTTTGATGCAATTACAGCTCCGGAGCTGGAGCGGGCTGGAACACCTGATTTAAATTCCAAGCCTACTGTGAGACAGATGAAAGCAGTCACTTGGATAGCTGCCGGCTCCTGAGTTTTGCCTCTGCTATCGGTGCAGGATCTCGGATCTGCTCCTTGGCTGGATGATATCACCGCGATCCCAGCTCGAGGCTGCCTCGTGGGGTTTTCAGTGGTTTTTCTTCAGTCTCTCTGCTACTTAACTGCAGTTAAAGAGCATCAAGTGCTGCCTCTGGCTGCGGGAAAGCCTGGTTGATGAAATGCGTGTTCTTTTGCTCTTGGGCAAGTGTCCGTTGTGACAGCCAACAAAGCTACGTGGAGGGCAGTTCCTCAGGTACCCAAGGGCAGGAGAGAGCCAGAAAAATGGGTGGGGTATGAGGTTGGTTAGTTCTGCTCTGAAGCTGAAAGGAAAAGCCTCATCAGGGGACGTTTTGTGGACAATTACTCCCATGTCCAGTGCTCATGCTGACAGAAATAACTTAGAGTTGAAACATGATTTGTAGATAAATTAGTGATAAACCGATTATCGCCTTCTGTTTGTCTTTTCCTGCTTATTTCATCCTTCACCTCTTCAGAAGGTCACTTGGTGATTTGGGTGATTTGCCCACGCTCCAGCTGTGCACACCAGCTCTGTGTTTGCTCCCCAACCTCCCTTTTCCTCCTCCAGCTGCTGCAAGAGGGACTCAGCTCCCGGCAGGAGCTTCAGCGTGTGCAGATGTGCTTCATCATCTCAGCTGCCGCTGCTGCTACGTGAATATATTTATTTATTGCTGCTTTCACTAAATAAATAGCCAGAGCTTATCCACGTGGTTCTTGAGGAAACTGGAGATAGAAGAGACAGATAACAATAGGAAAGCCTCTCGTGGCTGGTTTGCAGCAGTTCTGTCTGAAGTCCAGCAGTCTGACCAGCATCAACCACATCTCCCATTAGTGCTTAATGCTCCTGTGGGATCCTTCCTGCTGAGGCACCTGCATGCTGAGGCACAAAGTGAAACAATTGCCATTTAAAGCAGTGCCAGAATGTGTGCCCAAGGTGGAAATAAGGATGTCACAAGTCAGCAGAGAGACATCAAAAAAGAGATTTTTCTCAATTCTCGCTTGTTTCTCTGAAATCTCAAATCTCATTAGTGCTTAAGGCAGCAGCCAAGTGTGTTTTGCTGAAACCAAGGAGGACCCTGGGAGTTCTTGACAGGGTCCTGGGGTGCCCCACACCTCGAGCTGGAGGTGCTGCCCTATTGGGGAATCCCCTCTCTGAAGGGAATGTGACTCTTGTTTGCCTTCAATGGCTCTTATTCAATATCATCCTGAAAAACCAATCGATGAATCCACAGAACGACTCACTGAAGTGAGGGCAGGTCAAATTGCATGTTATCCTATGCCTCGCTGAGATGTTTTAAATTAGCAGAATTAGCTAATTAGGCAAGCTCTCTGCTCTGTCCTGCAATTTGCAGCCCTGGGCACTGGTGGGTGGGAGCATCCTGCAGGATCTGTCCCGTTCCGAGTCCGGAGGCGTCTTGGAAGCGACGAGAGATGCTCAGCAGACTTCAATGTCTGTCAGCTCATGAGGAGTCCTTATTTTAAAAAGGCAAAATAACCCCAACCCCCCCTGGTTTACACCTGCATGGAGAAGAGCAGATATTCAATTAAGGTTCTGATCCCTCTGTGCAATTACTGTGGCAAAAGGAAACTGCCTGGTTATCTGCGAGCGCTGATAACTCGTCCTGCACCTCGCAGGCAAGTTGCCAGAAGCTGGGAAATTATAAAAGCCAACGTGCTGGGTTCCTGGCTGTGAGCTCCAGACAGACTCGAGCCCTGCTGTGCTCATGCTGGGGCTGGGGCTTTGCCTGGGGACCCCTCTGGGTGGAGTGAACCCCGCTGTAAGCCCATGGTCGCTGTGTGGGGGAGGCAGAACTGTCCCGCACGGACACAGCGCAGAGGGATGAGCGTGGAGGAGCCTCCTGGGCCCGCTCCGTCTCCCTGTGTGTCACTGAGGTCAGTCTGGGCCTCGGGGTGAATTGATGACTGAGGAGTGTTTTGGGATGTTTAATGAGTGACAGGAACAAACAGAAGGCATTAGTTTTGTAGGAGCCACATCTGAGGCACAGCACAGCTTGAGCTGTAGGCTTCAATCCAGAGGCCTCTCCTGTCATATCCAAACGTGAAATTGCTTTCTTGGATGGCTGTGTCTGCCCCAAGGGGAGCCCTGAGCCTTGTCTGAATCCGGGGACAGGGCTGAGGAGAAGGAGGAGGGTGGAAAAAGAGAAGGAAGGTGGTCCACAGCAGGCTCCTGTGCTGCTGGGCTCCCCCAGCACTGCAGAGGGAAGAGGCTGTGCAGGTAACCCAGTGCCTCACCTTCCCTGCAGAGGTTTCCTCTGCACCATCCACTGGCTCTGGGGTGTAACTCATCCCGGTTTGGCTCTGTGCTGGCAGCTCCTGGCCTCTAATGAGAGCCCCAGGCTACAGAGGCTCCAAGTAGGGGCTGTTTATAGAAAGCCATTCCCCTGCTCGGATCCATGGGCAGCTGGGGCAGGCCGGTGTTTCTGAGGAGGGTGGAAGCAAAGCTCGAGGGGAACACAAAAATGTGGGACTCACCAAGGTTCTTATTTTTCATGGAGGCAGTTTCTCCATGAGACCATCAAGGGAGGAAGGAAAGTCTCACTGAGGTGACTTTCTGCAAGGATGAGAAAGCCCTCAAATTTCACAGATTTGCAGAGCAACTCCTCCTGTTTCCTGCTTATCCACGAACAGGAGGTGAAACCTCCTTTGCCCCCAGATGAGCAAGGCTGTGCCACGGCCTGGATGGAGCTTGTGGAGCTCCCTACGAACCTCATCAAGCCCAGGCAATTTATCATCATTATCAGTTTTGTAACAACTGGAAAACAAGCTGGTAAAACTCCCCAGAAAGGAGATTTTCTTCCTCAGCAACAGGCAGGGAAGGGATTATCCTCATCCGTTTGTTCTGCTCCCCTCTGGTGAAGGAGATGGTGTTGGGAGCACTGCTGTGCTGTGTGGGGTGGCTCTGTGGGGAAAGACAGCTGGGAAAATTTCCTGTGGAGAAATGAGGCCTTGATGTGGACCCTCTGGATTTACTCCTAGTTCAGGGGTGTGTGTGGGGTGGATCCTGCCTGAGCAGGAGTGCATCCCTTGGTGTGGTGCTGGACCAAAGGGAGCATCTCTGGGAGTAGGGTGGTTGCTGTTAAAAATGGGTCTGTGCTCTTCTGTGCTGTCTTCTTTCCTAAATCCAGCTGGTGATGGGGAATTTCTGCTGTTGCTGGCTGTATAGAACGAAATTCTGTGGTTGTAATACCGATGCTTTTTTTCCAAATCCTTTTCACCGAAGAAAGTGGTTTCCTCCCTCTCCAGGGTGACTATAAAATACACCGTAAAAACAAGTTATGTTCTGTGGAAAATCAGTTTTCCTGTGTCCTTTTCCCATCTGCAGTGGCTCTGGGGAGGAAAGCAAGACATCATCCCGATGGTCTCCTGTGGGGAGAGGTGCAAAGCCAGAGCAGACTGAAACAAAAAGGTCCCATTTTTCACGGGATGTCCCCATTTAAACACAGGGGTGAAGAGCTGGCAAAGTGGCCAGAGTGGGAAACGGGGATAGAGGAGCTTCCTCTGCTGAGCATCACCAGCAGCCTGGCCTGGGGGAGATATTCCTGACGTATTTCTGGGCTTTCATTCAATTTGCAAATGAATTTTGCTGTGCTCAGTTGCATGAAGGGACTCTGGCATGTACCTGTGACTGAGACCGGGTTAATGTCCAGATACTGAGGGAATTGCAACGAAATGGTGAAATCCCTTAAGCTCATTAGTGAATAATGGTGTTGGCTTTCAGTGGAGTTGGAGTAGCAATAGCATTTTAATTTTCCTAAAAGGTCCATGTAACACTGTGCCTTGTTCTCTCAGTAAGAACCACAGATAACTCCTTGCCAAGGAAAGCTTAAAGTTGTTCTCCAACAAATTGACTTTTTTTCTTCATTATTCCTTAGACTCTTATCTCTGATTCCAGGCTAAGGGATGCTAAACTTGAAATATTTGAAACATTAAAAGTTGCAAGACGCAGGCAGAAGTGGTCCCAGGACATGGGGTGCGGACAGTTGTGTGTGTCTGCAGGAGTTTTGTGGTAATCAGGGGAGAAATCAGCCGAAATAAACTTTATTGGTGCCTTGCTGCATGGCCTTCCCATGGAAGCTGTGCTATGAATCAAAAGAGCAATGAAAATTTCAATGTTCTCTCCAGTCCCCATAAAATGACAGCAAAATCTTTGGGTCTCGCTGTCCCAGGCTGCAAAGTGCCTTGCTCTTGCTGAGCCATTGTGGCTGTAGCAACGCTCCTGCCACAAAGTTTGGGTCATTTCGGAGTTGGTCGGAGCCCCTGTGGTGGGAATCACACCTGTCCCAGTGGTCTTCTTCCAGTTTTGAGCAATTTCATTTTTTGGGGGGTTTGCTGGAAAGATCTCAGCCTCCCATAGCTCTGCCTTCGCTCGATGTGTTTGGGAGCTGAGTCAGCACAGGTCAAGCTCCCAGTTTCACCAATATGGGAAAGGTTTGGATTTTCCTTTGGCAAAATCTCAGGAGCTTGAGCTCAGCCTTCTGCTTCTGTGAACGCCCCTGTCAGGAACACAAAGGCCAAATGGGAACTGTGGGATGGGAGGGATTAACTTTCCCAGGTGCTTTCACCTAAGTTTTGTGAGGCAGGGGCTGTGCTCAATAATAACAATAATCAAACACGGTGAACACAGGTAGTTAAGGAGCATTAGGATTTGGCAACTACCAGCAATCGCCACATTTTTCTGGCTTATTAGGCTAGAGAGGGTGTAATTGGGAGTGCTGCTCCTGCCTCTCCCCTGCGGTGCTTTTCACTCGGTGGATTATTAAACAATTCCAGAAGAACCACGCACAAGCCATTTGTTTTGCTCTGTTTTTTCCACTCTTTTGTTTAATTTTTTTTCTGTTACATGAGCCTTCGGGAACATAATGCTAAAAACATTATTAAGAAGCCATTGACCATACATGCCCTGCAGATCTCTCTGATAAAAACCACTGCCTACCGCTTTAGAGAAAGGAAGATTATATACAGGGCGGCTGCAAACGTGTTCCTGGGAAGAGTGGGTGAAGCTGTACAAGCAGAGACCTTCAGACGTCAGTGACGTCCTTTGTGGCGGGCACGATGGCTCGGGGTCTGCGAGGACACCGGGCTCCTGTGGAGAGCTGTGGATTTATAGATGGCTCTTGTCTACAGAAAGTGGAATTAGATGAGAACATTGTGACCTTAAAGCTTCCTGAATAACTCAATGCACGCGCTGAGCTGCGAGGTGGAGCGTGGAGGGGTCATGTCGGGTTTGGGCTGGGGAAAGGGTGATGAATGGGAGAGCTGCTCTGGAGGAGGGGGTCATCTCAGAGGTCAGCAGGGTGAGCAGGGTGATGAAAGTGCCTGTGGCTGGATTAGGGGTGAAACAGTTCCTAACTCTCACCTGAATGTTTCCTTTCGTCATCTTAAAAGGAGGGCAGGTGTGGTGGTGTGGCCTGGGAAGAAGGAATCCGCAGAGCTGTCCCCTTCCCACCTCTTTGCTGGCTCTCAGGCAGCTTCCCTTTCCTCCTTGAACATGCCCAGCCCAAGGTCTGTGATGCTTATGGGCAACTGAATGAGTAACTACTGGATGCTGTCCTGCCCTGGAAGGAGGTGCTGGACCAGTGATGAGCACGAGACAAGCTTGGACCACACCTCCCACCCTCTGTAACGTGGACCTGCTGAGTGTCTGTGCACAGATGCCCTCTCTTTGTCTCTGAGCTCCGTGGATGGAGCCTGTAGCACGTTGTGAGCACTGACAGCAATTTTCTAATCAGATGCAGAGCCCTTGTCAGCCCAGAGCTGCGTGCTTAGCCCGTGCATTTGAAACGAGCTGCTGCCAGCTTTAGTTGCAGGGTATTACCATCTGCACATTCTAACAGGGAGAAATTCTGCCTCATCTGGAAGCAGAGTTTTTGTGGATGGAGTGATCTGTGCAGCCGCACGGCTCAGATGCATTACCCAACTATTGCAAAAATGTAACAAGGGCTGGATAAAAAGCTCTGCTGCTCTTCCAGAGGGCTGCTGGATGCAATTCACCGAAGCCTGAAGTTGTTATTTTCCTCTCTGGCTGTAAATTGTTCTGATCAACAACGTATGAAAGACACTGCATCAGAAGGAGTGGAATCAGATGGGTAACAGGCCTTCCTAGGGAGCTGGAATCACTTGGCATTTGACTCGGTGCCTCTCGAAATGAGCCACCGTGAGGCATCTGCGTGTCCTGGGTACCAGCTCACCTGCTCTGCCTCAGTGCTGTACTTTGGTCTGGATGTACCCCAGGTCAGCACAACTGAAATGCTGTTATTTTGGGGTGGTGCTGCTCCCTCAGTGCTGCAGCTGGCTGTGGGGTGTGCTTTTTCACCCTCCTGTGCGTGGGCTGGTGCCGGAGGATGGAGAATACAATATTTTGGAGGAGAAGAAGCCCAGATGCTACTCTGATAAGCACCTCTGTGAAAAGTGATGCCAATCCCAGCTCTGGAGTCCTCCACTGCGGTGGGAGGGAGGTCATTAACTCTGATTAGAGCACTTGCGATTCCAACAAGGCCTTTCATTTCCACCCTGGCTCCTGCTCTGCATATTTGATGCCATTCTCCAGCGAGAGAGCGCAAATGTTAAGATGTTAGAGTAAGATTGCCCCAAGGTTCAGACGCTAATGACAAGAATTATCACAGTCTGAGTAGTTCAGGACTCGGCAAAAGGTACAAAACAATTAGGCCGTGATTAACAGTTGAGAGTTTCCGTAATTACAGAGCGAGGTTTTGTGCTACTGTTTACTGCCTCTTATAAAACAAAAGGAATCCAGTTGCAGAGATTGGTTTACTTAAAAAACACACTGGTGATGTTGGGTAAGCAGAGAAGACCCAGGTGAAGCCCAGCCCTGTGTTATGATGTGGAAACTGGGGGCTCCAGCAGGATGTGGAGCCTCATTAATGCACATTGATGAAACAGTTCTCTACCTTTAGATCACAGATTGTGTTGCAGTGCCGGGGACTACTAAATACAAGAATTAAAAGATGACTTTTTTGACGCCCTTGTCATCTCCCAGCCTTTCTTGAGGCACTGCCCCTCAGTCCCTTTAAATAGAAAAGGATGGGGAAACATCTCACTGAACAGAAGAGAATTTAACTTCACTTCTTACACACAAAAACTTCCCAAAGCAGTTTTTAGAATTAAATGAGGGAATTAAATCGAGGGAGCAGGACAGAGAAATTAAAAGGTTTTGACAACAAGCCTGATTACGTGCCAAGAGGGAGGAAGTGGTGTGGGAGGTCAGTCCTGGATGATGCTGGTTGCCCTTTGCTGCCCACCCAGGAGGTGCCATGATGTAAATGCAGCAGAGCACCGGACCTGTTACATCCATTTAACTTGCCAGCCTATAAAGAACTGTCAGCTGTATGGAAGAGGAAGCTGGGATAAATCATAAATAGTTTAATTATTAGGTAGTGCCATAAATATTCCCGCCAGCCTCTTGGGGATTAAAAAGGTCTTGTTTTCCCTCTTGCCAGCAACAAGGGAGCTGTGGCTGGCTGAGAATCCAGCCTGACTGGGTTGCGTCCAGAGACCAGCGAGTCCCATGGGGTGAAGGGGAATTCGGCAGCTTGTTGGGGCTGTGTCACTCCTGAGCCTTGTCTGAAAGCTCCTGAGGTCATTGGTAGGTTATTTATAAGCAATCAGAAATCAGGAGTGATTTGCTGTTACCGAGAGATGCTAATTCAGATTCTAGAGGGGGTTCATTAGCTGAAATGGCTTTGCTGTGTGCGAGTTGATGAGAGCCCTCTGGGTGCAGTGCCTCTGGCTCCAGGGGGGACTCTGACGCCTGTGGGAGCAGGAGGAGCCCCAAATAGAAGCAGTCTGGCACCAGTGGTTATCTGAGTCCACCTGGGCAATTTTTTCCCCCTGGCTATCTTACTGTGGGGTGAACAATCCCAGCTCATCCTGGGGTCTCCCAGATGGCCCTTGAGGAGTGGATCCTCTTGATCTCAGAGGACTTTTTCAACCTTAGCACTACCACGTTTCTCTCCCCAGAGGGGATGTTTCCTTTCCATATTTTTCCCCAGTGTCACGGCAGGGCTCTGGAACACTTCTGGCAGGAGACAGCACCAGTGGTCAGGAACAGCTCTTATTTAGCTCTTATTTGTTTGGGACAGTGTAAGACAGGGACAGAAAACCACATGAAGCAAGGAAATACATGGGCAGCGTGGCTGCAAATCATTTCTGTTCCTCTTGGCAGAGGAGTTAACCGTTGAAGAAAATTGGGCAGTTGGTGGTGCTGCCAGCTGTACAGCGCTTTTGGATGGCCAAGGTGGCGGAGCTAATTTTCAACCCCGCTGGGATGGAGAAAACTGTGAATTACAGAGGGTGGAAAATGCCACAATAAGGAGATGAATAGAGGGGGAAAAAGTGTTTTCTTCCCTTGAAATGTTTCTTGATATGAAAGAGACCTGGTTCTGAGCTAGAAGAGGACTGAGCATCTTGTATTTCGTGAGGGTTCTCTTACTGTTGACACAAGGTAGGCATCACTTATCTATGTACATGTGAGAAAGCAGGAAAAACCCTCTGCCTTTATTTTCCTGCTTCCAGTTCCTTCCTGGTGTAGGTGTTTCTCCTGACTCTGTAGGATCAGCTCATTAATCAGCCACTGCTGCCCTTTCTGTAGGTTATTTGCAGGAAGCCTCAAGGAGAACCAAGGTGGATCTAAAACAGGGCTGTCAGGAGACAGCAGAGCAGAGGGGACATCATCTGCCATGGAGCTGGGACCTGCCAGGGAGTCCCAGCTTTTCCTGCCATGTCTGGGGTGTTTGCAGCGTTTCCCCTGTCTGATATAGGGTAGAGCTTCCATTTGGAGATGGATTTTAGTGGGGGCTCTATTTGGGAGGTGCTCTGGTTCTTGGGACCAGACTGGGGAGATGCCTCTGTCCCCACGGCCGGATCAGGGAAGTGCCTTTGTACCTGGGGCTGGAGGCTTGGCAATCAGCCACTGCTCACTCGTGTCTCTGTGCCTCCCCAGCTCAGCCTGGCGTGCTCTGGCTGGCAGGGAGTCAGAAACGCTCCTGCCTGCAAATAAAATCCCACTCCATTTGGCACTTTGGAACAGAAAGGAAGGAGAAACACCTGTGAAGCAGAGAGTGAGGCTGTCAGCACTGGTTTGTGTTAGCGTGAACCCTCTCAATGCACTAAGGGGACAGAGCTGGGTTGCCTTTGCTTAATGCTTGCCAGGCTCTTTAGGAGAGGAATTAGCTCAGCACAGATATAATTATTCCAGCAGGATGATCGCTTCTGCAAGGCTGCAATTTCCCTGATGCAAAGATTGCGGGGAGAGGGGAAGGGGCAGGAGTGTGAAGGTGAGGGACAGCCCATTGTATTAATGAGCCTCAAAACACTGAAGGAATGAGCTTTCCAGCTGGGCTGGTGGAGCAGGGTCTGAGCTATTCCAGTGGCGTTTGGCCCGTGAACAGCCTCTGGTGGAAGCCCAGCTGGAAAGACGGATACCTGAGGACTTTCTGCAGCAGAAATAATACCCCAAGCTTGGAATGCTGTGGGGGTAGGGGCAGCGTTTGGTCCTCTGAAGCCTTTCCCGCCCCAATTCCAGGTGAGATTATTCCCAGGCTTGTGACAACCCTGAGTTATGGCTTGGGGGGGAAAAAAGTGTTGAAAGGGAATGGATGCAGCTTGGACATCACTAACAGAAAAGTTCCCTCGCTTTAGCAGACCCAGGGTATTTGTTTTGTGAGACATCTAATCTGGTCTTAGAAACATCAAATATTCATGAATGTGCCATCTCTCTCAATGCCCTGTTTTGCTGTTCAATTACCTGGAACGTGAGTTAAACCTCGGTCCATGTCCAGCCTGACTGTGCCAGTGTTCACGTCGCAGGTCTGGAAAGGCTTCACTGGTCTTTTCCTTGCATGGAAAGAAAAACCATTGCAGAAATGGTCCTTACTCTTCTTTCCTGCAGGAATTGCACAGCTGTGGCTCATGCCTTGCCATTTCCAGCCTCTCAATCAGAAGATGTCCCTGGGGGTTGGAGATTCCCCCTTGGGGCAGCAAAACCTCGGTGGAGATGGGAAACACAGGGATGATCAGTCCCATAGGGACCTTTTCCTCCAGAAGCATCAGGAATGAAGTGTCAGGCTGGAAAGGAAAGTTGTTAAAACAAGAAAAAAAATAGAAACTAACCCCAGCAGTCAGGCCATCAGTCACCATCCACCAGCTCACAGGAGGATGCTCTGGGCACTTCTGTTTAACTCCCCAACACTTCGCTTTTGCCTTCCGCAGTGAGATGAGCTGTTTACTGAGAAAATAAATGCAATGTTTAAAAATACAGCGGGATGGATGTGCTTTAAAGCAGGTGGGGGGAAATATGAGCGGCAGCTCTGAAGTGCCTGTCCCTGAGTGCCTGCAGCACATTTCCCTCTGGTGCAGTGCCCGCTTGCTGCTGGCTCCCGGCTCCTCAGCACAGGCTGTGGTTAGTGCTGGAGCGGGGTAAAAGGTTTCTGTTTATCTTGGGCTTGTTATTTCAAAAGGAAGACAGAATAAATACCAGGCAACAAAGCTTTTACCTCTTTGCCCATTGTGTAATGCAGAGACCACTTGTGATTAATAGAGAGTGACCTCAGCTCCAGAGAAGTTGGAATTAAAGCCAGGTGAATAATGGATTGTTTTTCTGCCTTTGTGGGTGGCTCCAGGAGAATCAAGTACTAATTTAATTTGGGCTTAATTTACAAAGATATTTTTTGTTAGGTTCAGGTTGTTTTTTCCTGCTGTAATATGAAAGAGTAATGTCAGCAAGGTGATGGCTTCAAAAAGCCACAACCTCGTGTCCAACATAAACCCTGTGGATGCAGAAATGCACATCTGATTCTGGCAGGGTGTTTGGGATGCTTGCTGGGAGTATATTGTTTTATTGTAATATTTGTTCTCTTGAAGGGGTGTTTGATGGGCAGATCACAGAATCCTGGAATGGTTTGGGCTGGAAAGGAAAGCTCATCTCATGGGCAGGGACAAGCTCCACTGGACCAGGTTGTTCCAAGCCCTGTCCAATGTGACCCCGAACACTTCCAGGGATGGAGCAACTTCAGCTTCTCTGGGAAAGCTCTGCCAGGGCCTCACCACCCTCACAGGGAAGAATTTCTCCCTAATATCCAATCTAAACCTAGATCAGTTTCAATTCCTGCACGGGCTGGGGTTTTGCAAGACTCTCCTCTCCTCCCCTTTGGGGTAACCACTGGCATCCCTGAGCTGCTTCAACACCTTTTCCTCCAAAATGCTGGAAAGCCGAGCCCTGCACTCACAGACTCCTTTGGCAGCCACACAACCTACAAGTTTTGTGTCGTCATCTCCTCACAGAAGGTAAAAGCCAGAAGGCAGAATGTGATTTGGGATTTTTGCTCCATATTTATGTTGTGTCTTCAAGTTCCTCCGGAGAGTGATAAACCTTCCTGCTGGATTTCTGGGTCCAAACCTTCAACCATTAGTGTCAGCTTTTAGTACCTGGCACCAAAAGTCTTGCTGCAGGATTTAAAAGCATATTGGAAACAATTTTGTTGCAGGCAAGTTATTAAAGATTGAATGATGTCAGACTGTGTATTGAAAGCAGCGCGAGTAGTTTATAGAGGTATAAATATTAAACTGTCAGGGGCAAGCGTATGAGAAAAACAACCCCTGAATGGTATAAGGAGGAATGGGTAAACATCACCTTTCGATAAATTCACTTCAAAGGATTCTGCCAAATTTAATTCAGACCTTACATTTAGGTATATGGGGAAATAATTGCTACCAGTCATCATAAAGAACGCTGTTGTTTTTCCACTTTTTGCTTCTGAGTCTTTCGAAGTAACTTGGGAGTTGCTTTTATCCAGTTTGCTTTACAGGATGCTGAACACAGGGGAGAGGCAGGTGGGTTTGAGGGTGTGGTGATGCTGCTGGGGCTGTGCTGCCGCACCCAGCACACGAATTTTACCCTCCCTGTGCGTTCAAACTCGGTCTGGCTGCTTTAAAGCACGTAGCTCTGCCTAGTAAAAAGTTAAATTGGGCAGTGTCCTGTTCCTTTGAGCAGCTGATGGGGGTCAAGGATCTTGAAGTGGAAGAAGAGGGTCTCAGGAGGGGGTGGGAGCCAGGGGAGTTTGTTGCACACAAGCCCTACATTTGGGAAGAGCTTCACTGTAGGAACATCACTTCCCAAAGAAGCACTTGAGACTCAGATCCCTGAAGTATGAAGCCAGGCACTTAAAACCCAATGAACTGCAGGTTCCTGAGCTCTCCTACAAGGGTTATTTCTACCATCAGATTTAAAAGCAAATCTAAGGGATGTCAGAGAAACAAACCGGCCAGAGATGGGCAATGGCTCTGCGGATCGAACAGCTTTACCCCGAGCATCTCCTGTGCAGCCCCACCACCTCTGCAGCTCAAGCTGCCCACGTATGGCACATCTCAGGTGAAGCTCCTTCTTTACTGATGAAGGCTTGGCCTGACCCTTTGGGTCATTAAAGTGGGGTTTGCTTCACGTTTAGCAAACTGGAATTTTTCCTGTCTCTTGCAAAGAGCTGCAAACATTTATTCATTCCGGGGCTTTGACCTAATTCCTGGCCATAAATATTAAATTTCTGCAAGGGACCAGAGAAGAGATGATAAAGCAGAAGCCCCAGTCAAACGGCACAGATGTGAAGCAGCCTTTAATTGACTTGCTTTTGTCAAACATAATTAAGTCCTACATTTCATTGCAGTCCTTGGCTCGCAGTCAGATCTCGAGAAGTCTTTGGTGATAAAGGAGTATTCTGGCTTCAAATGAGCCTGATGAATTCTTGCAGTCGCTTGCACAGGAGGCACAACATTTTCTGTTGTATCGGCTGAAAGTAAAGCCGTGAGGCAGTGCCAAACCCCGGGTTTCTGATTACAATGAAGTGCCAAAATGTCACTCCTCCTTCTGTGCAATTTGCTTGTGTATTCCTTCCACTCGTGTGAGCATCAGTTGCTTCACAGTTTGTCAGCTCTGGGTGGGCTCAGCTGCCCACCCTTCCTGTCAGAGTTTGCCTGTACTCTTTATGCTTTAATCTCCAATATATATATAATTCCCAATTCTTTAATTTTTATTTTTTTTCCTGGGTGAGGATGGACTTCAACACCTATCCAAGAGTTTCACTGAACCGAGGCCCCAGGGCCCAGCGCTGTGTCTGCAAAGCCCCTGCCAGCACACCCAATGTGTTTTGCTGGGAACAAAAGTATCAGGAATTCAGATTCCTTTGTACTGCTCCTTGTCCTCCAGAATCGAGCAGCACCTTTTCCCTGCTCTATGAAAGAAAAAAAATATAAAATTGTGATGAAATGAAGGAGCTGGGTCAATGGTTTGAGTGGCAAACCCCAAGCCAGTCCATATTAAACTCTGTTACCTGGGGAGCTGGATCCTTCTGCAGCCACCCAGGAAAGCTCGTGGTGAGTCTGGATGGGGGGTATTTGAGGCCCCTTTGTTAAGAGGCTGAGGATAACCGAGGACATGCAGATGTGAAGGCTCCTGTAAGGTTTTCATACCTCCTTGAGCAAGAAAAAGACTTGAAAACCTTCAATTGCCTTGCTCTCTTTCTGTCTGCTGCATTATCGAATCTCACCTTCGCTCGCTGGATTTCTTATGTGCTGAAAGGAAATGAAATCTCTGCTGTGCTATTGTTGCTCCCTGCTCAGATAAATAACATTGCGCTGAATTCAGGGAATTGCATCCTGGCTTTTGCCTTCCAGAGGCACCGCTCTGGGGAAGCATGGCTCTGACAGGTGGCAAGAGCTCAGAAGTGTTGCAGAGAAATCCTTAAATCCACACTTTTGAAGCTGGATCCTTTAATATCTAAGCAAAGCTACTGGGTGTTTTGGATGAGAGTGACTCCAGGAATTGTCACCTACCTGGAATACAATGGCGAAAGCTGAGTTTTGATTCAGTTTTAATAGAGATGCTTTGTCTTGTTTTTTGCCTGCTGGGCAAAAAGGGAAAAAAGGGGAAAAAACCATTTTCTGAAGGAAATATGTGTTCAATCTCTGATTCACTGGACATAGAGAGTCTTTGGGTTTCACACAGCTCAAAGCACAGCTCGGCTGCTCTGAAAGCAGAAGTCTCACTGTGGTATGAAAGGTTCTTATAGGATGATTTTCCTTGTCTCCAAAGCGAAGACAACAGAGAGGCAAACGCGAGCTGAGCTCACTGGGGATGATGCTCACAGTCCAGCAATCCTGGGAGATCTCTGATACACCAGAGGACGGACGGGAGGAAGGACAGGGAGTTTTGGGGACAGCCTTAGAGGGACTGAAGGTCAGGAGGGAGCTCAGACTGCAGAGGGGGTGGTCACTCGAGGATGGAGGGAGAGGGAGGCTGGCTCGGTTCGGTTGCTGTGGACGCTGCCTGCTGGTGACCTGCAGTGGCCACGGCCCCTCTGCAGAGGCCATGGAGGACACTTGGCACGGTGGCTCTCAGCGCTTTTTCCCTTGCCCAGTGTTTGTAGCGTTTCTATTTTTGGACATTTCGGGACACCATTCCCCCAGGGCCCTGCTGAGATGTGAGAGCAGGTCCAGGTGACCAACTCTCGCTGCGATCTCTCTTTCAACCCTGCCCTCCTGCTGGTTGGCTGCTGACACTCAGGTCCTTTGAAGGGTGCCAAGAGGTTGGGTTTTTCTTATGGTGACTCTTTCATCTCTTGCTGCAAAGGGCTGTTTCATTCTCTTTTGAGTTGTCTTTGCTGCTTCTCAGTTGCCCACGACCTCCAGACACTCAAGAAAGTTTGGAAAAGGATAAGTCTAATTCACTTTTTAATTAACTGAAGAAAAAATAATATATCCTTTGGAGAGAGAATGTTATTTTCCATCAAGAATTTCCTGATTCAGATTTAATTGCTGCCCAGAGGGAAATTTGAAGTGGCTTAATACAAGCAGATACAGCAGAAACCTGGAGAGATTCAGCTCTGGCAAATAACTCCTTTCTCAGAAATGTGACCAGAAATGCTGGGAAGCTGAAAATTTGGGAATCACCTGTCTGGGAAGGGAGATTTCCATCTTCAGGAGGAGGGAGTGCTTTTATCTGTAGCTCTGTGAGACCTCTTGCTTCACGCTGGAGGAGTGAAGAGTGTGTGTAGATGTATTTCCTAATGAAGCCTGGGGATGTGGGAGAGGGATCCTTTTCCCAAGGAGATGCTGCATCTTGGAGCAGGGTGGGCTCTGCTGCTTCTGCTGACAACCTGCAGGAAGAAAACTGATGTCCTTCCCGAGGGTGGCTTTTGCTGGAAGTCCCGTGCAGCCAGTAATTAAAACGCCACAAGGCTCTGTCATAATGAGCTAAGAATTTTCTAACACAGAAGATATTTTGACCAAAACAAACCTGGAGCCTGTTCTGGACTTGGTTGCTGGACAGGAATTTTGTGGTTGCTTAGAAACTGGCGATCAGTGCCTGATTACGTCCAATATGGGCTGACAAAGGGCGTTTTCATCAATATCATAATTTTTTACGGCCATACGGTCCTACAGCAGCTTCCAAAGGGCTGCCTCTCCAGCTTGGAATTGTCTGAAAGCTAAAATATGAACAGAAAAGGGTGAACAAATATTGGAAATTTTTAGATAGAGATCGTCATGTGGACAAGCCCCTGGAATTCACTATAAAGAGATGATGGCTTTGCCTTGAGGGACTTCCAGATTCAGGAGCCAGGTCAGAGAAGATATTCCAAAAAAACCCCAAAAAGCAGTAGTTTTTGAAAGAAGCTGAATAGCAAATGATGTGTATCAGAAATTATGAAGCTCAGCCTGCTGCTGAAGGAAAAGAGCTTGAAATCCGTGGCTATCAAGAGCAAGCACAAAAACTTTAAATATCATTAAGCAGAAAAAAAAAATAGTGCCAGCTGGTGTGTTCATCACTGGGTGACACGGTTCAATCAGCGCAGCAAGAGCTGGTCAGTATTTCTTTGTGGCATTTAGAAAGACAGAGCGATGTGCTTTATCTCCCTAATGGGAGATCAGATCGTCCCTGCTCCATCTCTGATCAACAGCGTAGTAAATTATGTCTGCGTTGTCAGGGGGTGCACTTAGAAATCAGTGTCCGTATAACTCGTGTCTGAGTGTCTCCGAAGATTGAGGTCTGCAGATGTTCGTTTTTAATCAACACCAGGAAAGTTGGGAAAGAGCTGGTTTACATTTTCAAAAGGCTGTCATTATGTCCCAGATAACTCCGAGCCAGTAATCCTGGACAAAATAATGGTATAGGTGAAAGGGAATTCAAATGAGGAAGAATTAAAGGCTAGGGGATAAAACTAATGGATTTATGAAACATAGATCCTTAGACGTCTGAATTCATTAGCTCAGTCATGGTTATTAGGTAGCTCTAATATTCCCGTGGTTTTGCAAAGTGTTTGACATCGTTTCACATGGAATTTGGATTAATCCACCTGAGGGGGCACGGAGAAACAGCAGTGGGAGCAGGCAGCTGTAGGGGTGGGGATCCTTACCCCATGGTGGGGGCTTTGCTGGGGGACTGGCACCGATGAGGGCTCAGCCCCCATCAGCTCCAGCACCAACCTCTTCATGACAGAAAACCTCTTGCTGTGCTATTTGTTAGAGAATAAAGCCTTTTTAAAAATTGCGATGTAATAATTATGGGTGAGGATGCAATCCAATAGAAAAGAACATTTTTTAAATGAAAAAAAAGATCATTTAAAAATGGTGATAGACTCTGCCCGAGTAGCTGCACTCCATCCAAGAAGGAGCTTGGATAAAGTCTCAGCATTTGACTTAGCCCTGCTACAAACACCTGGGTGTCACAGGGTCTGTGTCCAGCACTTCTTTACAGTGCTTACAGCAATGGTGTCTTCCAAAGCCAAGACTTGGGATCTTTGTGTCTTCCCAAGGATGCTGAGGGCTCCCATGAACAAGAGGATCCCTGTTTAGAGCTGCGCTTCCCTGTGCCATTCTGCTTCCCTAGGGACTGCTCCCAGCTCTGCGTGACTGGAAGCAGGGAGTGATGCTGCCCAGGCCTTGCTCTTCCTCCCAGCATCACCCTGTTAGCAATGACCCCCAAGCAAGCCATGAAACCCTGGGAGAAACACAAATTCACCCCAAAACAGGACCCAAGCTGTCTATTCTTCTCGTCCTCCAGGAGATCTGCTGCCCTCAGGGCACAACCTGGCCATGCCACCCCTCCTGGGTGAGGAATTCGTTCTCCATTTGCATCCAATGCTGTCGCTTGGGTTTCCCAGGTCGAGTCATTCCCGGGCTGTGTGGGTGGCTTCTGCCACGCTGGGGGTGCTCAGCCCCCAGAGCAAACCTCTCCCACTGGGCTGTGGTTGTCCACAGGGAGCATCCCGGTCCCCCAGCACTCCAGCATCCCATGGCACACAGGCAGTAAAGGTGTGCCTGCTGGCCAGCATGCTTTGGTGACGATCAAAGACCTTGGCTGGATGTTTTCTGACTGTCCCTATAGGGATCCCAAGTGTAGAGATGGGGAGAGCAAGACACAGTGACGAAGGCAACAGGAGGTGCCACCAGGACTGGGATGCAGGCTTTGACCACCTCTGGGTGTGCAAACAAATGCCTGTGACATTTCTGTGGACTTCCAAGGTTCTTGTTTAATTTCTCAAGTTCAGGACAGTTCTAGACTAGCACAAAGTTGTTGTTTGGCTTATCTTCCCCCTGGCTTCACATGCGAGATGTGATTTCAGGTTAAAAGCTGTTTTTGCAGTGGCCTGGTGATATTAGGGGTGAATTGATGCACAAGTGTTTTAAGGTCACCTCTTCCAGGAGGACAAACAAGAGATATTTTAGTCCACGGAAGCCAATTTTTTTTTTAATGCCTGAGTGCTCCCTCCTAAGAACATATTGCAAAGTAAAAGGAAACTTGATTTAGTGAATTTCTCTGGCCATGTGGAAAAAATTATAAATCGTTGTGTTTTCAGGATGCTCCCCCTCATTTTTGGCATTGGAGGAGTGAAGTAATGGTTGCAACCAAAGTGTGAGGACGCAGCTCCCAGCACTCGTACAGCAGCAGCATCCAGAAGCCCATTCCCAGGCCATGGCAGATGCTCCCAGGCACAAACAGAACACCAGGATGTGCCTCAAAGCTTGGGACTAAAGGGAGAGGAGTGGGAGAGTACAAGGAACCAGGGCCCAAAGCAGAGCCATTATTTCCATCAGTGCTGTTGAACGTGCTCTTATCCCATCAGGTTTGGGCAGCTTTTATGTAGAAGGTGGAATAAACACAGATTAGGAGGTGAGGGATTTTTTTTCCACTGTTGAAAAAAGCTGCTGCAGATGAGCTGGGGATTGTGATCTGGGAGCATGACACGGGAAGCAAAGCCCTGTTTGAGGCTCGGGGTTTCTTCCAGAAAACATCAGGAGGTTTTGGAAGCCCTGGGTGAGCTGTCGATGTGATCTGCACAGAGAGCATAGCCTCGCACAGCTAACGAGCTCCAGGGCAGCTCTCCTGCCTTTGATTTGAGGCTTTTCTCCAAGAAGGGATGGTAAATTGTAGGCAGAAATAATTCCTGTCAAGGATCTAATGATGCTTCAAGTTCCCACAACCTTTCAGATAAACAGGGTGGAACAGTACAGCAAATTTTATAAGGAATCTCTAAAAATGTGCCGTGAACATAATGAAGCAAAATTGATCTGTTGTTTTCTCTCAGGAAACAAATACTGCACGAG
Organism: Mohoua ochrocephala; assembly: GCA_013398855.1. Classification (NCBI taxonomy): domain Eukaryota; kingdom Metazoa; phylum Chordata; class Aves; order Passeriformes; family Acanthizidae; genus Mohoua; species Mohoua ochrocephala. The sequence goes on along the minus strand of VZTA01016031.1, from coordinate 47,795 downwards.
GAGGCAAAAAGAAGATGGGCCAGAAAAATACAGCTGTACTCTCAAAATGGGTCAGTCCTTGGACAGCAGCTGTCCTCAGACATTAATGTTTTCCCATTAAAAAAAGAGGAAAATTTAGGAGCTGTATTTAAGCAGCTGCATCTCAACATCCAAGGATGAAATCACCAAACAACTCTTTTAAGTATTCAGCCCAAAGCCACATAAATTCATGATCTGAAGAGCAACCTTGAGACACGTGTGCCAGCCTTGCTGAGAGACAGGGATTTGGGAAGGGGAGCTTAAGTCTGTGATCCAGATCTGGGCGAGATTCACTTTACACATAAGGGACAAAACGAGGAGTTCGCCAGGGAAAGAGCCATGGATCAAATTTCCAGTGCGTGGTGCCCTTGAGGGGATGGATGGTAAAAGGAGTGGGAGCAGCCACTGCTCAGCTGGGCTGGCAAGAGCTCAGCCGTGTCCCTCAGCAGAGCCCAGAGTAACACGGGATCCCAGGAGAAATGATCCTGGAAACCTTCACCCCTGTCTGAATCCCTCGGTGGAGTCCCTGGTGAATCATTTTCCACGCTCTGCTCTTCTCCGAGTACAAGTGGGCTGCCAGGACAGCAAGTCCTCAGGGAGGGGGCCACAGCTGCCAGTGGGCTCATCCCAGGGTCCCAAACTGCATCCGGGACAATCCCAGCATCCTAGGACGGTTTGGGTTGGAAGGGACACACCGTATCTGGACCCTGGTGCCCCTGAGGCTTTTCCTGCTCCTGCAGCTTTGTACAACCGGCCGTGTCTCATCCCAGTGGCAGGGAACGGGCTTCCTTTGGCACCTGCAGCGAGCTGCACCTTCTCAAGATTCTGCTCAGAGCTGGGGAGGACACAGCCCCTGCTCCTGGCACTGGGCCACAGCCTGAGGGATGACCTGGGAACCGACAAAAAAGAATGTCCTAAATGACTTCCTAAAGGCTTTCCCATGCTTTTAAGGCATACCCCATCGTCTGAGGCTGTGATGAAGCAGAGATCTGTCTGGTGCTTTAATTCACCCACTGAGTAGGCTCAGCAGTGGCAAAGGGGGTTTTGGGGATGGAAAAGGTCCCGGTGTCGTTGTTGGGATGGGAGGAAGAGGATGGTGCTGGCAGACCTGCACAGAGGGACTGGGGGAACGTTCCTGCCCAAAGCAGGTGATGCACTGCAAACAGGTTTGGAGAAGGTGGACAGTCTGGCAAGGGTCAGAAGTTGGAATTCGCTGCTGTGGGTGTTTGTGGCAGTGCCAGCAGGACTCACGTTTACCACAGCACGAATTTACTGCTGGATTCTGATGCTGCCAGCAACATTTTCAGCTCCCCTGAATTTGGGCTGGCTCTCCAGAGCCCTGTTCCATGGCAGGGGCAGAGATGTGCTCCAAGTGCAGGCAGCTGCCAGCCACATGTCCCAGGGGTTGAAGGAGCAGCACTTTCCTCCAGCTTCAGGTGGCTGCACGTGCTTCATCCTCCTCCTCCATTAGGTTTTGCTCTGTCTCCTTGTTAAGGAACAAAAAACCCAGCAGTCCCTGGCTAACCAGGAAATTATTTTTCAATCATCTCCTTGAGGAGGGCAGCTGCACCTGATGTTTCTTAGAATAAAAGCAAATCTTCTTTCTTTCTTTCTTCCCTTTTCCTAGAAGTTTTCATCCACGTCATCTGGTTGCCAGAGGTGACATTTTCTGCAGCTGAGGTGCCTGATGTCATGCGAGGAGGCTGTGGAGGACTCTGAGTGTTTCTGTTTCACGTTTCTTCTGTTTATTTGCTATCAAGGTCACCATGTTTCTTGCCCAGGGTTTGGCTCTTAATTTAGCTGGAGCTTTCAAGAAAATGTTAGTTGCAACTTTTCTTTCTGGGAAAAATGCTGCACAAAGTCAACTGAAACTGCCTGAAATTCATCTAGGATTGAGCTAGGAATTAAAAAGGGATATGAAAGTTTGCTCTGAACTTGTGATCTTTGTTTGTTCTGTTTGGATCCTTGTGCTGTGTGTGCCTTCAGGGAAATCAGTGCACATCAACTGAACCAAATCCTCTGGGGAAGGAAAGGAGAATAAACGAAAAGCTTTTTGCAAAAATATTCATCAAGCAAAACTTTTAAGCCTAGTACATTTCCATCCTGGAAATAAATGCCTCCTACAGACCCCCAAACCACCAGGGTTTACTGAGGTTTTATGTGGAAGGCACCTGGGTACAGTGGTGAAGTTCCTTAGAAAAGATATAAAGGATTTGTGCAGGCAAAACCTGTGCCAGGGCCTGCCCACCCTCATGGGGAAGAATTTCTTCCCAATATCCAACCTAACCCTGCCCCCTGGCACTGGGAATCTGTTCCCCCTTCTCCTGTCATTCCATGTCCTTGTCCCAAGCCCCTCTCCAGCTCTTTTGGAGCCCCTTTAGGCACTGGAAGGGGCTCTGAGGTCTCCCTGGAGCCTTCTCTTCTCCAGGATGAACACCCCCAGCTCTCAGCCTGTCTCCAGAGCAGAGGGGCTCCAGAACTCTGAGCATCTTTGTGGCTTCCTCTGGACTCTTTTCAGCAGGTTCAATCATCCAAACAGGATGTTTGATTCCTGGTCCCCGTGGTGAGCGGGGAAGGACTGAAGGTATCAAACTCTTCCTTTGACATATTGAAGATTATTGTTTTCTCCCGAAAATTTGGCAGCACTTACAGTTGTCAGTGCCTGTCAGGAAGATCTTTTGCATTTCCCGTCCCCTGGAGTGGAGGCTGCCTATCAAGTGTCTCTTCTCCACAGTTTAATGTTTCTGGTAAAGCTACTAATTTGATTTTTAGATTTTGTCGGAACAGAATTAGCACATATCACACTTCGGCGCTGCCAGTCAAGGGAAAAGCCAAGGAATGGTCAGGGGAATGAAAGAAGTTATCCCTCCTGGGGCTACATCAGCAGACAAAGCCCAGATGGTAAAAGTCCCCGTGATCCGTCTCTGCACATCACAGAGATGACAGTGACAGAAGGTGATGACGAGCAGGGCATTGGGATGGGCTCTATCCCAATTTGGAGTGAATGTTTGCGGGGTGAGGGTGTCACTGCATGGGCTGGGCTGTCCCTGCCCTTGGTGGCAGCTGGAGAGCATCAGCTGCTGTGGGAATGGAGCAGATGAGGCGTTGGCTGCACGTCTGGGTGGGGCTGGGACTGACCCTCTGTGTGCCATGGCTGGGGGAGAGGGGAGGGGAGCAGGGCCACCCCGTCCCCTCCTGCCCCGTCCCCTCCTGCCATGCTGGTGCTGGGGAAGGCTGGTGGGAGTTTATGTCTCTCAGGGAACACTGGCACCACAAAGGGATTCTATTCCGCTGGTATTTACTGATGACATCCCCATTTCTCCTCCTCCTTTTTATCCAATAAATGCCATCTCTCCCACAGGCAGACCTCTCAGCCAAAACATTAAGATGCAGAATTAAGTCAAGGACTAAAAGCAAAAACCAGCTCATAGAGGGACACATCTGTGGCACTGCTAACCCTTGCAATGTCCCAGCTTCAAGGGAAGACCATCAGGATGATTCGCCAGGGAGACTCTCAGCTCAGTGTGACTCCCAGAACTTGCTGATGATGCAGGGGGGGTCCTTGGGAAAGGCAAAGCCATCTCCTTGCTCTGGACAGGGTCACTGACCATGCGTGCAGAGGAGCACCAGAAGGCAGCGAGACGCTGAGCACGAGTCTCCTCTCCCAACACAGCTGCTTCCCACCAGGTTCACTCCAACACCTGCAGGCTTGCAAGGGAACACGTGGCATCTGCCACAGACTGGGAATGTCACCGTGAGGTCAGCGGAGAGCAGCTTTGGGGCTTTGCGAGTGCTGCGGGAAGATCCACTCAAGGAGAGCTCAGACCCCACTAAGCTTCCACTGGAGAGAAGTTCCTGTGGGTTCAGGTGTCCTCGCTCAGCCCTGGGTGTGAAAAAGCCCAGGGTGTATTCCCCGGGATGGAAGAGCTGAGCAGGCAGTGAGAACAAAGCCATATGCTGCGTGTCACCATCTCTATCTGATGTTTCTAAATACCCCACCAGGATCGCAGGATTTTCCTCACTTGTGAATTTTATGGGAGGAGAATAAAAGCCTGAGAGAAGGCAGAATGAACTCCATGTTTTCTGCTTCAGCATCACCTGCTGGTTCCAATGGGAATTTGCAAACTCGTGGGAGAGCTCGGGAGGCGTTGGGCAGGAGGTGTCAACCAGCCCATTTCGCAGGCTTTGGGATGTGTGGTGGGATGCATGGGTGCTTCTCGGGAACGGTTCACAACCTGAAAGCTTCGGTGAAGAAAAACAGGGGCAGAGAGGGCAGAAATAGGGCAGCTTGTTAAATCATTACATTTTACTGTCATATTCTGAGGTTCACAATGAGGAGACAATAAAAGGCACCCTTGGGCAAAATTTACCAACCACCCTTGGTGACTGTGGCCCTGAACTGCTTTAATATCTACTTCAAAGTTAGCAGAAGCAACTCCAAGCATATTGCAAGATCTAATTCACCTCGTCTGAAAGATCAAAGCCTGCAGGAAAGCACAAATCTAAACCTCCACAAGTATAATTGTCCCTCAGCATTATTAAAAATGAAATTTCCCTTCTTCTTCCTTTTCCTCAGCCCTCATCCAGACCTTCTTGAGACCAATGGATAGCACGAGATGATGCCCCAGCTTGCAGGGTGACCTCACACACAGATAAGATCTCAAGTGAGGTTTATAATTTCTGGACTTTTAAAATTCTTATTTCAAGAAGAGAGTGTTTGAAAACTCCAGAAGAGGTTTTTTTTTGTTGTTCTTCAGTCTGTTTTCTCACCTGGATTGACCCTCAGTGCAGAATGGGGACTTAATCCACCTGCACCGAACTTCAGCCGTGGGGAAACCTTGGGAAGAACTTGTAGAAACATCTTTCTGGAACAGCACATGTCACCAGATCCAGAGGTCATGAGACAGAGGGCGTCAGGACAGGGAGGAAAAATTGTTCCCAGGATTTTCTCTGACCTCTGCAGATTTTTATTATGTTAGAACCAGAAAGCTTCAGTCACACATCAGGATGGTAACAGAAAGCCTTCAGCATATATAGTAATAATCAAAAGTAGAGACATGTGGCAACGGTCTCCCAAAGATTCCTCAGAAATGAATTCAGTGAAATCCTAAAGGAATTACATGTCTAAGGCTGTTTCTGCATTCTCCAAGGCAGCTCTGTCACTCCTTTCTCACTTCAAAACATGGAGGTTTGGTGCTCAGATGTCAAAATGAGGCCTGGGCAAGGAACAGGTTTCCTGTCCTACATAGTGTGTGTAATAAAGCATCCCTTAATTACTGGATTGAATCTGAGACACTTCTAGTGAAAAAAAAACCCCAAAAACCAAACCCAACCTAAATGAACAGTAAGATTTCACAGAAGTAAATGTGAGTTCCCAGTCTCGTCTGTCACAGCTGTTCCTCTCTTTGATGCTGCTGAGATCTGAGCGCCGTGATCCCCGGGCATGTCCATGGGCTCAGGAAGCTGCAGCCCTTGTGGATGCCATCAGAATTCCTCAGCAATCTGGGACGCTTTCCAGGAGAAATCCACTCTGGTTTTTACTGGAGATGGACTGTTTGGAGCAGAGCAAACAGAAGGGCTGTGAGAGGCGGTGATGTGAACAGAGCTGGGATGTGATCAGTGGGATGGGGGCTGGGGATCCGCATGGCTGTGCAGGTGGGGATGGGTGGGAAAGCCATCGGGGGGGGTGACCCCGCTCCCTCTGGGGGCCCAGCTCCCTGGTGGGATGTTCCTTTCACATGATGGTGCCCCCAGTCTGGATCTCCCTCACAGCTGCAGCTCCTCTGGCACGGAGCAGGACTCTGCAGGGCCGAGGCATTTCCAGCTCCCCGGGATGCCCCTTTCCCACCCCCAGGCTCCTGGCGTCTCTCCCCCCTCCATCCGTCTCGCAAACGAGTTTGCAGAGTTTGCAGCACTCTCTGGGTGCCTGCAGGAGAGACACGGTGTAAAAAGTCAATCCTTGTTTCTGTGATGAGTGCAGCTGGCAGATCCTGCCTCCGGCACCGAGCTCACGCTGCTCCCGAGACGGACCCGGCCTGGTGCTGCCTCAGCCAAGGTGAGGGAGGGTGCGAGCCTGAAGGAAGCAGAAGACATGAAGCCAAATTGTCTTGAGGGCAATTTGAGGGAAGTAATGAGAGGTTCAGAAACTGGGACAGAGCTGGGGTCAGGCCTGGAGGAGCTTCTCCTCGTGTCTGAAGGAGAGGATGAGGTGCCAAAGTGCAGCTGTGCCCTGCTTTGTGCCTCCTGGTTGGAAAGCACTTAAATAACAGCCCCAAATGAGTTCCTTTTGTGTTCCTGAGAGAGTGAAAGTTGTGGTAGGGTATCCGTTTCCTAAAGACCTTTCACGCAATTTTTCACAACCAGATGAGAAAAATTGTAATAGGATAGGTGTTGCTCAGGGTCTTTTCACACAGTTTTTAACATTCAAAAGCCTGGCTCGATCACAAACATTCAGCCTCAGCATCAGCGGCTGTCCTGAACTGGGTCTGAAAAGCTCGACCAGTTCCCAAGCTGCCACTGCAGCATTTGTGCCACAAGCTTTGCGGAGGCTGGAAGACGCCATGGAGAGGAGGAGCCTCAGGTGACAGGATTTCATTCTGTGATGAGTGCAGGTGATGTGGGTTGGGTGGGCGAGGGATAAAAGGGCTGTGTGGGGTGGGGAAGGGGGTTTGATTGTGTGGAGGGTGAGGAATATGTGGAAAAGGATCAGCTTGTGGGATGAAGCAGCTTCTTAGGCAAGGCTGTGGCCTTAGGCAAGGACAGAGAGGCTTCTGATGGAGGTTAAATGTCGCTTTTGTAGGGGAATGGTACAATTTCCTCAGCTGGGAGTGATCTCTGAGCAGCCCAGGGTGCTGGACAGCCCCTCCCATGGCCACCAGGGCTCGTGGGCCTGTGGGCAGGCATGGCTGGGTGCAGCCACTGACATCTGTGACATACAGTTAGAAGTGGTTTTTTTAATCCTGTCAAACCTTCAGGCCCAGTTTTTTGGCTTCAGTGACTCAGCACAGCTTTGCTGGAACCAGCTTATCCCAGCAAGGCTGTTGACTCTCAATCCCACATAAAATTAGGGGGAGCTGCAGTGTGTGCACGGCGCTGCTGCCATGGCTCTTTGTGTGACATCTCCAGAGCATGACAGCCACGTAAATAACATATGTGAGGAGACAGCACATGTCTGCTGCCTGGTGCATATTATTTACATACATCTCCTCTGCCTCACTGGTGGTTCTCCCCAGCTATGGGTTTGTTAAAGGCCGGAGCCTTTTCAAGGCCGATATTGAAACCTTTGAGAAACTGATGGGAATACATTTCCCTCTATGGTTGCTTGAAATTTTCAGGAAGCATCTATCGTTTCCTCTTGCTGGAAAAGGGAATGAGGGAAGGCTTCTGAGGCTGAGTTCAGGTGGATTAAAGCTGTGAAAACATCTTGCTTTGGGGTGAGTTATCAGGTGTCAGCTGCTATTGATCCGCACAGCAGTGAGAACTTGAGTGACATCTCTTTGGGGAGAGCAAGTTCAGGGGGAAGCAAACAGCAAATGGTTTCTGGGTTTCTTGGTGACTTTTTTTGCAGTGATTTTTGTTGCTCTCCAAGCTGTTGGCTGCGTAAAAGGGCTGCAGCACAAAGGTGATAAGCAGATCTTTACTTTGAAAGGCTCCTGTGAAATTCACCATCTGAGCACAGAGATGTTTTCCTCCCTGAGGGATAGGAGGTTAAAATACTGGGACGGTGTTCAGAGGATCTAAATTTGTCATCTGCGTCTGTTTCTTACCGAGTACCTGTGTAAGTCCCGCAACCATCGCTGCCTTTCTGGAAATCAAAGACCCTTGCTCTCTCAGCATCTGGGACAGCCAAATAGTGAGCCTTGGATGATGGGTGTCCATTCCCGGAATGGTGAAAAAAATCAGTGTCCTGGGCAAGGGATAATGGGGGGAGGAGGGGTTTCTGTCTTGTAAGAGTAGAGGGACTTCCTTGCTTTACGGTTCATGAGTTTGAGATGCAAAGAAGAGGAAGACAGTAAAACACAATTTAATGTTGCAGTGAAGATTAATGGCCTCATCTGCAGTCACCTGAAATGATCAGTCCCTTGAAAATTGCAAATAGTGATGGCAGACAATAAAGTATCAGTGAAGTGGATAGCATTGTGTGCTCTTTCTCCTGCTGGAGCTTGGGGGATTTTGCTCTAAATGAATTTTTGGTGAAAGCAAGATCTGCTCTAATTATTTGTAAGTAATGAGGATCAGGCCTAGCAGCACTCAGAGTGTTCTTAAAATGCAGGTGGCTGCTGGCACTAATCCTGGTTATTCTCCTTATCATGGACCTTGTGGATGGGTAGAAGAGAAATTGAGAGATTTCCTCTGTATTTGTGCTTGAAATGGGCATGAATTACACTTGTTCTGCTGTCCTGCTGTTTTAGAAAGAGGAATCCATTGACTCCAGCTTTGTTAGCCTGGTGGCCCTGGGACTCAGCTGGTTCTTCAGGAAATTGTTTGATTGTATAATTTGCCTGTTCCTATGAATCAGTTCCTTGCAGCCTCAGGAATTGGCAGGGAGGTCCCCAGCCAGAATCAAGGTGGGTTCTCAGGGTACAGAAGTGTCGAGACTGGGCAGGTGAAGCTGCCCTTCAGGAATGTGGGGATGGATGAGCTCAGCTGCCCTCCTCTGCTGGGCTGGAGCCAAAATCTGTGTGTGAATGTCTGGGTTTGTATTTGTGACTAGGCCTGAGAGTGCATGTGATGTACTGGGATCAGTCACCTCTGATATGGGCTGGACCATCACCCTGCCATTTGCATCTTGAGATCTTGTCCCACATCTGCTCTTCCTGGGAAGTTCAATGATCATGGAAGGGAGATGGGGACTTTGAACAAAGTAGGACATGGCCTGTGACATCCCACTGACCCCATTCCCCTTGCTGGGGCTGGGATTTAGGTAACATCCTAACGCAAGCTGCAGTCAGCAGGATTCCTTTTCCCACAGTTTGTTTGTCCCCAGGCCTCACTTTGCTCCTTGGGAGCACTTCTTCTGGTTTTCTTTTTGTTCTGAGGCTTGGCAGTGCAGAAAAGAGACTGCAGAGGTTTCTGCCATCTCCAAAATGAGTCTGACTGAAGAAGTACAAAAGCTACAATGAATATGTATTACTGGAAATATTGAAGAAGCCAATGTCCCCTTCTTAATAGATGCTATTTCTCATTCTTTGAATGAGTCTGCTGGCCATGGAGGGCAGATAATCCAGTTGTGGAATCTCTCTTGTCTTGTGTTGTTACATGATTTATAGCACCGTGCAAGGAACAGAATTTGTCACCACTGTCTCGGTGAAGTACCACTGAATCCCCTTGTAGAGGCTGCTCTGGAAAAGCAGGGTTCTTTAGGGTTCAAGAAAAAATGTTTTCATATTTTTATGTCTTTTTATTTATTTTTTTTCTTGTTTCCCTGATGCTCTAACCGTTGACCGTAGATCTGTGAAGATCATCTTGCTCTAACTCCCCTGCCTTAGGAAGGGACACATCATTGCTAAATCTTTGTCATCATTAATGTCCTAAGAACAAATATCACCCATTACCAGTGGTTATGGTACAAATTTAGCTAATTAGCCTTTGGCAAGCCATTAATCAGGTGCCCATCATCCCAGGAGTGACAGCTGCATTTTTGAACCTTTGCTTTCCAGCACACTCCACATCCCCCCAGCCTCTCCCCCACTCCTCTCCAGCTCAGGTGCTCGTTCCCTGCATGAAAAAATGATTTCACATCTTGCAAAATTAATTCTCTGCTCATGATGGCCTTGATTAAACAGATTGACAAACCGTGCTAAAGGTGGCAAAACAGCTCTGACATGCAGACATCTTCACCTCCTGAAAGGAAAGGCAAAAAAAAAAAAATCCCTGTGGGCTGTTGCTATTATGAGATGCAGGTGGCTGAGAGCTGTTTTCTGCAGAATCAGCAAAAGTTCTCCACATTTAGGAACAACGTCTGGGAAGTTAAACTGGTTGAAACAGCAGAAGATGCAATTATCGGCACTCGAACTGGATTATCTTGAAATAATTAAGGATTTTTCAATCCACAACTGAGGTAGACTGTGCTGATGCTCCAGGAGTTTGGAGGTAGAAATGGTAAATGTGTGGCTGCCCCATCCCTGGAAGTGTTCAAGGCCAGGTTGGATGGGGCTTGGAGCAATCTGCTCTGGTGGGAGGTGTTTTCACTTGCAGGTTGATGCTCTGGACTCTCTCTTATAAATTCAGCATCTCCTAATGGTGTGTGAGATCTGCTGCCTCCACCGAGGCTCTCTGGGCATCACCTGCAAGAAGCGTGGCTTTTTTGTCTTGTTCTTTTCCTGGCTTTTGTTTCCTTGCTGTCTGCTGAGAAACCTTCAAGCTGAAGAGTTGATCTGTTTTTTGAAGAAATAGGCTGGGAGAAGTCCTTTTTGGGTGATGTAGATAAAATTTAGGTGGCCTTCCTTCCCAGCCTTGGTGCATAGACCCCAATGGACAGGGGACTTCTGATGAGGAAGAAATCTGGCAATCCTGCTCTTGAGATGATTGTCCTCCTCTCATCCCAGGGATCCTGAGGGGAGCATGTGTTAAGACACCACGAGATATTCTGGAAGGACAGATCTCACCATTATTGCATTATAATTGGGGTGAAACCTTTGAAGCAGCAGGATTGGGACTGGAGGTGCAGCATGAACATCCTGGACTTTTTTTTCCCCCATGCAAAGAGGGCAGGGATGAACACTGAGGAAAAACTAGTGGGATGGATGAGGGCAATTTTTGGAAGGATGTTTGTCCCAGACACATATCTTGGCTGTCAGCAGTTCAAAGTGCAATCCTGATCCCTTTCCAGAAGCCTTTCTGAAACACCTCTCAGGCCAAAAAGAAAACCACAGCCAGATAAATAGGTGAACCTGCTGTATTTGCTGCACTGCATTAACATAAAGGGAGTGTGGGAAGGGCTGAGAGCATTTGTTGGGGTGAGAGCCAGCAGAGAGGAGCAGAGCTGAATTTGCAAACACTCTTCCTGTCATCTCCTGGGCTGTCCAGCTGGGAGCTCTTGCACTGATTTACTGCTGTCCTTCCTTCAGCCTTTGGAAATCAATCCACTGACAATTAAGGTAATGTCTGGTCTAATATTTATTTCACACTCTCATTAATGGACTGACAAAACCCCGTTTTTGAAGCAGTGAGGCTGTTCTGTTCCACAGGAGGGCTGGAGCTCTGGGTCATGCTTTTTTCCCTTGTCCCTGTTGAAGCTGAGATCTCCTGTTGAAGCTTTCAGGAAAATTGCCGTGCAGCACATACCTTAGCATTGTGTTCCTGGTGAAGAAAGCACAGCTTTTGTGCTAAATATCCCCAAACATGCACTAAAGGAGAGCTGGAGCAGAAAGGGGTAGCCCTGGCTGCCTGCTGGGCCCCGGGAGCTCTCTGTTGGGCTGGCTATGGGCTGGGAAGAGAAAAAACCTTTGCTGCCCAAGAGCTTGTGTTCTTTTTCTCCACCTCCTGGGGCAAGTGTGCCCTGAATTCGGTCTGACCTGTGTGTCTCTGCTTGTGTCCCCAACACTGAGAAATCTCCCCAAACTGCTGGGAAATGGCTTCTTTGGGGAAACACTGCAGATGGCCAGAGGCACCAGACCAAGGAGCTCTGGTTCTCAGCAGTCAAGCCACCTCTGATCTGGGATCAGACTGGGGGTGGGCCCCAAAGTCCTCTGTGCACCCTGTTTGGGGGCTGGCCATCCCGGGGGGCTCTGCAGCTCCCGGGCACCGAATTTCTCAGGGTCAATGTCCCACAGCCAGACTGGGAACAGCAGGTACCTGCGGGGTCTGTGTGGATCACCCCACCTTGAGGTAAGGAATTTACCACTGCAGCTTCTGAAATGTCTAACTCAGATGCCGAGTGCAGGATGGTCTGGGTTACCAAAATGACCTTTAGTTAACGCTGCTAGAAGAATACTAAATAACAACAAATTTCTCCCCGTAGTTCTCATTCCTCCTTGTGGGTTTTTTTGCCAGTTTCTAGGTCAGATTCCCCATTCCGCTGCTCCTGCGCTAGAACAGCGCTCAGGTTGCACAATTGCAGAGGAGGGAGGAATCTGCTTCCCTAATCCCGATCTTCCCAGTAGCCTTTCCCGATTCTTCCCTTCCTCCCAGCGTCTCCTGCAGGGAGCCCATCCCAGGTAGGCTGGGGGTCGGGGGCTGCGGCAGGGTGGGTTCGGGGAGGTTGGGGGGTGCTGGTCCCCCCTCGCCGCGCCGGGGGTGGGACGGGGAGGCCACCGCAGCTCCCCCGGGGCGGGGGGAGGACGCTGCCCGTGTCTCGCAGGTGTGGGCTCGCCTTCCCTTCGCGGCGTTCGGTTATTTATCATTTCCCCCCCTCTTTTCCTCCTTCCCCCTCCCGCTTTTCTCTTACGCAGTGGGAGCAGCCCGGCAGCCTGGCTCTGCCCAGCCGCCCTCCGTCCTCCCTCCCTCCCTCTCCCTCATCCCTCCCTTTTCTTTAAAAACGTGGGCTCCGGGGTGCAGCCCCCTGCGCTGGCAGCATCCCTGCCTGCGAGAGCAGCCCTTTCCCCTCCTCCACCTGCGGAGCTTTGTCCCGCGTCCCCCCCCCCCCATCCCCCNGCCCGGGGGTGCTGGATGTGGCCGCGGGGAGCGGAGTCTGGTCCGGAGCTGCGCTAGAAGGGACCTGCCGCAGGTAAGGAGCCGCCTGGGGTTTATCGCCAACTTCGGGCTTTCCCTGCTGTTTTATGGTGATGCGGACCGGTGGGGTCGTGCCGGAGCCGCGGTGGCTTTCGGGGTACACGGGCGGCAGTGGAAGGACTGGGGGGCACGAAACCGCGTGTGGGGGGACTCACCGACCCGCAGGGATGGGAGAGGCAGGTGGGAACATCCAGCCCCCGGGAGGAGGGATGGTGTGTGCAGCCCGCACGTCCCCTGCGCCGGCGGTGTGGAGATATGCGTGATCCCTGGGTGCTCGGGATGCGCCAGGCTCTCAGGGTTGCATCCCATTAAAATGCTCCTGGGGAGGGGGGGGGTTGTGTTCCTCGGCAGTAAATCATCCTTCTCCCTGGTAATAAATCACCCTTCCCCAGCGTTTCTCATGCACTCGCCCTGCTACAGTCCCGTGCCACCCGTTTGATCAGCAGGTTTTAAAGCTGTCTCTCGCTGCCCCAGGTCCTTGGCGCAGGCTGCTGCTTCAGGATGGACCCTCTCTTCCCTGCCCACATTTTTGAAGACCCCGACCTGAGGAAGCTGCTGAACGACTCCTCCATGCTCAACCTGAGCTTTCTGCCCAGCAACTGGTTCAACAACAGCACAGGGGACGGTTTCCTGCCGCTCAGCATCAAGATCACCATCGTGGTCGTCTACTCCATCGTGTGCATTGTGGGGCTGGTGGGCAACTGCTCCGTCATGTATGTGATCGTCAGGTAGGACACCAGGGAGAGCTGGGAGCGGGGCAGACCTTCCCTCCCTCAATCCCTGCTGCGGGTAAAGCAGGCAGGCTCTTCCCCGGGGGTTGAGACGTGCTTTAGAGGTAACGATGTGGCATTTGTTTTATTGGTTTGGTTTTATTTGTTTTTTTCCCTTCCTAGGCTGTGATGAAGGTTTCTGCCAGTTTTCAGCTGCCCTCTGGTGCCTCCTAAAGTTTAACCCAGAGAATGGAACAGAGTGAGCAGATCTGCTAAAATTAAAAAGGGGGCTTTAAAAAAAAAATGTTTAGGGAGCTGGATGTCCCTGGGGAGGGCAATGTGCTGGGAGCATTCCACTGCCAGGGTGTGCTGGCTCCTTAATGGGACCTCTTCTTCCTGCGCTGTGTCCGGCACCCCAGCTGTGTTTGCAGGTGCTGCTCCATCTGGGAGCTGGCTTTTTCCAAAGCTGAACCTTGTTGCAAAGGAAAGAGCCTGCTGGGAAGCTTCCTTTCACTTTTACAGGGGAAAAAAAAAATCACAAATGTAAGTCTTCCAACCCTTTGGAGCCTGCAGACTTAAATAAGATGTGAGAGGATGCTGCAGAGTTGAGGGCAACTTCTCTGTCTCCTTGTGCTGAAGTCAGGAGAGTAGGGGGGGGACTTTTGCAGAGGGACAGCACAGAGCATGCACCACACCATCCTCCCTGCCCATTGCTGGCATTTCGAGTGTCCCTGTCTGCTTCTGCCGTGGTTCAAACCCTTCTGTTCCTGGGAATCAGAAACCTTGTTCGCCCTGTAAGTACAGAGTAAGTTTGTGCAGCTCTTAATGCCGTGATTATGTTAAACCCCAGCATGCCCCTTCTGATCCCTGCACCCTGCATGTTAAGGAGGGAGCTTCCATTTTATCCATATCTTGGAGCAGATTCCTGGTGCAGGTGGACGCTGCCAGCACAGAAAAGACAGGCTCAGTCCTCCAACAGAAGGTGAAATTGTTTCGCAGGTATTCAGACACTGATGAGATTGTCTTGTTCCTGCCAGGAGCCCAACTGCTCCCAAAGCACCTTTCCCCTGAATAACCACAACTTGGCTGGGGGAAATGCTGCAAAATTAGGTCTTTGGTATCAGAGGTCAGTGGAGGGTGGTTAAATCTCTGCTCCAAGGGCAAAGCGACGTGACTGTTCATCAAGCTGCCTGTCTGTGCTCTTTTAGCTGAGCTGAGTTGATGGCAGGGAGAAGGGATCCCATTAGCCCTGGGGAGTCTGCAGATGCAGAGAGGAGGTTTGCAGCACACTGGTGCCATATCTGGAGACCTCGTGTTCCTGCTCAGTGTAGTAGCAACCACTGGAGTAGTTTGTGGGTGCGTGTAAGTGTGTGAGTAGTGAGGCTCTGGGAGCTGGAAGCCCTTGTGTGATGATGGTGATGATGTAGCCTCATAGGAATGCCAGCCCTTACCCCGTGCATGAGCCTTAATGTGTGTAGGGAGAAGTCTGGGCAGAAATCTTTTCCCTGTCTGCAAAGGTCGGGTGGGATGTGCACAGCAGGATCCTGCTGGCCCTGCCCAGGGCTGGGACTGGAGGGTCACCAGTAACACGACTGTCCCAAACTGGTGTCCTGGGCAAGGTGGACCTGTGCCATGGTTAATAATGAAAAAATACTGGCTTCTGCTCCACACCTTTTTTGACTTTGATACCTTCCAGTTGGATAAATGCAACTCAGGAAAAGAAAGTGGGATTTAGCACTGGAATTCCCCCTGGAATTTAACTCGTTTCATGTGTGTCCTCTAGTTTCACAGCTTTTAAACAATTGAAAACTGAAGACAGGGTCCACCTCCAGCCACCCTCAGGCTTTTCCATTTCTCTATTTCCCTTTATTCAGAAACCCCATACATACATATAAAAACCAATGTAAGTTTTGGTTATTTGGGGACTCCTTTTTTGCGATTCACCTCTGGTTTTTCCAAAAAACTCTGTGAGCCTGGAGAACCCCCTTGTAAAGAGTGTGCTGGGGAGGTTACAACTGAGCTGGAGCATGTGTAGGAGCTGCTGCTCCCCATCCGTGTCCCCTGGGAGCTCAGTACTGAGCTGAGACCAGCACTGAGTTCTAGCCAAGGCAATGACCCTTCTTGAGTCGATGAGTAACAGCTTCTGGTTATCTTTGCTCAGGATTCTTCTCTCCTTGCCCTGTCTGTTGAGGTCAGGAGTGGGCGTGAGGATGAATTGGACTCCATATCAAACTCTTGACCCTGGCCACGTTCACAGATTGATGCAGAGCTGCCAAGTTGTGGCCCTACAAGGAGGATGCTGATGAACTTCTCAAACATTGGCTTTTCTCCTCAGATTAGAGGTTTGGTGCTTCATGCCTCGAATAGCACCTGGTTTCCAGTGGGTTGGAAGTTGGTTGCTGGTAAGTCAACACAGGGTTTAGGGGCTCTTAAGGATAAATTAATGGAAAAGTGATCAGCAAAACCCTCTGTGCTGCACCCTTATCACTGGAGGTAATGTGCACTCCACACGAGCTTTTTTCTTTCCATGCTTCAGCAGGGATAATCAGGCTTCAACACATTACACAGCCCAGAGGAAAATGCTGTATTACCTTCCAGAAAAAGACTGGTAACATTATAGACAGTAATTGTTTCCTGGTTTTGAGGGAGTTGGGAAATAAAAAGACTCTAATACCAGCACTCAAGGAAGTTGGAGGCATCAGGAAAGCTCATTGTTTTTTGTTCCTCCTGAATGAGTTTTTTGCAGCACCGAGGGAAAAGTTTTTAAATCTCCCAGCATTTCACACAAAAGTACAAATTCAAAGCCTCCTCTAGGTTTTCCCCCGTGTTGTAGAACCCAGCCTACATCTCTATTATATTTGGAGTGATTTAACATTTGGAATGATTAATTTATAGAGACAGTCATCATGTGACTGTCGAAGCCTTCCAGTGCTGAGCAGCATTAATTGGGTAAGATGGAGAAGGGCTCTTGTCAGGAACACGATTTCCTGGACAGTAAAGGGCCTATTGTGGGAACTTGCCTCGTCTGTGGCTTTGTTCTGCTGGCTCATCCTGGAGCTCCTTGCCAGCAGAGACGATGCCTCCCTCCCTCCTCCTTCTGCTGTTTGCTCTCTTCTGCATATATTTCCTGTTCTGCTTCTTAATGAATGTGTAGCAAGGAGCTGAGCAGAGGGTTGGGGGGGGAGAGTGGGGGGAACCAGGCTGCTGAGATCCCTCTTAGCTATTAACTGAAGTCTGCAAGGCTGCTTGCCCAAGATCTTAGTTTTTAGGAAGGAAAGCAAAGGGGAAGGGGGATTTCTTGTTGGTCCTGGGGGTGGGGCCGACCCAGGTGTTGTTATAGGGGTGTGACAGAGGCCCCAAATCCCTGCCAGCCACTGGTGTGCCAGGGAAGGGACAAGGTGCAGCTTCTAGGCCAGGGAGTCTCTGCTGTCCCCAGCTCCACCGTGCTGCTGGGATGCTTAGCAGTGGGCATCTGAAGGACTCCCTTCCTCCAGTTCCAAACCCCCATGGGAACGCTGCCTCATTTCTTGGGCACTCCTCGTTGCTGTGGCAGCTCTCTGTTGGGAGCCTGGCAAAATCCTGGGGATGCTCAGCTCTCTCTATGGCAGAACACTTTTCAGGGCATTTTAAGCAATGTTTTAGGCAGTTTAGGGCTGCCAGGCCCCTACATTTTCATCTGCTGCCTCCAGGTGAAGCTTTAGGAGGGAGGATGTGCTGGGGAGGTGCCTGCACTGTGAGCCTGCCTGGGGATGCTGCGCCAGCTGTTGTTCTGCTCGAAAACAGCCTCAGTCCCTGAGAATGGGGGTGAGGGCAGCTGGCTGTGATGAGACAGGGGAAATGAAGTTAATTATGACATTTCAGAGATGCTGATTTCTTAATAGAAAGCTTTCTAAGGGAAAAGCCTGGACCAGCTGTGTGTCTCAGGGCTGAAATGAAGTGAGTGCTTCATGCGGTGGGGACCCAGCAGACATGAGTGGGGCCATCTGAGACCTTTGCTGTCTCCAGGTCTGCCTCGTAGTTTTTCCTTGAAAAATAAAATAAATAGACATAAATTGTTGCAGTTTGTAGAGGAATGAAACCCACACCAAGGGCTCTTCGCCCTGGAGAGTGAGTGGAGCCAGGGGAACATGGTGAGGAGAGCAGGAGGGGATCCTGCTGGGATAATGGCTGCAAAGGACAGGTCTGCAGCTCCCTGATTTCTGGGTCCCCATGAGCCCAGGTGAGCTGGGCTCAGCCACATGACCCACATCTGGCCCCTGTTAACACAGGTCCTGTAGCTCCAGGGTGTGCTGGAGGGCTCTTTGTTTCACCTGGCTGTGGTGAGATGGGTGAGAGGGAGTTGCCCACGTGCTGCAGTAACTGTGATGTTCAATGTGGGACTTGGTTCCCAGTGTTTTTCAGAGACAGGGCAATTTCCAGGTGCATTTTGGACATGAGCAACTCAGCAGAGGCAGATCTGGCCCATGAGCAGGGATAAGATCATCCTGCTGCAGGGTGGATGCTGATGAATGCCCTCCTTAGGCCAGAGCACCATTCCTGGTGGCCAAGCACCTCCTCAGGGATGTGGGAGCATCCCTGGGAGCCCCTGGGTGAACTGCTGAAGCCTTTTCAGCAGCAACCACAGAGCCTCCTCCCTTGGCATGGCAGCACCATCCACACTGGTCCCCAGAGGGCACCCGGAGGGCAGGGCAGAGCTGCTTTTTCATAGCTGCCCCTCAGACACAGCAGTGAGGCTCAAGGACAAGAAAATACCGAAGTGTGTTCTCATCCTGGCTGGCTGCAGGTTCCCTAACTCACACCTGCTAGTCAGCCCCTGTCTTGCTGGGTAATTTATAGGCTTTTAGGTGCCTTGTTGGTGGCTGCTTTTGCTGTAGTGTCTGGCCTCAGAGTCCAGACTAATTTAAATTTGTCCTTCTCAAATTCAGTGTGGTTTTTTTTCAGGGCCTGTTGAACCATTAAGAATAAATCATCTTAAGCTGGTCAGAAGTTTCAGGCTGAGGGGGCTCTGGGATGATGATCAGAGCAGCAGGGACACGGAGAGCACGGTGTGGGCGGACAGCTGAGGGGACACAAATCATGACAGAACGTGCCAGATCAAATATCAGCTTCACACCACCTGAGGGCTGGGAGCAGAGATGGGAGAGAACTGGGGCTGATTTCCACCATCACAGGGTGGGAGCAGCTCAGTAAAAATCCCCCTTGAGCGTTTTCTGCTCTGTTTTGTTTCCTGGTGCCTGTCTAGGGACAGGGGCAAAGGCCGTCCCTGCTGCCGGGGTGTGAGGTGGGTGTGGAGGGAGCTGCTCAAGGTGAACAACACTGTCTGCATCCTAATTAGCTGGAGCTACACATATCAAAATCAAGAGGCTCCGAGAGGCAGAGAGCTCCTGGAAACAATGCTCAGGGTTCTGCAGGGCTGCAGGCTTTGCTCTGGGCCCTCTGCCCCTGGTGTCTGCAGCTCCATTTTGGGTTGTGGGTTTGCTGCAGCCAGCTGGTCCTTAGCCCCAGCCCCTGCCCTGCATCCTTGCTGTGGCTGGGTGGAAAAGAGGTAAAGGTGCTCAAACAACAGGTCTGCAGCTCACCCTGAGGCTCGGCCAGGGGCAGAATCCATTCTTGTGAGGAACAGGTCCTTAAAGCCCAGAGGGTTTGTCTACCTACCTACCCTTAATCTCCTCTCCCAGACCGTGTGTTCCCCTTACCAGAGGGCCCAGTTACCAAAAAGGAGGAGTGCTGAGCTGATATCCAGGTGTTTTTTCTCTCAGGCTTCATCATCTGAGAGAACAGGAGTGCAGAGTAAAGCAATTACTGTTGTGGCAAAGGGGGAGCTGGATGGAAAGCTGAGAACCACCCTGTGGGAGATGTTCCATTAGGAAATTACCTCCGTGGCAGAGTGCAAGAAAGTGGCCCAGCAGGTAGCTAATGTCCTCCATGGAATCCACAGGCTTATCTGCAGCACAGCTGTGTCATGGGGGAGGAAACTGAGGTGCCTCCTAAAGCCTGAGAGTTGAATTTGTCTTTTTTTTTTTTTTTTTGGTGCAGATTAACAGAAAGCACACTCTCAGTTCTGGAGGAAAAGAAATAGAAGTTAATCCACAGAGAAGTGATTGATTGATTTTTGTGTGTACTGAACATTCTGGAAATGTTTGGGAACATCGGTTGGCTGGGACAATGGCTGTTGGCTCTCAGCATGTAGAGAAAGTCGTGTAGAAGTAATTAATTAGGTGTAAATTAATTCCCCCCCCCCCCC
>VZTA01016031.1:0-27998 GCA_013398855.1 Mohoua ochrocephala | reverse complement strand
TTTATAGTTTTCAATATAACCCCCCCCCCCCCCCCTTCAAAAGTGCAAAATCAGCTTTACATTCCACTGGAAGATGGGTTGAAGGAAGTGGTGGGACAGCCCCCTCAGTGTGTCCCGCGTCTGAGAGAGGGAAGGTGGCTCTGCCATCACCTCGAGGAGATGGTGAGGAAGGAGGCAGAGGAGAGGGATCTCTGCACTGAGGGGTTTTGCAGGGCCAGGCAGAGCAATTGCACCCGGACTCTGAATTCATACTGGGAAGTGTCTGGGAGGAGTGGGGCCAGTGGGGTTGGAGGGATGTGGGAGGGAGCTGAAGGTTTGATCTCTGTACCCTGAGTTCATGACTGGCTGAGATGCCCCAAACTTCTCAGTGCTGGGGACACAGGAGTGTGCAGGGAGGCAGCTGTGTCCTGCGTGGATGTTGGATGGGAGTTGGAGGTGGGTGAATTGCTGCTTGTTTCTCCCACTGGTCAACGACAAAAAATCAAACCCGAACAAACCTTTAATTTTTTCTGTTTTGCACTAAAGTTGCTCACCATTGCTCAAAATTGCTGTTCTCTTGATTTATACTGTCAGTAAAAGCAGTCAGGGTTAGAGGCATGTTGATGAATTGCCTCTGGCTCCAGCCCTCCTGGAAGGATGGACTGCAACAAACTTGACCTTTGGGAAGCTCGAGCCAGCCCAGCCAGGTTTGTGGTGCTCAGGGGAAACTGCAGCTCCCAGGAGACCTTTGCCAGCACAGTCTTAGGTGACCAAATAATTTCCTAAAGCCTGAGCTAACAATGCTTATTTTTGTGAGAGCTGATAAAACAGTGATTTCACTTCTTCATTGTAATCCTCCTCTGCTGACCTGGAGAGGAAAGTGAATCCACTCACAGATCCACCTCATCCCCCTGTGCTTTGCTGCATTTACGCCAAGTGCAAGAGTTCAAACAAGAAAGGAGCGCTCGCCCACCCTGAGATGCTCCTCTGGAGTTCAGGGCACTGGAGCCTGCTGTAAGTCTCCTTAGGAAATCCCAAAGCTTAAAGCCCTGGCAGCTGCCTGGTTGTGTTGGATTTGCAAAGCGCTTTTGCTCGTTCATCCCATCACAAGAGGAAAGGCACCGGTATTTTCCTTCTACTGCTTTTGGTTATGTAAGTTTGTCTGGGCTGGCTTTCTAAGAACCTGTGATTGATTTCTGGGCCAGGAAAAGCCTCACTCAGGCTTGTGTGTGGGGATCTCAAAGTATTTCCAACAATGTTTCCATCAGTGCTCACCTCCAAAAGCTTCCCTTGGCTTTCAGGGTCAAATGTAGGACCATTTGGTCTTGCTTTCTGAAGCTGCTTTCAGACTTCTGGTACAAGCTCAGCTTAGAGATCCAAGGCAGGTAAAAAAATAGACTTCATAGTCTGGATCGTGGCTCCCCTGTCTGCTTCTCTTGCAAACCTGGCCACGTCACCATGTGTCCCAGCAGGGTTCAGAATGTGCCAGTGATAATGTTCTGCCAAGAATTCAAATCATTTATCAAGAGCTGGAGAAGCTCAGATCCTCAGGGGAGGGCACAGCCCCGAGAAGGGCAGTTGTGGGTTTGCTGTTCTGAATCAAATTGGCAAAAAGAGCTTTTTAGGTCAAATCAGACCCTGTAATATTCTAACACATATCAGGGTGAAAACAGTGCAGCAGTTTACGGGTACAAGTGCTACCCTCAAATGAACTTGCACTCTGTTAATAACATCATTGTCTGCCATTTTTGGCGACGTTTCTGCTAAGGCCATTAGAAGAGTAAATGATGGATGAGCTGTAGTTTTAAAATTATACCTATTTGAGCTCTTATTCTGCCCGTGAGTGGAATATCCTGGAGCTGAAATGTTAGATTCAGGCACAGAGTCACTGCTGAGCTTCCATTTCTGCAGATGCTGCACGTCCCCCTGGATAGGTGATCACAGCTGGCTCTGCACCATTTCCCAAGTGTGAAAAGGAGATGATTGTCATTAGAGCAAGGTGACTCTTTCTTCGGGGCAGTCGGTTCATGTGGTAAAAGTAATATTGAAATGACAAAAAATCTTTGAAGTAGAGTTTGACTTGTGACTTTACTCTTTTCTTTAGGAAGAACTATTGTGATAATTTGATTTCTGATTCAAACCTAGTTCCTCACCAGTTTTTGGCTGGCCAGGGCTGGCCATGTTGCCTGTTCTGAATTGACAGCTCACATTAGCCATGCTCTCTGGCTATGAGCCCACACCAAATGACCAATCAACTTACCCCTGCACCTTTCAAATCAGCTTACTGGCTAAAGCTCTCACCAATACCCATAATAATGAAGCCATAGGTAGTGAAATCCTAAGTTGGCCTCATTGAAGCCATTTTTCAAGAAACGCCCTCTGAGTTGACAGCCTCAGGCTTTCATGGTGCTCACTGGCAGTCTGAGGGAATGATTGTCCTGCCCGTGGAGCTGACTCTGGAGGCACCGTATGTGCTGTTGTAGGAGATGGGCTGATCTGTGTGGGAGGCTGAAAGGTGAGGGTGGCCAATCTCCCTACATGACAAAATACAGCATCTCCTTCCGCAAGCAGCAGAACCTGCTTAAATAAAGTTCATTGTCTAACCCATCACGGTCAGGTGGAGCTCTAACCATTGCTCATTCCTGCGTTTCAGATTCACCAAGATGAAGACAGCCACCAACATCTACATCTTCAACCTCGCTCTGGCTGACACCCTGTGCCTGATGACCTTGCCTTTCCAGGGAACGGACACGTTCCTGGGCTTCTGGCCCTTTGGCAATGTCCTGTGCAAGATCGCCATCTCCATCGACTACTACAACATGTTCACCAGCACCTTCACGCTGACCATGATGAGTGTGGACCGCTACATCGCCATCTGCCACCCCATCAAAGCCCTGGACATCCGCACGCCCCACAAGGCCAAGGTGGTCAATGTTTGCATCTGGGCACTGGCTTCTGTCTTCGGCATCCCGGCCATGGTGATGGGGTCAGCGGAGAACGAGAACAACGGTCAGTACAACTGCATCCAGCGGGAGGGAGGTGCTGGGGGACAGCAGGGGCCGGGGAAAGGGGTGCCAGTTTCTTCAGTGAGTGGGGTGAGGTCTCTGCTGTAAAATCATCTTGACTCTTCCCTTTCCGTCCTTGCCTTGCTGCTGCTTTTCCAGTGTTAAACATAGAATTAGTATTTTCTAGTATTAAACATAGAATTGTTATGTGAGGAATTGAACATTAAACATGGAGTTATGATGTTAGGTTGGGAAAGACCTCTAAGATCATCAAGTCCAACCATCAACCTAACTAACCTAAACTAATCTGAATGTGCAGACGCTTTTCTGCTTGATCTGCGTTTGCTGATCTTCCTTCCCATTTCATTTTTTCACTCTTGCAGAAATCGATTGCCTAATTAAGCTCCCTTCTCCCGTGGACTACTGGGATCCAGTGTTCGGCATCTGCGTCTTTCTCTTCTCCTTTATGATCCCCGTGTTGATCATCACCATTTGCTACAGCCTCATGATCAGGCGGCTCAAGAACGTCCGCGTCCTCTCGGGCTCCAAGGAGAAGGACCGGAACCTGCGGCGCATCACCCGCATGGTCCTGGTGGTGGTGGCGGTCTTCATCGTTTGCTGGACTCCCATCCAGATCTTCGTGCTGGTGCAGTGCCTGGGTGCCAAGGCGGAAAGCGAGCTGGAGCTGGCCATCTCCTGCTTCTGCACCGCGCTGGGATACGCCAACAGCAGCCTGAACCCCGTGCTCTACGCCTTCTTGGATGAGAACTTCAAGGCGTGCTTCAAGAAGTTCTGCTTCCCCACCGCCTTCAGGACCGAGCTCCAGATGTCCAACAGGATGTGCAGCATCGCCAAGGATGTTGCCTACGCCTGCAAGAACTCGGAGGGGACTAACAATCCGGCCTGACTAGGCATGGAAATCCCCATGGTGGCTGTCGCCCAGCAGAGTCCGACCACCCCCACGTCAGAACTGACTCAGATAACGGCCCTTTAGCAGGACCTCAAAACTGAGAGGTGAGAAACCAATTTTGGGGGTTGGGAAAACCGGATACTGCGAGAGCACGCAGAGAAAGTGAGCCCATTTGATGCATTTTTAATTCCAGTGCATCCTGCACTAAGGAACGTGTTTGAAATCAGCCCTTCGATTCCTGCAAAACCCTGGGGGTTTGCAACATTATTGAGAGTTTGGGAATCGAGGGTTTAAAATAGGCATCGCTCCTGGGGCTTACACTTCTGCTGCTGGGAGACAGACAGAATGTGAACTCTTGCATTGCTTTTTTCCTCCCCGAGTGGAGATGTTAACAGCTCGTGTGGCTCACCAGGAGCTCGTGTGCGGGTTTTCCTCCTGTGCCATCGCTCTGAAATCAGACTTTGCTGCAGCCAAAGTGGGCAGGAGCCATCAGACGAAACCCAAGATCATCTCCAGGATGAGTCATCGTGCAGGGAAGGATGCAGGGAGGGAGAGAAGGGAGCTGACGGGAAGAGAAATTCAAACTGCCTTCAAACGCCAGCTCCTGCAGATGGATCTGCAGAGAAACCCCCCCTCTCAGAGGGGAGCAGGGGGAGACAAGGGACTGTCAGAACTGATGATGTAGCTCCGAAGAGGAGGAAGAAAAAAGACTGAGGAAAAGAACACAATTCCTCATTTACATGCTGCTACTAATTTTTTTTTTAAAACTCTGTATTTCCAGTGTAATAATGGACAGAATGTGTCTGTATATACGTGTCTGTAGGAATAGGTGCAGATACGTGGTAGGAGTTCACCTTACCAAGCATGCCTTGGGCATCTTCCTCGGTGAGAGGGGGAAGGAATGAAGTGGCCTATAGACACATGTGTTTATGTATTGGGGAAAGCCATTCTGGAGAAGTCAGAATGGCAGCTCTTCCAGAAGACATGGACATTCCTGGTGGGAGGAGGCAGCCTAAACCAGTCCCACCCGCTCCACGTGGGATAAGTGGGGCACAAACCATACAAAACGCAGGGTTCTGTGGTTTGTTTTATGTTTTTAACTGAAATGAGATCCACAATGCTGAGAGCACGTGGGAAATGCTGCCCAGGTACCACTCCTCCTGCCAACCATGGACTGGTTTTCCTCTCCCAGAGTAGGCCAGAGCTTTGTGCAAACTGAAATGTCCTGTCATTTCACTCGATAGCAAAAGCTTCCCCAAAGAGCTTCACCACCCAGTGCCCTCTGTGCTGGGGAGAGCGGCAGGCTGGGGGTGTCCCTGTAGCACAACAGCCCAGGGAAATCTGGGCAGTGGTGGCCAGTGGTGCTGAGAGGGGGGCAGAGCACCAACCTCCACCTGGAGAGGGGAGGTCAATTCCAACGTGAGAACCAGCAGCGTCGTCCAGACTGTACAGATTCCAGTGTGAATATATTTCTTGTGCTCTGGTCCATGAGATTCTGTATTTTTAATGTACTGATTTGCCAATATTTTAATGCTGTCTTGTTCTTTATATATGCTGTACAAAGGAATCGAATGTTATATTTCTATGTAGAGTGTTTCCCTCATGGTTGGGCTTAAAATATAGACGCAATTCCAGAGGCCCACGTGTAGGACCCAGATCCCTTGTGAACTGCTCAAGCTGGGAGGATTTTGATGCTGATTAGCATTTGATTGGGAATCTGGAAGGACACCAGAGCAAACTTTGCAATTAGCACTTCCCCTGACCAGTCTGGAGGGAGGAGGAAATCTGGGCACTTTAAGCACTTTGTAGTGGATGTTAATCCCTGAGCCCTCACCAGGAAATCCCATATAAACCCCAGGCATGTGAAGAGCAGCTCCTTGAGAGCTGTGCTGTGGGTAAGCTGCATCCGTGCCTTTGGAAAAACTGGGTTAGGTGGGATGTTATTTGTGGGTGCAGTAACAGCGCTGGGCAGTGAGTGACCTTGGGTCTGCTCATCCCCTCTGCTGTGGGATGGTCTGATGGGGTCTTGGAATGGGTGGGGCTGAAGCTGGGGACTGACTGCCGGGCTGCCCTTACCCTTAGGGAGCAGGAGGACGTTCATTAGTGGCTGGCTAAGGAACAGCCACGCTCCCTTTGTCGTTCTTGGCTGGGTTTTTAAATAGATTTATGTCCTCTGAAAAAAAATATACCCGTGTTTGGCATTTTTTAAATATGGATTTTTGTTATAATGACTATGCTGCAACAATCTTACATATTCGAGTACTCAATAAATGTGTGTTTACCAAGCTTTTGGGTATTTCCATGGCCCTCGCAGTGAATGTGTGTAGGCATATTCTGTTCAGCGCTCAGTGAAGTTTGTTGTAAGAAGAGCAGCAAGCACCTGAAAGCAAAACTTTATTGTACTGTGCCTCTGGAGTTACAGGCTCACGGTCAGCTGGATGGCTTCAGTGCTGGCTCTGTAATTCCCTTTGGAAGTGGTTGTGTTGGTGTGATTTTTACAACTGCCGCAGTGTAAATGACAATGAGGTGGCTACTTGTGTGCTTTAATAAAGGAAAATAAAACCTCCTGTGCTTTGGATGATGATCTGGAAGAGTTAACCGGCTGGATCGGGAACGTCTCAGCCCATCCCTTTTAAGGGAGATCAGCGGGGACTTTTGTTACACGGGAAACTTTGTAGTTAATGTAGGAACAGAAGATGTGAAAACGCTGGGAAATTGGGTCCCTGGGTCTTGCAAAGGGCAGCTGTGATGTGCAGGCAGGGCAGCAGCGCAGGCAGCCGCCTGCTGCTAGAGGTGAAGGCTGCGGGAGGATGAAAACAAGCTCTTCCCACATCCTCTCCCCACAATTCCCAGGAGTTACGGGGTTAGACCTGGGAGAACAATAAACTGCAGAACTGCTCTGAAAATAAAGCCGAGGCCCCGTTCTGTAGGAAAGAGGGATCAGCCAGTGAGATGTGCAATAAGGAAAGCGCTTTCTCTGCGCAGAGATCAATATTCCTACCCAAGCAGGTAAATATCAGGAGAGGGTTTTTTATTAGCAGTGGTGATTTTCTTCTTAGAAAAGAAAAAGTAAATTGGTGAGAAAAAAAAATGGAAATCTTTATTTTTCTTCTAGTTCAGTTAATTATAAGTATCCAGGGGTGAGTTCTTACAGCAAAACCATAAACCAAAGTGCTTTATTCAGTATTATGGGATTTATTAATGTACTAAGTGTTCTCTCTGCTGCTGTTGACTGAAATCAAGTGCTGGAAAAGGCTGAGGAGTGGATGAGCTGGGGACTGAGCTCTCCCCCAAGCAGCTCCTTGGCTCTCGGTAAACCTGGGCAGATCTCTGGCTTTGCTAGAGCCACATCTCCCTTCCTCTCCCTCAGCCAACAACGTTTCCCCCTCCATGAATCACAACTTCTAACAGCAGAAATAAGGAGCAGAATTTACCCTTTTACTGAGGTTTGGATGGACAACACCTTCAGGCACACGGTGCGGTTGTGGTTCTCTGCCAGGCCAGGAGTTGGTCTCTGATCCTTGTGGGTCCCTTCCAGCTCTGGATATTCTGTGGTTTCTGGCTTTGTGCCATGGGAAGAGCTGAGCTGGGGAGGTGCTGGGTTACCCTTTACCAAGCTGCAGGTCAGATGGGGGTTGGTTGTTTTGGGTGAGTATTCAGCTGAAATCCCTCTGCCTGAGCCCACTGCCCATAAGAGCCACAAAGCCTTTTCCTTGCTCTGAAAGCCTCTGCCTCCCACAGAGCCTGGTCCCCAGGGCTGAGAACAACTTCAGCAGGTGGGAGAAACCCTGACTGCAGAAAGACCAAAGCTGGCTTTGCCCCTTGTGGTACCCCCTGCTCCAAAGCTCAAGATTTGCCCTGATGAAGACATTGCCTGATGCTGAGCAGTTGCCATGTCTGTTTTTCCAAGGTGTTTTCAGGAGGAGCTAAACTATAAATATGTCTTTTCTTAAAAAATTATATATATATATTTTTTTTTTCCCCACAAGGAGGTTTGTTAACTCTTTAAAGAGCTGTCACTGGGCTCCAATCTCTCTGTGGGTCCTTTGGGATGTCATTGCGGTAGGACAATATGTGTCCAGAGAAGGATGCCTCTCACCCTGCACTGCTTTACAGGGAAGGTGGCTACTCTATAGTTAGAGCTTCTTTTTTTAAATGAAAAGGATCTCCAGCAGCAGCTGATGTGGGTGCAGCCTTTGATATCGGCTCAGAAGAGAGACTCAGACTGGCAGCAAAGCAGGCTCTGCCAGGAAAACTCCAGCCTGCTTTCCCACTCATTTTGCTGTGCTCCCCCTCAGCTATTTTTGTGGGTATTTATGCAGAAGCAAATTTCTCCTTCCTTCAACAGGAGAATCTCCTTCGGACACATCCCAGGCTGCAGCCCTGATTGTGCATTCAGGGTGTGAATCTCTGTGGCAGCGGAGCTGCATCGCTGTGACTGTGCAAAAACAGTTGGTAACTCACACCCCTGATCTTCACCTCCCAAACCCTGCCCAGGGCTGTCTGAAGGACCAGCTCTTACTCCTTGGCCTTGTCCCTTGCTGAGGAGAACCACAGAGCTGAGATGGGAGGGATGGAGGGCAGAATCCAGCAGCAACAGCTGTAGGAGGGAAAGTTATCCCATCTCCGTGGTGAGGATTGCTTGTGAGGTGGGGAGGCTGAAGAAGGGAGAGAAGGGGGAAAAGGGAACCTGTTGGAGTGAGTCCAGAGGAGGCCACAAAGATTCTTCAGGGGCTGGAGCATCTCAGCTACAGAGACAGGCTGAGAGAGCTGGGGGTGTTCAGCCTGGACAAGGCTCTGGGGAAACCTCAGAGCCTCTTCCAGTGCCTAAAGGGGCTCCAAGAGAGCTGGAGAGGGGCTTTGGACAAGGGCATGGAGTGACAGAATAAAGGGGAATGGCTTCCCACTGCCAGAGGTCAGGTAAGATTGGCTATTGGGAAGAAATTCTTCCCTGTGAGGGCGGTGAGGCCCTGGCACAGGGTGCCCAGAGAAGCTGTGGCTGCCCCATCCCTGGAAGTGTTCAAGGCCAGGTTGAAAAAACCTGGTCCAGTGGAAGGAGTCCCTGCCCATGGCAGGGGTCGCAATGAAACATCTTTCAAGGTTCCTTCCCATCCAAACCAATCTATGATTCTGTGGTTCTATGAAATGGAAAGTGGGAAGAGTAGCCCATAACCCAAAAGTCCTGGTGCTGCATGAGGAACAGAGAGGGACTCTAAGAGAGTAGAGCGTGTGCTGTGCGATGCTGATGGATGTTTGGCACAGGGGATTTTTGGGCCCCTCCTTGTCATGTCTATTTTGAGTGGCCCACAGTGGCTGCAGGCACCCTCCCTCTTGCCCATTTAGATGGGGGATTCACGACACCTTTGCTCAAAATGTGGTAGCAGAAGTACCAAGGTCACAGCTCCTCTTGAAAGAGGGAGTTTTAGGATTTTTCCAAGCAAAGGGATTGCTATTAGAGTAGGTCCTGTTAAATCAAAGACCCCACGGCTCACAAACTCCCTTTGTTCCTGCTTTCAGCACTCTGAAGCCTGGATAGATTGCACGACAGGATGAAATAATCAATAAACAGAGCAACATGGTTTTGTATCTTGGCAACGATGATGCTGGCGAGCCATGTAAGCTGACTTTGCTCTCTCTCCCTCAGTGCAGAGATCCCGTCTGGCTGCAGGGAAGGAGCGATGCTGGCTCTCCACAGGGCTGGGGGACACAGACAGCCCCTTCCCCCACCCCAAGGTTTCTGCTTCAGCAACCCATAAACCCCCTAAATAGCCCCTGGGTTAGAAAGTGCACAATAATATCCTACCCCAGCTGGGATCACCTTCACCCCACAGTACAGCATCTCCCGTGTTCGGATTAACAGAATCTCACAGTCCTGGAATGGTTTGGGTTGGAGGGCACCTCAGAGATCATCTAGTCCCAACTCCCTGCCATGAGGAGGATTCTTGGGAATGTGGTCTTCCTGTGGCTGAACTGCTGGAAGGGTCTCTGAGAGGAGATCATATCCTGTTCAACCAGCCCACCCTTGCAGCAGAAGGGGTTTTCCCTCCAGTCTGTGCTATTTCTGAGAGAGGATGCAGCTCCAGTGCTGATGGAGTCTCCTGCTGCCAGCAGTGGTCAGGGACAGCATCGCTGCTTCCCTCCCCTCTGGGCCTGAAGCCAGGCAGGAAGGGCTGGAGCCTGGAGCAGCAGCAGCACCAGCACTGCCAAACAGCACATTTTCAGTGTAGTGAAATGAAGAATGATTCTTCAAGAAACCAAGCGGGAAACTTGATTTTTCCAAGGAAACCATTGAAAGAATCAGCATCTTCCCATGCACTGGTTTTGGCTGCATTAGATCACCTTTTTCAGGCCACAGAGAGGAGCCTGGGCAGAGCCTGAGCTGGTTCTGTCCATTCAATAAACGTCAGCTTCTCTGCGTGTTTCCAGCCTGGCACGCACAGCGAATGCTCCAAGAAAAGCTCATGCCATGCTGATTTCATTCAGTGATAGGGAATAAAACCAGAAGCTCTGCAGTCAACATGAAATTAAGATTAATGGCTTTTCAGCTTGATTTCCTCTGTGTGAAACAAACCCCGTATTGCGATTTGGCTATTTAACATTTGCTCAGTGTTAGGCATTAATGGCAACTTCTCCACATGCACAGGTCACTCGTTCACATATTTTGGAGTTTCCCTCATCTCAGCCTTGCACTGCTCTTGCTTTGCTTCACCACAGAGGAAATCGCAGAATCACAGAATGGGTTGGGCTGGAAGGGACCTCGAATGTCACCTGTCCAACCTTCATGCCATTGAAATTTCTGGAGATCATGACCTGCCTCCAGGGATGCAGCGTAAAGGGGCAGAAACTGAGTCCAGCCCCCGGTGCTGGTGTTTATCCTCCTCCCTGCATCCCGGAGGTGACTGGGAGGTGGCAGTGGAAAGCCAACCAGGGCTCTCCCTGCAGTTTGCTTTGGCGTCTGCACCGGGGTTTAATCTGCTTGTGCTTGGCTGGAAATCTTCTGATGAGTGTCAGTGATGCCGCCGAGCCCTTCTGCCTGGGGCTATCCACTAGGTGTAGGATGAGCGCAGAATCACAGAGGATGGGGCTCTGAGTATCCTGGTTAGTGAAAGGTGTCCCTGCCCAGGGCAGGGCGTTGAAACTGGATGGTCTTTAAGGTCCCTTCCAACCCAAACCATTCCGTGATTCTGTGATTCTGTGATTCTGGGATTCTGGCATTCTGGGATTCTGGGATTCTGTGAGCTGTTGGCTCTGAGCTGCCTCATCCATCATGAAATGGAGGCCATCAGCTTCACATTCCAGCTCCTGGCCAGCACGGATGAAGGAGCTCAGCTGGGTGTGGCCACGGCATGGAGGATCCCACTGAATCCATCACACGGATAAGGGAAATTTAATTACATCCATAAGATTTCCATCAATGCTGAGCAGCAGCAGGCTGGGTCTCAGGGGAGATTTTTCATTCCATTGAAATCTGACTTTATTAATTACCAGTCTCTGATCTCATTTGAGGGTTAAGTTTATGAAACTAAATCCTTATTTCTCCGATTTCCTTATTCAGCTGGTGCAGTGAGTCTTGCACAGGGCATGGTTTGGACCTTAGAAACTCCCAAGGTGTCTTACACTTCTGGCACGAGCTGTGCAGGAGAAGCATCGGAGCAAGGGGAGGTGATGGAGATGTGCAGAAATCCTGGTGAAAGACAGAGAAAGAAAATACATCTGAGGAAAACTGAAAATGGGGACAGTTGCCTGCTGTCCAAGGTCTTGCTCCCACACTACAGCTTATTTTACCTGCAAAGGGAACGCCCCCTTCCCACATGGGATGCTGGTGGCAGCACCCAGAGCCCCCACCCCACCCAGCCAGGGAACATTGTGGTAGGGGGCTTTAGCAGAGTGACCATCAGCCTTAACTTTGCTTATCCCTATTTAATTTATATTTTCATCCTTTTCTCACATAAAGATGCTTCGGAGAGCCAGGCCTTCAACTCTCAGTGGGGTATTATTTCTTTTCTCACCCAAAAATCGTGACCAGCCTTAGGGAGGCAGTGTGAGACTGCCTAAAGCCCAGGGGATTAGAGCTTCCCGGGAGAACAAGCTGCAGCACAGCTCGGATGAGGACAATTGATCCAAACAGCCAATATTGCTGCAGCACGAAGACTTAAAAAGCAACAGCTGCTTCCGATCCCCGCCTTAGCTCAGCTGCCTGCGTTGAAAGCCCGCAGGGGGAATATGAGTCCTGTATGAACCTGATTCCGGTTCTGGGGTGGGAAATGGCTCCCGGGGATGATGGAGCAGAGTCCTCCAGGGCTGTGGCCTCACGTGTGTGACAAAACGAGGAAGGGGATTCCTTCACGGAGCAGGAAGCTGCTGCTGCTGCAGCGGGCAGGAGCCAGCGGAAAGGCTTCAGCTCCTGCCGTGTCCAGGGAGCTGCGTGGCTGCACCGCACCCCTGCACTCATTAACACGTCCCAGACTGTCCCAGAGGGAAATTTCCCCGGCTTTGAGGCTGACTTGGCTTCCCTGCTCAGTGCACGGCTGGCTGGGAAGGGGTTAGCACAGGAGGGAGCCCTGAGGGTCCCTAATTCAGCCTCCTGCGACCCTGCAGACCCCAGACGGGATGTTTGCTTTAGGAGGGGATTTATTCAGTGAATCCTTAATGGGGTTTATTTCCCCTCTTCCAGTCTTCAAGATGCAGCGGATGTGGGCTGGTGTGACAAGCCAGCCTTAGCAGTGGGAGGGAATTCAAAGGAATGAGCTGGCGTGCGGGGTTTCCCTGGGGGTATCCTGCGCTGGGAGTGGGGAAGCATCTCCTTGGAGGTGTTTTCTGCTCTCCCAGAAGGAGCCGAAGCAGCCTGGCCTCGGATGCAGCGCTCCGAGGGTCTGCCCAGGCACGGGCACCCCGAGTTTGCCGGCTCCCCGCAGGAGCAGGGTGCCGGGCTGTGTGTGAGGCTGAGCAGGCTGCGGGAGATGCAGCGATGCTGAGCTGAAAGCAGAGAGTGCCGCTTAGTGCCGCCGGGCTGAACCGCACGGCCCCGCCGGCCTCGCACCGGCCACCTCGGGGCTCCGTGGGAGCTGGAGCCCCTCCTCAGCACCGGAGGAGACCTCGGCCAGGGCAAATCCTTCTCCCCTTGGAGCCTGGCA
The DNA here is from genome assembly GCA_013398855.1 of Mohoua ochrocephala. NCBI lineage: Eukaryota > Metazoa > Chordata > Aves > Passeriformes > Acanthizidae > Mohoua > Mohoua ochrocephala. The sequence goes on along the minus strand of VZTA01016031.1, from coordinate 14,970 downwards.
CCCTACAAGAGGGGCCAGCGCTCGTGTGTTTCGTGTTTGACATGGAGAAAATCATGGATGCAGCAGGATGCTGCCATAAGGAGATGCTGAGATGGGGCTGCTCACGCTCACAAAGGGAAGGCCCAGGGGATATAAGCAATATCCGCAAGTGCCTGGGGAGGGCTCAGAGAAGAGGGAACCAGACTCTCCTCAGTGATGTCCAGTGACAGGACAGGAGGCACAAACCGAAACGTGGAAAATTCCATTCAAGCACGGGAAAGAAATTCACCATTAGAGTGGTGAAGTACGGGAACAGGCTGTGCACAGTAGCTGTGGCATCTCCACCCTTGCAGACATTCAAACCCAAGTGGACACGGCGCTGGGAAATTTGCCCTGGATGACCCTGCTTGAGCCACGCTGTGATTCTGTGACCATCATGACTTGTGATTTACAGAAAAAGCTCCAGCAATGTCACTGCCGTGTCTGAAAGGGGGTGACTCACACTGAAAAGATCCTTTCCATCTAACGAAATGCAGCAGTTTTACCACCTAATAAAATCCGCTGCCTTTCCTACAGGCCCATGCCGATGAAGAGCGATGTTTCAGATGATTAGGCAGCTTGTGTGAGAGGCGACATAATTTGAGTCAGTTCTCTCACTCAGACAGGTTTTTCCGACTGGGAAGCCCATTGCCAGCAGGTGGCAACCACGCTAAAGCAAAATTGCTGGAGAAGTTTCACCTGGAAGAATGTGTTCTCCTTCATTGCTCTCCCCAAGTTAGCACCTTCGATATGGAGAAGGCAACACAGTGATCTTGTATCCGCACATCTGTTTTTAGTTTTCTAAACATTAAATTGCCATCATGAGGTATTGAGGGTTTTCAGTTCCGGTGTTGGGGTGCTGAGGGCACCGAATTGCCCCGAGGAGCCTCACCTGGGTTCTCCACCCCCACTCCCACCCTCCCACAGGCCATTTAAGCTGAGAATTGCAGCCTCCTCTTCTTTAGTTTTACTTGTTCTGCACTTCGCTGGGGGAGTTTCAACAGGTAAGAGCTGAGCTGGGGACTGGGGGAAAGCTTGAGAGAAATATTTTTGCTCAGACAGCCTTCCTAAAACCAGAAACATACAAACCCTGCAGGGCTAAAGGGTGTGAGAATGAGCTTTCCAAGCTTTCAACATGGAGTTCCTGATCTCCAGACTCTCCCACTCAAGTCCTGGCTCTGTTCAAGTATTTTGACTATTTATTTATCTGTGAAAGAAGGAACTTTCTATCTGCAGTGCTCACTCGAATTTTTCTTATGGCTTACAAAACACCTTCATTTTGTTACAGACCGACCGTGTTTTATTTTATAATAGGCAAAATGCAACAGATATAGCAAAGACATGGCGCAAGTAGCATAAATTTTCTCCTGTGAAAGAAGGACCAGTCTCTTTTTTTCCCTCATGAGGTTTATTTCATTACTCACTCTTAAATAAATATGTATTTGACACTCAACAGGAACAATTAATTCAAAATAATTTCTATCACAAATCCCCACAGTTGTCAGAGTATTTGTATGGTGTCTTGCTTAACACTAATTTTGAGATTCAAATCTTCTTTTTGGTCTAAATTTAACAACTCAGAAGAGAGGAAATTTGTGGTGGGGTGGAAGATGGACACCCTTCAAAATCAAAAGAAAGCCATAACACACAGGAACGTACATGGACATGAAAATTGTTTCTTTTCTCTTCCAAATACTCATCCTCTGCCTGCTTTATTGACGTTTCATTGAAAGTGCTCGTTAGCTCTGCTCCATTAAACAATCCTCCCTAATAACACAGTGATGAAGGACGGAGCTTTGCACTGATCTGGAAATCGGTCTCCAGCCTGTGCTGTACGGCAGATGGCAATAAAGGACCGCTCTGCGGCAGAAGTGCACCCCTGCAATGGAAATGTTCTGTCCTTAATAATTCAGAGTGTGCAATTAAAAATCAGGGTACGGAAACGCCAATCTGAGAAGCTGGTAGGAGCAAAGATGGGAAATGCAAGAGTGGCGAGTGAGCAGGACAAACCCTGTGGCTGATGAGGATTCCAAACAGGCCGTACAATACATGTAAACAAAAGAAAGGACATTGTGCATTCATTGGCCGCCCCTCCAGTCTGCAAAGGTGTCCCTGAAAAGCCCCGGGAGGGCAGGGACCTGCCAGCCCCAACCCCTTGCTCAAGAAGTTCTGCATTCCAGCAACTTCCGGAAACTTTTCCGAAAGCTGTCATCCAGGAAAGCGTACAAGAAAGGATTCAAGCAGGAATTGGCATAGCTCAGGCTGGTGATGAAGTAGGATATCCCAATGACCATGGATGTCTGGGGCAGGTCAGTGGTCAAAGCCACGATGGTGGCCAAGTGGAAGGGGGTCCAACAGAAGAGGAACACAGCCAGGACTATGAAGACCATAATGGTGACTTTCTTCTTGGCTTTGTCCAGGGCTCTGGCATTGGAGTTCAAGTGCATGTTCCTCAGCTTGTAGAGCATCATGGTGTAGAGGATGCAGATGGTGGAGACCGGAATGGCAAAGCCAAGGATGAGGGTGTAGATCCTGCTGGCTTTGAACCAAAACCTCTCAGGCTTGGGGAAGTTGAGACCACAACTCTTGATCTCTAGGTCGTCGGTGTAGACGTTGGCAAAGATGATGAAAGGGAGGACTATGATGGTGACCAGGATCCAGATGCACAGGCTGACGATCCTGGCCGCTCGGTACGTGCGGTGGGGCATCCTCTTGGACCTGACCGTAGCCAGTACCACCAGGTACCTGTCGATGCTCATCACTGTCAGGAAATAAATGCTGGAGAAGATGTTGTAGTGGTCTATGGACAAGATGACCTTGCAGAGGATTTCTCCGAAGGGCCAGTAGCGGAGGAGGTGCTCCGCAATATTCATGGGCAAGACAAGGGTGAACAAGTCATCGGCTATAGCGAGGTTCAGGATGAACATGTTGGTCACAGTCTTCATCTTGGGGGCCTTGAGGATCACGTAGATGACAGCGGTGTTGCCTGTGAGCCCCACAGCACAGATCACGGAGTAGATCACGGGCAGGACAACGTAGAAATCAGCTGCCTGCTCTTGGAGGGTGAAGTTGAATCTCATGCTGTTTTCCAGGTAGCAGCTGTTGCCTGCGTTGCTGCAGGAGCTGTTCAGATCATCCCAAAAGGAGCTGTTTCCCATGCCTGTTGATCACAGACCACCCTCAGATGCCGCTGAAAGCCTTGCTAGCTGAGAAGTGAGAGGTTTTTTGGTTGGCTGGGTTTTTTCTCCCCCTCCTGTGAGAAGCAGCTGTTACCTCATTTAGATGCAGCTTATTTTCAAAGAGGAGTTGTGAGGCTGCATGGACCACCTAACTTACCTCTCCCCCTTGTTGGAGAAGTTAGATTTTGAAGTGATGAGGGGGGAAAAAAATGTTTGGAAGACATAAGGCTCCATGAACCGAGCAAACAAGAGAATTATGACTTTCTAAATAAGTCAAGGAACTCTTCTTTCCGAGAGCATTCTGGTGAGCTTTGGCTTTTCTTTGCTGGGGGAGTTGAGTGGCTCCCGTTCAGCTGTCTGCAGTGAGAGTTCTTCTGGGGCTGGCAGGAGCAAGGAGGCAGAAGGGTGAGTGTCGTGCCTGGCTGGCTGTTCACAGCCTTTGGAGGACCCGAGGGATGGCTGCTGTTTCACTGGCACAGCACTCGCTTTCCGTGCCGGAGCAGAAGCGTTCCAGTGGTTAATTAGCGCCTGCCTTTGTGTCGGAGTTCAGGCTCTTCACGGACTGGGATTTCACGAACAATGAAGACGTTTCTGACACTGCTACTCCCCACTCCCAGGGTCCCCTAGCAAAAGAAGGAGGGGGAAAAATAGTTCAGGGAGTATTTCCAAAACTAAGGGTTAAAGGAGTTTACCCCACAATCAAAGCAGACCTTTAAGCAAGGGTAGGCTCTGAACTTATTCACTGTGAAGACCCTCCCCAGTACAAACAACTGGCAGCACCCCAAACCTGGCACGGATGGACAGACAAACCCATAAATCTCAGAAGTTCGGGATTAATCAGGGAAGAGGGAGAAAAGTACCCTGAAAGCAAATCCACTTCAGAGACACAACAAGAATCATCCCATCTGTAGCAGTTGCCACATCCATCACTATTGCCCGACCCATACTTCCAAGAATTCCTCCACAGGGAACGAACAAACAACCGACCCCTACCCCCACCGTGAAGATCAAAGGTTTGGCAACTGCTCCCCAGGCTCTGCAAAGAGAAGTGCCTCAAGCCTCTTGCATTTTGTTGCAATAAAGTGGCCGGCGCTGGGGATGGAGAGCTGAAGTGTCCCTTACCTGGGAAGCGGCTCCGCTGCCTCCTCCAGCACCTGCTGCTTGCACTGGTGAGCCTCTTCCCTCTAATCAGAGTTGGAGGAGGGTCTCTGGGTTGCTGACGTACCGGGATTTGCAATCAGATCAACATGATGCTTCTGTGTGTGCGCGTTGCATGTCTGAGCAATTAGCACTCGCTCAGACCAGGGAAGGGGGGGAAACAAAGGTTTTCTCTCCGCAGGGTTATTAAAATAGTAAATACGGTGGATGTTGCCTTCAGGAACGAGGGAGATGTCGAGGGACACAGGCAGCACCCAGGACTGGCTGAATGAGGGATGCGTGAAACAGTGGGAAGCGGGGGGGTTAAACTGCTTCAATAGGGAAAAGTGGCTGGTTTTAACAAAGGGAGTGGGAGGAGGGTGAGCAACGTTACAGCGCGCAAAATAAACAAATAAACAGACATACCTTGCCAGATCTGTGCTGTTTTCGGCCGCTCTGGGGGAGTTTGGCCGGGTTTCTCCAGCTGGGTCTCTGATCCAGCTTTGAGAATTCAATGAAATCCTTCAGATGTGCATCAGGAGGTGCAGGAGTCCCACGAAGCTTGTAGGAAATGCACCCCAGGTTATAGAGCAAACCCAGCAAGAATGTAGGATCACTTTACCAGCATGTCCCTAGAAAAAGAAGAAGGAGGAAATCAAGAATCTTTTGATTCTCCTTTAGTCTTTTAAACGTTGCCTGACCTTTGTTTCAAGACAAGGCAAGGGAAAACGCAGGCATCCATCGGTACCATGCCTGGCTGTGTGCATTTAACCAGGAGGGCCAGCTTGTAGATCTAAGCCATGTAGCCAAGAACTGTGTTTAACTTTGCTCCTCTCCTTTAGATGTTTTTATATTCTTCTGGCAAGATTATTGTGCACCAGTAGCTGGGTGGGAGTAAAACATTTTCCTGCACTTTTTAAGGCCATGGCTATAACTGACTTTTCAGCAGATGGGATTATTTTTATGCCCAATGTACAACTCTTCCAGATATTTTCTGCATCTTGGACAAAATCTAACCAGACATTGGGCTTAAGGAAAATTAAACTGGAATGATATTGTCCAATTATATTGCATAGGAATAATATGGGTGATACTTCTTCAGATGAAACACCCCCGGAGCTTTCCTCTTGCCTGTTTTGGGAAAACTGGCGTGGTTTATAAGGAGTTTTAAACGAAGCAAGGTATTGATAGGTCTGCAGGGGGAAGGCAGTTTCCAGGAATTGCTGTTGTCTTTTTCAGAGAAGAACATATAGGGAGGCAGAGAAATTCAGGGGAATGTGATGTTACATTTGCTGATCTGTCACTATTCCCTGGGACAAAAGAATTCGAAAGTATTTTTCATCCACAATCCTTTGAGGCTGTCTGTTTTTCAGCACAAAGCATATCTCTGGTCTCTGGGACAGCTTGAAAGCTGTCCTTTCTCTTCCCAAACTATATTGTCTTGGAATTGGCATCATGCTGCCGTGGCCAGGGATCGCGTGCCCAGGTGCTGTGTGTTTTAGGGACTGCGGTGCTGCTGATGTTCCCTTGTGCTTTGCCCTCTGCCTTGTGCCTTACTCCTCATTATCCACGGTGAACATGCTCTCCGTGCCTTGGTTAGGATGTGCTTGATTAAAATAACCTGTCGGAGATGAGAGGGAGACTAATTAAATCTCATTGCCTGGTGTGGGTAGAGGGGCTTTTGCTTCTTATATGCCCCAAACAAATTACTGGCACCTGCTTTCTGAGCTCCTTGCCTGGTTCTCCAATAAAACTTGTTTGCTTTGGGGAGAACAATTGCCAACAGATCTAAATTCATGTAGGAAATTGCTTTGCAGCAGGAACCGTTCTACCAACAGAGAAAATATTTCCTCTGTGTGCCTCTGGGCCCAACCAGGGCCAGAGGCTGTGCACAGAGGAAACAGATCCGTGGATATCAGTGTGATGGGGAGTGTTTGGAGGGAAGGCTGAGAGAATGTTTTATTCATCTTGTCTTCTCTGGGTGGACACCCCTTGATTATAAATGTTACAGCGGCACGAAGCCCTGAAAATCAAGCACTGCTTTGAAGATGCCACAAAGGACAGGAGCTGTGTTTTCCCTCAGAGCTGCTTGGACCTACTCCTGTGCCAACAGCTCCATCACCAGCACAGAGCAACAGGGACAAAGGTTTTATTCCCGGCAAATCCGTGCCATGGAGATGGACTTTGCCTCTCGAAGCCCACGTTCACACTGTGCAGCTTGGGTCAGCTGTGCAAACAAAGAAAAGGCGGCATTGCAGGGAGGGGGAAATCCCTGGCAATGCTAAATCAGTGGTGCTTTATTGCCTTCATAAAGCTGACGTGCTGCTGGCTCCAGACAAGGGCCATCCACCATTTGGGAGTTATGGGCAACCTGTTTTTTTGGGCTCCTGCTGCTGTCAAGGAGTGAAGTTCATCTCAAGGACACAGATATACAATCAATACTCTGTTTACCAAAACAAAATGTTCTCGGCTGGCTGTCTTGCAGTCGCTGGTTATTAAGGTGATTTATTTGTATGAAGTGTTCAGGCTTTTCAAAAGCATTGCAGGTTAATTATAGAATCAAGGAGCAGTTTGGGTTGGAAGGGACCTTTAAAGGTCATCTAGTCCAACCCCTCTGCAAGGAGCAGGGACATCATCGACCAGATCAGATTGCTCAGAACAGAACCATCCCAGCTGACCTCGAATGCTCCCAGGGATGGGGCATCCACCACCTCTCTGGGCAACCTGTGGTAGTGCCTCACCATCCTCACTGTAAAAAAACTTCTTCCCTGTATCTCATTTAAATCCACCCTCCTTCTGTTTAAAGCCATTCCCCCTCGTCCTGTCAGAACAGGACCTGCTACAATATCTGGAACTGGTTATGTCAAATGGGCTGGAATGGCTTCTGACAAGGTGAGTGTGCCTGGTCAGGCTGCTTGTAGGGTAACATTCACCCACAAGCTGGGACGTGTCCTCCTGCTTCCCCCCAACCCTTCCCAGCCATACTGAGCCAGACTGGCTCAGCCAGGTGATGGTGCTCACCTTGTGGGACACCCCAGGGAACCAGGCAAGGGCTGCGGGTGATGATTTTTTCTGAGGGGTGAATGTAGGGTAAATGTCTCCATCGGTAAACTGGTGAATTGCGGGCGAAGAAAGTGCCTTTGAGTGGTGATAATTGTCATGGATCCAGGAGCTGGTGACACATTGTGCCCACTGAAATCGGCAGTGAAGGCAAAGGGGTACAGGAAGTGATTTAAGGAAAATCGGAGTAATGAGTCTATAAACGGCCTGTTTTTGTCAGGGAAAGTACATATCAATAACTGCCCCGTCTGTCTCTGCAGGGGAGCCATCCACACTAACGCCGTGTTAGCAATTTCCTCAGACCAGCTGTGACGGGGAATAAAAGCTGTAGCTCCGGGAGGTGGAGGGTGGCTGGCTGAAGCTGTTTGCTCCCTGCCAGCCAGCAAAGAGGTTGGGAGGCTCCTGCGATGGGTCAGCCCTAAGTCCCAGCACCTCTTGGAGACCTTGGCTCTTCTACCACACCTCCCCCGGCCCCGTGGTGCTGGCTGGGGCCACCCAGAGGTGCCACCCAGCCACGGAGGGCCCCGTGGCTGCCTGGCTCCCAGCAGAAGCTGTGCTGTCAGATGTGTTAATTAAGAGAGCTCTGGTAGAGTGCTCGTGACAGTGGGAGCAAGGACGCGGTGCCAGTCTTGCTGCAATTAATAGATATCTGTGAGAATTTAGAGTGCAGGCAGAACGCTGCTTTAAACACCCTCATTTCCTCTCCCACCCCCCGCTGGTCTGGCTTCAAGCAGCCGTGTTCCAGAGAGAAATTAAAATCTGCTTCCATTCCAGGATGCTTTCATCCTTCAGCATTTTTTCCTGCTTTTCTCCAGGGCTGGAAGTGAGTGTGTGCTTTGGTTGGTTTGTTGCCCTGAGCCAGCTCAGTCGGTTCAAAGCAGAGCCCTTCGGAAGAGGGAGGTTTCTGGAGGTGGACTGTCCCCTTTTTCCATGCTGCCCATGGTCTTTGTGGGGTGTGTGGGGCTCAGGGCAGTGGCCTGGGGCTTCCCTCGTGTCAATGTTGCCATGAGGAGTGGACAAAAACTGTCCCAGGGCTCTGACTGTGCCAGAGACGCTGCTGCCTCATCCTCCTTAACCCTCTGGAAGCAGGAGAAGCTAATCTGCTGGACCAGTCTATGGATCAGTCTCCTGGACTTGGAGCTTTTGTGCTTCCCTATCTCAGACTTCTTCCATCAGCCCACGTGAGTGACAGCTTTTGTGTAATCTGCCTGTGGGACCTGTGCCTGCGAGGAAAAAGCATTGGATGTGGTGGGACCTGGAGCTGCAGTGCTCTGGGGTACAGCTAATTGTCTCCTTTTGGAACTCTCTTGACCACGGAGATGTTCACAGGGTTCTGTTGCCTTTGTCAGATGTGCACTGAGTGTGTGCAAGGGCATTCCTCAGCACAGCTGAAGATCAAGGCACAAGGAGGAATCCTAGTTTAAAAGGATGGGAGCAAAACTGAAATAAAAGGATGTTTTTTGCCCAAAGTGGGTGTGAGTCGGCAGGTAGGAATCAGCTCTTCCCTGGATCCCTGTCCTTCCTGTGCTGCTGGCACATGAGGGTGCCCTGCAGTGCTGTGATCCATCGGCATTCCTGACAGGAATATACATTATTTAGTTGCTATCAAGCTGGTTGTAGCACAGCTGCCAAGAGCCCTTGGTATCTGCCACCTCCAAGTGAGACGAGTTGTCACTTTGACTTTTTTAATGCCATCTGAACTGTCACTTCCAAAAAGTCGCCCTTTCTGTCATTGCTTGACCTGCTTGGGAAAGCTCGGAGTCTTTACAAGCAGCAGCACTGCAATAGGGCTGTGTTAGGGTTTTAGGAGTTCCCTTTTTTTTTTTTGTTCTCCTTTTTCTCTCCAGGAATTTTCCCCATGCGTGTTGCCAGGAGACACTAATGGTTGGATACTTAAGGGAGACAACACACCCGGGCCACAGAAGGAGGGGTCCTGATGGCTGCTCTCTTTCTCTTGGGGTTTTCTCGTGTAGGGCAGAGATGCCGCGAGATTTGAACTGGGAAAAGGGGTTGGGTGGAGCCCCTGGCTCTCCTGCTCTCTCGGCGTTCGGAGGGGAAAGGAGCTGCGGTCACTGTGGGGAGGATTCATCACCGCTGCAGGATTCTGCCTTCTGCTGCCTTCCTTCTACCGTGAGTGGAGCTCTGCTTGCTGGACCCGCCATTGCACTGGGACCCCATTTAACACCCTGCTTCACTAAGAGAGGGGCTTTTTCACCATCTGCTGGGGTGCCCCAGGGGCAAACCCCGGGATCCCCAGCCCGCCTCTCCCTGCCCCGCTGGGAGCCGCCGCTGCTGCCCGGCCCCCGCCGCTCCTCTGCCGCTGCTCCGAGCCTCCGCTGGGTTCTGGTTCTGTTTGGTGTTACTGCCACAGTTATTGGTGTGTGTTTGCCTTGATAGACATATATCAGTAAAGAACTGTTATTCCTATTTCTCATATCTTTGCCTGAAAGCCCCTTAATTTCGAAATTATAGTAATTCGGAGGGAAGGGGGCTACATTTTCCATTCCAAGGGAGGCTCCTGCCTTTTTTTGGCAGACACTTGTCTTTCGAACCAAGACAGGCTGTAATGCATCCTCGGAAAAACAGCCCGGAGCCCTTCAGGGATGCTCGCCAGGGAGCAGGCTCTGTGCAATATATTCCAATATCTCTAAGCAACAGCTTAATGTGTTGCCTTGTCTGCTTAAGTAGCAGAGCTCCTCTGGCCTAAAAGCCTCATCAGCAGAGGGTTATGGAGTGCAAATTGCTGCTGAATGAATTTGCTGCTTTGTTCGCTCTGGTTTCCCCTCCCTCTTGTGTTATGACAGTGAAATGACTCATCTTCACCTTAATATCATGTTTTAGAGAAATGGTCTAATATTTTGTACAATGTTCATTGTAAAAAAAAAAAAAGCCCAAACCAACAAAACAGATGAAATCTGTCTTCTGGCACAACGTTTTCCAGTGGAATTCTACAGAGCCAGCACCTTTCTCAACACTCTTTAGGCCAACATACATTGTAGAGTACAAGGTTTGTGATACCATCAGTTATTGTAAGGAAAAAAGGGAAAAGCAGAAGGCCTGGTTTGAGCTTAGTGAAACTTGTTTCTGGCTTTGGACTGCAATCACTTATTACAGCTCTGTTTTGCAATTAATACCAGCCCGGCCTACTTAAATAGGTCATCGTAATTCTTGCAGCCATGTATGTGCTCATGAAAATTCAGTTCTGAGAGCAGGAGCCTTGTTGGTTATGTCAGTGTGATGGAGAAAAATGGAGGTTGGATAATCGAGGTGAATTGAGTAGGAAATGGTGTGCTATAAAACTCATAAAAGTAATTTAAAAAGCAAAAGATAAAAGGGGAAGGGATTACTGCAAGTGGAGGTTCATGGCTGGTGCTCTCTGCTCATCTGCACCCCATGGTCGTGGCAATAGTGGGGATGTTGGAGCGAGTGAGGGAGGGACTGGATTCAGTGTGGGCCCCAGAAACAGCCAAAAGAACAGCAACAGTCAGGAACACCTGGCTCTCCTCTCTTTAAAATCTGATTTGGGCCCCAAAGCCAAGCTCTCAAGTTTAATTCCCTGGGAACTGAAGCTGTCAGGTCACTGACTGGGGCTTTCACAGCGTGCTGGGTAAGTGAGGTCCCCATCAGAAGTCCTCTTGGTGCAAATTACAGATAACCACGCCATGAAGAAGTTTTGGATGCTTGCGGAGGAGAAGCAGAAAAAGCAGAGAAATGAAGTTACACTTCTGTGTTTTCCACACAGAATGATTTCTGAAGTGCAGAACTCGCCAGGCCATGCAGGGCCTCCTGCCAAGGGCAGTGATTTCAGACAAGTGCTGGCTGAGTGGGAGAAGGTGTTTTGTGTTGGAGGGCTGAGTTATCGCTGAAGTTTTTCCACTTCTAATACTTGGAAATATCAGTGTCATTTTATCGATAAGGAGCACACTCAGGCTCTGGGATATCTCCGTCTCCACCTGCTTCTCAGCGCCACTTGAAGGCAGGGGGAAATTTTTTCTTTGTAAATCACCTGTTTTCACCAGATTCTGCGAACTCTTACTGAGGCTACTTGCCATGAAGTTGATTTTCTATTTGCTTTTTAATTTTTTTTTCTATTTTTAATAGTAAGAATTGCTTTCGACTTCCAAATGTTAAGTAAATTGTTTCCCCGCCTGGGATGTCAGGAGGTGCCCGAGCACATCCTGTACAGAAACACTCCCCAACTCCATCAATAACCTTTATGTGCTGCTCAGCGAGTCCTAGAAAACTGCAGAGTAGTTTTGTGTCTCTGCAGGTTACTTGGCAATCAATTCCCCATCTCTGATAAATCCTAATTTACAGGGAGGACGTGACAAACTCCTTCCTGTGCAATCAGGGGTTGGCAGTGCCCATTCTTTTATGGATTTATAGGTTCAGCAGAATAATATCGTAGGAATAGAGGTGTTCTGAAGTGTTCCTGCTTGGTTTGCTCCTCACTGTGTGGGGCAGACGCCAGCCTTCTACAGCCCTACAAAGGGCAGGGAGTTTTCTGGACTGGGAATAAAAGCATCCATCTTCTTGAGAGGCAGAATCTGATGCTGTTACCCATGGCTAGCGTTCCCACCTCTGCTGCCAGATTTCCCTTCCTTGCTGCCCTGGGGCACCTGAGTGATGAGGGGTTTGTGGTGTTGTTGTATTATTGAAATCGGTCAAAGAGTTTATGGACTTATTTCCAGCGTGAAAACAATCCCTGTTTTGACGGTCGTATGAGGGAAAAGTTTGTAAAAAAAGAAAGAGATGAGAGACCCCAGTGAGTTTTTTCCATGTGGCTGCAGGGAGGGGAAACAACTGTGGGGCGTGAGACGCGTTTTTAACGTAAAAGCAGCAAAAGCGAGCGAGCATCACTTGAGCTGCATCACAGTCAGTGAGGGCTGGGTCCCTCCTGCTCCTTCCCCTGCTTGTGTCGGGCTGCTTGTGCCCATCATTTACCTTTTGATTGTGCAGCGTTTCTTAGAAAACAGTTGGCTTTTCTGGCTCTCCCGAGCATTCAAGTGAGGCCGGGAGACGTGGGGACGGGCTGATAAGTGCGTTTGGATGGTCTTGGCTATTAGGTGTTGCTATGTTTCCTGGTGCTCCTGTTTGTGATGGAGCTATTTGCTCGTCTCCGGAGCGATCCCAGGAATGCCGCTTTTGTGGAAGGCAGAAGAGCTCAAGAGAAAAATGCGCCTGAAATTACCCGTTCTGGGGAAACGCAATCATTGTGAATTTTCTGCTAGAAACTGCTTGTGAGCAAAGATGGAGCCTGAATTAGGGATCTGCTCTTGTCCCTTACGCTGACACAAAGCTCTCTGCTCATCTCCAGAGGGTTGTCACCCCACAGGAACGTGACCCTTCAGGAATCTCCTGGCAGGGCAGCCAGGGGGATTTGACATCACAGCTGCATGCCTGGGAAAAACATCGAGGCAAATTCTCCTTTTCTGGCTAGGAAAGCCAGGGTGTCTGCCTGCTGTGTTCCACGAGTAGAAAATCAATTGCTGAGGGATTTCTGCTGGGAGATTTGTGCTTTATGAAATTCACGCCGGGGGCAGAGGAGGACTGGGGAGCTGGAAACGATAGCGCCGTCTTTCTCCCCTCTGCTGCTTTAATTGTTTGTAATGATTTAATAAGCAGCGCTAAACGGGGAAGCTGATCCTTCCCTGCAGCAAACACAGGCATGTGGCATTTTATTGCCTTTATTAGGGCCTCTGTTTGGAATTTCTTTGCTGTATTTCCTTCTTCGCAGGCTTGGTCCAAAGCTTGGAGAAGTCAGTGTGAAGACTGGACTTTGTGCTGGGAAGATTCTGAGTGTCGAGTACGGGAAGGAAATAATAAGTTGAAATGACATCATTTAAACAAGGAAATGCTCTTGGCTTTGGCACTTAGTGTGCACAAGTGCACACCAGGACAGGAAGAGCCAATCGGGTACCAACTCCCAGTACTTGCAGAAGAATGAATGGAAATAACTTCCTGTTTAGGCTGGAAATTAGGGGAAAATTTATGCCCGTCAGAAGGGTGTTGAAGTGGAGCAGCTGCCTAGGGACAAGGGACAGATGGAGATGTGAAATCCCAAATTAAAGGCTTTTAATGTGGAACTTTTTGGATATTGGGGGCTTTAGGAGAAGACCTTGCGAGTCCCACGGGCGATGCAGGCCGCTTCCAAGGGAGCATCTCTGCCCCACGCCAGGGAGCTGCTGCCCTGGTCCCACAGGGTGATTTGGGTTGTACCTGGTGGCTCAGCAGAGCTTGGGGAAATGCCTCATCGTTTTCTGGATTTGAATGGCATTTAGGTCCAATCGAGTTTCTCCTCTGAGGGATGGAGTCTGGAGCTTACACGGGTTTTGCTTGAACGTTTCTTTAATTTGTCCCCCACCCCAAAACCCCCCAGCAGATCCCCTGCTCCTCCCACTCTGTGTCTCCCACAGCTATGATCCTCAGAGCTTTTCCCTTGAACTAAAAGAACTGGAAATTGGCTGGGTTTTGTTGCCTCTTGGCAATGAAATTTCCCTCTTTTGTGCAGCCCAGGGGGAAAGGAACTTCTTCCTCCCTTCAGTTTGCTGCAACAAAATGTTTTGTTCCTCTTTGTGAAGAACTGGGAAGAAACGCTTCTTTTAAAGCTGAGGGAGCCAAATTCAATTCCCTTATCATTTTGAGCAAAATAACCAAGTTATTTATGTTAAAAGTGACTCCAAAATTTTGAAGAGATCTTTGGAGAAAATATTTCTCTTGGTGACTGATTACAAGTGGGTATGGGAAGAAACTCTTTGCCTTGAACCACTCAAAGCGGTAATTTCTTCCCAAAGAGTAGATGTAATTACATTTTCTGGGGTGGAAAAAAGAGAAGTGGTAGTGGACCAAAGGAGCTCCAAGCCAATCTCCATTTGCTGTCAAAGACAGAATTAAATGCACAGGGTTCCTATCAGCTCTGCCAGACAAAATGTTGCTTTTGGGTCATTGGATGTTTTGTCAGAAATCTTTGTAGCATGAATAGCTCATGGACTTATCTCTGCTGACTTCAGCCATTCCTGCTGTCCATCATCTCTTGCTATTATAAGGCAGCTCTTCTCATTTTGTTGCCTTTTAATTCAGATATCTGAGCCTTTTTCTACTTCTAGCCCCAGTTTTCAGTTGGACAAACATTTTCTTATCTGTGAGTGTATTCAGTGCTGGTTACACAAGTGAAGGAAGGAGCTGGCAGGTGATAATTTATGAAACTTCCTATAATGGGAAAAACTCAGCATTCAATTTCCATCTCCTCAGAAATCTCTATTTTTATTTCTTTTCCTATCTCTTGTGGTCTTTGTGGCTGGTCTGAGTTTAGTGCTTGGAAATGCAATTATATGGATCCCAATTATTTTGAGATAGAATAATCTTGTACATAAACCCAAATAAATTTAACTTTCCAATATTAGGGCAGTTTGACATCCAGGCTTGTGGACCTGGCAGTGGTTAGTGGCTGGCCAGCCTCAGAAAACAGAGTTCATCTGATTTAGGTGAAATTTCATTCATTGGAGACAAAGTAAAATTGCCTCTTATTTGCTGAGCACTAAAAATCCATCTGGAGCTGATTGCCAAGACTTGCTGG
>VZTA01016028.1:114548-141565 GCA_013398855.1 Mohoua ochrocephala | reverse complement strand
CAAGATATTCTGTGATTCTGTGTTTTTATGTGCACTGAATGATTATTTTGAGCTGGTTTGTGCTGGCCATCAGAGCTTGGAAGCAATTATAGAGCTTATCTATAATTGCTTCCAATTTATTTCTGCAGTCAGCCTCAGGGCATTGACAGACTGATCAAACACAAGGGGTTTGAGGAAAACCCCCTTTTATGTCACAGTGTCCAAAGCCAGGTTGGATGAGGCCCTGAGCAACCTGATTTAGTGAGTAGCATCCCTTCCTATGGGAGGGGTGTGGGAACTATGTGAGCTTGAAGGATCCTTCCAACCCAAGCCCTTCTAGAATTCCATGATTATTTTGTGGGTCACTCAGAACAGATGAGATCCACCAGCTACCGAAAAAGTTGGCCTGCCTTCTAAAAACAGATTCCTCCAAATACCAATGAGACTTTAACTAAGACAGAGAGACCCCAGGAAAGAAACCAACCACCTCTTCAAAATACTTGTATTTATTACATCAAAACTCAAAGTCCAAACAGTTCACATTTTTTCTTTTCCTTCTAGCTTGTCCCAAATGTGACAACAGGAAGACAAAAGTGTTTGTATGTATCCAAACAAAACCATGGAATAAAAGTCCAATAAAGGCATGTTCATACAAAAGTCATATGGTCTTTAATTGAATGCAACATAAGTGGCATACACAGATTAACAGGTACCAAAAGACAGATGCATAGAATAAAAGCCAGGATTTTATGTTTATTGTGCCTGTTGTTGAAATGCAGAACATCTCACTACCAATAACATGGAGGGAATAAAACGCAGCAGTGTTAACTCAGATTCCAGCTCTTATTTACAGAATTTAGATGGTAACATTGCAGAATATTCTTTCTTTCATAAAGAAAGAATAATTTTATTTTTTCATTAAAAAATACCTTATAAAAGCTGGCCATTATCTACCGTTACTGGAGAGCTCTGCTGATGTCAGTGGGTATCAGTATTCACAGTTGATTAACCGATTGCTGTTCTACAGTTCGGGCTATACCTGCAGTGATTATATCAGTCACTTCTGAGAGACAGTAACTCCTCTCTTACCTGATCACGTTTCCAAAGGGCCCTTCATGGGTTTTCCAAATTTCAGTGCTAATGCCGACTGCAGCATTAACACAGCAGGACAGAAATAGTACAACCAAAGGGGATTTTTTATTCTTCGGATTTTTTTAATTTTGCCTTGTTTCCACCTGAGGAAACTTTGGCCGTTTCAGCTTGCTTTGCAGTTTCAGCAGGTTTCTTTTTTAGCCTTTGCTTTTTGGAACGCACCAGGTCTTCACGTCCCAGTTCAATCATTTTTGCTTCCCATGATTTCATTTCATTCTCATACCGAACCTTATCATCTTCAGCAAGCTGCAGGTATGGCTGAAAGAAAGTAAGATATCAAGAGTTACAGAAGGGGCTTTTTCTGGAAAACTGCCGCAACACAAAGGCGACTTAGAACAACACCCGTGCAGTGAACAGCCCAGGCATTTGCTTTAGCCTCCAGCTGATTGAAAAAAAAAATCACACTTGCAGAAAAACACAAAGCTTTAGCACTAAATTGCAGTTATGTCAACAGCTGGCCATTCCTGAAGAGAAAGTGTATTCAGTACTGCTACTAACAGTTAAGGCCTTTTTATTTGGACACTAGTTTGAGAGAGCTGAATTACGTGAGGCACAGGAGTATATATTGCCGCAGAATTATTTCAAATTATTTTTCTACAGTAAGAACATGAACATAGGGTGTGTCCTAGGTACACATTAAAACCACCTGGAAGAAGGGCATTCAGGAGGAAAGACAGTAGGGTACAGAATACCTGAAAATGTCAAGGTTTAGTTTAGATTTCAGTACAGCACTCCTCCACTTTTGATTTGCTCATCTACAGGTTCGTAGTTCAATACACTGAGAAAGCAGGCAGAAAATTATCACCCACACAACCAAAGTTAATAAATTACTCTGTGCACATCACTTGTAGATTTCTGTTGCTTTCCCTTGTAAGAAGTCTTTCCCTGAGCAGCAAATTCTTATGCTGGTGTTTAAAGATATTATGGATTATTAGAAAAAAATCAAATTGTTGCATATTATTCCACCTTCTTCTCTAGATGTTGCTTAGCATCCACTTTAAGGGACATGGAACTTCCATCCTATCCCACTGACTCACATTTCAACAACACTATGAATGAAATGGTCACTACTGAAATAAAGGTAATGACAATCTTTTTCAAGATGCATGAAGATCTTGGAGTATTTTCCTCAGTATTATATTTTGAGCAACCGAGTTCAAGACTTTGTATGAATATATCAATTTTGACTCAAGTTTGTAATTCTGATTAGATCAGAGCCCCATCCAAATCCTCTGACATACCTGCTTTTGGGAAGTAGACAGTTTTTGCCATGTATCAAATAGTTTCTTCAGCTTTGCCTAGGGAATACAGAACATGCAATACATGAGGGCTATTTTAGGAGTAGACTGACTTCAGAGGGGTACAGATGAATGCTGCATGAGTGAAAGTCAAGCATAAACCAATGCAAAAAAGCACAAAGTCACAAAAGCTTGCTTCCCCTTATTTACCCTTTTAGTGTAAGTAAATAATAAACTATATAGTTCAAAACAAGCTGGGCATCATCTGAGCCACATTTACAGCCCGGGCCTCAGGTGACTGGAGAAGCCTGCCTTGTACTTGAAAAACTGAGGAACAAAATATATCCACCATCTCAATTTACTGACTAAATGTGTAGGGTAAGGAACACATGAGGCACAGAGCGGGTCTCCAGCACTTCAAGTGCTATAATCCACCAGTGTAACCTACATTACCCCAAAGCACAGTTTAGTGCAGAACTTGTGAGTTTGCTGAGGAACTCTTGCATGTTCTGTAACACCAACTGAGCAACAGGAGGTACGATAACCTGCTACTGCCAAAACAGGAGCAGACCACCACAACTCTTTGAAAAACTGTCAACATTTCGACATCAAAACAAAGAGAAGAATAATTCTCTCCTTACAAAAAGAAAAGATGAAGTCTGTAACACTGAAGTGCAAAAAACAGTACAAACGTTTTAAGGCTGTATACCCACATGGCACTTTATACAGGCCATGCCAGCAGTACAGCCAGATCGCCACAGCTTAAAAAAAATAACCTAAGCAATGCAGCATCCAGATACTGACCTACTGAACAGTATCCTTGAAAAGAACAGAATCTAAACCATATTTTTCTGAATACAATGGATATATTTTTAAAAACCCCAATCTTTCCTGGCTTACCACAGGTGAAATTCCCTCACTTTCTTGAAAATTTTCTGACAGGAAAATGTTAAAGCCGCTACGAGCTCTTTTAGGTTTTCCAAGCAGATTCAATTCCTTTAAAAACAACAAAAGAAGTTATTCCATCTACCAAGCATGCATTTGTTCCAAAACTAAACTCAGCATTTGTCTTTATATTTTATACAAAAATCAAACACAAATTCTTTCTTTGGTGTTTTATTCTGTAAACTGGACTGTATGTCAAGATACTCTTATGCTTTTCAAGACTAATGCTAAACTACAAAAAGCTAGCAACTTGAGTTTCCACAAGTTATTGAAAAAGCATTTAAAACTGATTCTTACTTCAGCTAAGTCTTCCAGAAACCAAAGAGTGTTACTAAATTCAACTCTGTAAGAAAGTCATGACGACAGGTTTTCTATTATTCTTCAGTAACGCTTCAGTTTCTGGTGTGAAATACTGCCTGTGTGCAAAGAGGAAGGCAGACACCTATCTGTGTGGAGGTGAGAAGGTGGAAGAGAACTGGGTTTCTGCTATCAGAATGCTTTGCCTACAGGGATGATGGCTAGAGAATGAAAGCACAGCAAGTTATAGATGCAATTACACTTCCTGTTTTCTCCAGTCCTGACACTCCCACTGGAGCCTAGGTGCTGTAAATGAACATCTGCTTAGGTGTTAGATATGCCAACTGAATTCCTTGTGGTGCCATACTCTAAAAAGGATCAGGAGAATCATTTAGATTAAAAACTACCTCTAAATAGGGGTAGTTTTTAAACCAAATTTGTTTTGCTTTTGCCAATTAGGGCAATGTCACACCAGCAGTTTACTTCACAGAAAGAAATACGTAACCCCTTTGATTTTGCCAGATGAACCATAATATTGTACCTTTACAGATGGTTCTGTCTCTAAGGATTTATACATAAACCAGCCAAAAGGGAATAGGAAAGATGGTCCTTATGAATATGCTAGTAAAGGACAGGAACAGATGTCACAGCAGCAGCTACACAGTGGCAGAGTCCAAAAAAGGAAGGAAAAAAAAAGGCTACTTCAAACAGCTGCTACCTTGTAGGGGCTAATGAGGGAACAGATACAAGGTCGTTGTGAAAAGCTATTTCTGGATGTCTTCCCATCCGAAGAAAGTACTGCTGGTCTAAGTGTCTTTTACTGCCTATCCTTTCTCTGGTAGCTCTAGAAATAGGGAGAAAAACGCATAGAAACGCTACCTCTAATCACAAAGATATGTGCTAATTCTGTGCTCTTCAAGCGCAGGAAAGCCAGTAAAATAGCTGCTAACACCAGTAATTATTTTAGTCCATGGCATTTAGGGGGGTTTGTGCTTGTTGTGTGTTTTCTTTTATTCTGAGTTGCTTTTGTATTTCTAAAACATGCTTCAACTCTGCTCTGTATACTAGACAAAAAGACTTCAGGTTCCTTGAGAGAAAAGAAACCTGAACTTCAAAATACTTACTCTTTTTGCCCTGATTGATCTTCTCTTTGCCAATTGTTTTCTCCTCTCCTCTTTCAAAGCCGCAGCCTGGGCTGGAGTCAGTTGGGCTTTATAAGCAGCCATCTGCTCTCCGTATCTTTTCCAGTCTGTCTTTCTTGCTTCCTCATAAACCTACAGCACAAACCACCACTAGCCTTAAACAGATGCTTTCAGTCAGAAGCACTTGACCATTAGACAAGCTAACATTTCTAACCTATGAGTAGAAAAATTACAGACTGAAAAAAATTACCCCAGAACATCAGATTTTCATCTGTTTGATTCCCTGTTCTACGTTGCAGAGACACAAAGGGAAAGGTACACAGAGTGAGAAGTTCAGAAGGGATGTGAGAGCATCTCAATTCTATTGAACAAAGATATTGTTCAATTGCATTTAGTTCCTAACTACCCCTAATTGCTAACTGCAATCAAGGAAGAACAATCATTACTTGGCTATAAATAGCATTTAAATTTAGCAACGATCAGCAAGTCCTAGAGTTGCTTTACGTTATCCCTTGAAACTGCCACTCAGGGAAACTTCACTATTCATGACTTAATTTGATGACTCTTAAAGAAATTTACATGAAGCGAAAGAAGTTGGTCCTTTCATCAAAATTAACCCGAGGTTTCACCTAACTTATACACGAGAGCAGAACAACTATACAAAACTTGTACTATACATGTAATGCAATACTGCCATTCAAAAAGGAGAAAGAATTGGTTTGCAGCCCCACAGCCACATGGAGCAAGAGCTGTGTCATTTCTCTGGCAACAGACTAGAACTATTAAAGCCAAGGTCATGTGCAAGTGCAAGTGCAAGTACACGTAGCAAAGTATCTTCCTTTATTGGGTTTGCATGGCCAGATTTTGGTGGTGAAGAGGGTACAGGGATGGCTCCTATGAGAAGCTGCCATGCCTGATGGAGCCAAGGCCAGCCAGCTCCAAGAGGCACCCACTGTTGGCCATCGGCGATGGTGGTGGCACCTCTGGGATAACAGAGTTAAGAAGGAGAAAAAGAAAACTGCACAACTTCAGCCAAAGAAGGGACACCATGTCAGAAGAACATTTCTACCGATCCCAATGTCAGAGAAGGAGAGGCAGGAGATGCTCCAAGCACCAGAGCTGAGGTTCCCCTTCAGCCTGGGGTGCAGCCCACGGTGAGGCAGCTGTGCCCCTGGAGACCATGGGGGAGCAGAGATCCACCTGCAGCCCATGGAGGAGACTACACTGGAGCAGGGGGATGCATAAAGGGGCTGTGACCCCATGGGGGACCCACAACAGAGCAGCCTGTTCCTGAAGGACAGCGGCCCATAGAAAGGGACACATGCTGGAGCAGTTCCTGAAGAACTGCAGCCCATGGGAAAGACTCATATTGTGAGCAGTTCATGGAGAATCATCCCCTGGGGGAGGGCCCCCATGCTGGAAGTTTTCCCACTGAGCAGGAAGGAGCAGCAGAGACAACACATGATGGACTGACCTCAGCCCCCACTCCCTGTCCCCCTGCACTGCTGTCAGAAGAAAGCAGAGAAATTGGGAGTGATGTTGAGCCTGAGAAGAGGGGAAGTAGGGGGGAAGGTGTCTTAGGATTTAAGTTTTTATTTCTCATTATCCTACTCTGATTTGATTAATAATAAACTGATTTCCCCAAGTGATGTTCATTTTGCCCTGACAATAACTGGTGAGGGACCTCTCCCTGCTTTATTCCGACCCACAAACTTTTTGCTGTATTTTCTCTCCCCTGCCCAGCTGAGGAGAGCAGCTGAGAGCGGCTTTGGTGGGCACCTGGCATTCAACCAGGGTCTCCCCACCACACTTCCTTGAGTTATTCAAAGCTCCCAACTCTCCCAACTGTTCTGATGTCTGAAGCCCTTTAAAAAGAAACCAACAAACAAAAAAACCCCACCAGACTAAACGAAAAAACCCACAAGAGACACCAAACCAAATAAAAACCCACCACCTGTAGAGTTCAAAGTACTCAGGGAAAGGATACAACCTCACCTGCTTCTGTGATGATGGTAACTCCTTCCATGCATCTGCTAATTTTTTAATCAGTTCCAGGTTGCTCGCTTCTGTACATTAAAATGAGAAAGCCCGGAAATAAAGATCAAGATTTTATCTTTAGTAATCTTCTTCAATTTTTCCCAAGGAAAGCTGTCACAAGTATCATCTTCCTGTACAAATGCGTTTTCGTCCTTTCATAAAACTACCTCACTGTGGCAGTTAAAGGGCACTGCAATATTTGGGAGATGGGGAAGAGTCACTGCTCATCTGGAACAAAACATGCAGTTATAAACTGAAGCGCTATTTCAAGGCAGCTATCATCACTCCACAACAATTTCATATTTTTTGTCTTTTGATCTGGATCCTTTTCTACACAATGTAAAATGGTCTGAATTTGGAGAGGGGAGCAGGGAAGAAACCAAAACTAAAATTTCCAGTTCTAAGTTTTTAGCAAAAAGAGTCTGCTGAATTCTTCATTCAAGTATAACGTGACTTTATCCACTTGATACAGCACACATACTTTGATCTTTATTATCCTTTACTTACAATATTATTCAAAAGAAGTTAAAAAAAAAGTAATTTCCTTCTCCAACAAACAAAATCAGTGACTTTAGTCTATTTTGTTTTCCAGCTGACTGACTTTGCCTCTGGCTCTTGCACTATGGTGATGAGGCCTCCAGCCAGACTTGAATTTGAGAAGGGGAAAAGAATAATTAAAAACAAACCAACCAACCAACCACAAAAGGGCCCCAAGCAAACAACCCCCAAACAAACCCAAGTGTGGTGCAAAGAGGATATAAGGTTTTCTTTTCATGAAAAATCCTTTACAGGTGCTTTCCCTCTACTTCACAATAAAAGAAAAAACAGATGAGCTTCTCTCCCCTCTCAGACGTAAAGTTCAGCCACCTCAATGGTGGAAAAGCATAACTAAGCTCTTCTCAGTAACCTGACTTTCAGAATTCTGGAAAAACAAGACAACGGGAAGGTTTTAGTGCAAGTAGATCAACATTAAAACCTTTGAAAACACGATGCTTTGACCACTGATAAAGAAAACAAATAAATTACTGGGTTATTTTTGACCATTACCTCTCTTGGAACAAGAAAATCCCAAATCCTCAGTTTGTATATAAGATCCAGTATGTTTATTTGAAAATTATTCAAATTTTGGAAATGTGGAAAACACTGCTGCGGTGTGTAACTACAATATACACTGATAGTTCAATTACCAACCTATGAGAGAGTGGAACTCTTGAACTGGTGAGCTAAACAGGGTATCAGATGGTTTTCCCTACTTGAATCTTCCTCAGGATTTGCCCAATATGACCATAGTTCTTTAAATATTTTAACCTTCAACAGTATTTCAAAACCAGCACATCTATTCTGCAGCTCTCTGGCAAGAGCCACTGCATTGCCTGGCAAGCAAAGTTTTTCACAGTAAATCAAACATATTCACAGAAAACCATTTTCCTCTAAATACACTTACTTTTTCTCCCATATACAGTGATGTAATCCAGTACCTGTAATTTTTCAGTTACTAAGCTTCAAAATAAAATCATACACAGCTCATAATACCGGGAAAAGTGTACTTCAGAGTCCAAAAATAATTGAGAATCATAAATCACTGTTAACATGTATTACCTAGGTGAGATATTTTATCAAGCATTTTTAAAGTTACACACACGCGTTCACGTTTTAGACTTATGATGCACAGAAGACCAAGCAGGCACGTGCAGGCAGTGAGCATGGCCATGCTGGATTCACCTGGGGAATGGTACGGATAAACACATAGGTTGGATCTCTGAGATCACGATCGTTTAGATCGTTCCCGAGGGTCGGTTTTACAAAGGGACGGGTTGTTCCGGCTTCCTGGCTCACCCCACTCTGGGGGGCGCAGGCTGTGGTCCCGCTCTGGGGGGCGGCGGTATCTAAGTCCCGGCGTCCAACAGCGCCAACCGCGGGCCCGCCTCCCTTCAAACCTCGTACCTGGGTTTTTTTCCCTAAAAGCCGGACGGTTGTCCATCACAAAACGAAGATAGGCGGTGAGGGGCCGCTTCGGGCGCTGATCCGAGCTGATCCCCCTAGACAGGCACTGCTCCGCCGCGCCACCGGCCTTGCACACAAAGGCACCGTCGAGGAGGGTCCCTGTCCCTCGCTCGCGCAGCCCCGCTCCCGTTCCGCACCGGAGGAGCCGCCGCCCGCCCGTGCCCGTGCCCGTGCCCNATCCCCACCCGCCGCGCCTGCGCGCGAGGAGCGCGCGGCACCCTGGGACAGCGACGCGGAGGGCGGGGCCAGGGTGACGGCGACAAGGTGACTGCCGCAGCCCTGCCCCACGGGCACACACGAGGTTCTGAACCACGGGTGGGCGGGTTCATTGTGTACGCCCGCAGGGAGCACATGCAGGCAGAAACTTGTAATAGAGAGATCAGAAACCAACTGGGCACTAAGTAACTAATTCAGTTGATGAGGTACGGCCAAAAACTAACCCCATGGCTTCACTGTTCTCTACGCAATGGCAAGCTTTTGGGCGCAGCTCGGGAACAGCAGACGCCGCAGTGCCGACCAGTTCTCGAGGAAAAAGGAAAATTTACTTTTTTTTTTTTTTTTCCATCGTATTAAACAGTACAGAATAAAGTAACCTTTCAGTCCTGCCCCTGGAAACAGAATTTTTTATAAAAAGGGTTAACGGAGGAGCTCTGAAGGTGCAGTAGTGGAGATGTTTCTCTCCACAGATTAAACCAAATCATTTCATTGCATGACTGAAGTTTAAAATAATGTATTTATCATTTCATTCTGATAACTTCAAAAGCAGAAAGGCTGAATTGCTAGGAGTATCATAAGAATCAAAGACTTAGCTTCACACCTCTAAACCAGCATGATCATAAGACAAGTTCCTTTTTTAGTATTTACATATGCTTAATATGTCTTACACATGGGTGTTGGTTGTTAGTTTTCAGTGCTCCTGCCGGTTTCATATTGTGGTGGGCAGTCATTCTTGCATGCATGGCACAAAGACCAGAAATATTACCAGTTAAAGTACAAATGTTTTCAAACTATCCCTAGCACAAACTGATAAACCAAAACAAAGTCAAACTTCCAATTTCACATAGTTCAGTACACATAAACCAAAAATTTAAATAACTTCTAGTACGAACAGATTACTATTTACCTAGGAAAAAAAACAACTCTGTGAATATATTCTGATGGTCAATTTTCTGTGATCATTGGAGCAAGAAGTATAAATGATGTCTTTGCCTTCCTAGCTCCATTATCCTAGTTCAAGTATAATGAAGCACTGAGTATCAAAAAAAAAATTCCATTTATTCAGCTTGCAAAATGTAGTGAACAGGGATATTTTAAGATTATTAGAACCACTCTCAATTGACCTGCTGTTTCAAATGTCACCATTACATTACAGATAAAACTAGCACAGAAATGACATTTTCCCATATGTCACCAACTTAAGCTCAGTAAAGCAGCAAACACAAAGCTAATATTCCATTGGTAGGAATAAAAGCTCCTGCTGTGCATGCTTACCACTCATACCTCAAATTCCACTTCGATGCATATTTGAATAAAAAACAACAACAAACAAAAAAGCCCCAAATCAAATATATTTGTGGTCTTAAAAACGTATTTTATGATGACAAATTTCCCAACTGCAAGTCATTTTTCTTTCATGTGCAAGATACAAAGAAAAACTCTTTGTCATCCTTTTTAAAAGATGATTTCAAATAACCATGAAGGTTATAACCAATAAGGATTATTTTCAAATAACCAAGAATGAATGGTAGAAAATCAGGAGGTTTTCTGCTTTTAATCTACGTTTTAAGAACTGATTGCCCCTCTCCAGCACTACTGGTTTTCCACATGCATAGTCTGAAGCCACTGAAGTGCAAGTTAACTTTTGGAAAAGTAACTTTTCACTAGGTGTGAGGAGTTTACTGTAACATTCTGATATTGCAAATACACAACCTTAACAGACTCTTGTGATTATCTCCTCCATAGATGAATATTGGTGTGGCATGGCATTAACCTAATTGAAACCCTATATCCAACAATGGGCATAGTTTGCTAAATCCACTAGGCTAGAGCTAGCATAAAAATTAACTGCAACCTAGTTCTAAGTAGTACATGATGCATGGCTTTATTGAACATTCTGTCTACAAGACACATACACACTTACTACTGGCGATTCGCTGTTAGAATGGTAGAACAAGTACTTTAAGGATATGCAGGAGTTAAGATAAAAAAATAGCCAAGGAAAGTAGAAAATGTGTTTTATTTATATGGAAGAGGCTACATCTGGATTTGTAAAAGGTCTGTGATAGTGTTATGTTGCCCACACATCAAAAATCAGTTCTGAATAGCAACAAAACAGTTACATATCTTTCTACATACCAGTGCAATTAAGTCCACATTCCAACAAAATTAAGTCAAGTATGCAACAGAATCAAAACCAAGTGTTTCTCCATAATCAGCACACAAAGATTTACAGTGCAAAGATCATTTTAGGTTTTAAGAAGTCTGCAGTCAGTCTTCAGAATATTCTAATGGGTGAGATACTCCAATTATTTTCACTATTACAGGTGTATCTTGTCAATACTGTGCACAAGCAAGTCTAAAATGAAATGACTTACATTGTAAATAGAATAGTCTATACAGTAACGAAACCCCAAATTATGTAAGAGAACTAACAAAAAGAAACTTGAACACACTTATGAAACAGACCACATACTTTCAACGACACACATACAGTATTCATCACATGAAAACAGCTCTTTTTCCAGCAAAAATAATTTGGTTGATTTACAACTGCATTATAGATCTTGTAGTCTGAAGATGCAGGTGTCCAACTCCTAAAAACTATAATAAATGTCTTCTGCAAAGCATACAAAGAGGATAAATATTCTTATCACAGTCATAAGGTTATTTTTGGAAGTTTGTTCTCCCTTGCTCCAGAAACACACTTACATGGGTGAAAATAAATTCAAGGGGTGTCACATTGAAACCATAAACTGTGCTCCATTTCCTTCTAATTTTGAAAAAACCTAGAATTTACAGTACTCTGTGGTATATGAAAATGTCTTCAAAAGTTTACATTGCATATTTCTGAGTCCATTCTCTTGCATGTCTGTTGTATCTGTACGTGCAGAAAGAAGGCATTACAGTGAAGAGCTGTTAGTGATACATTGACAATGGCCACGTATTTACTTAATACAGGTGTTATTGAGCTTTTCACCTCTGAGCATTGAGTCAAAGAACATTAAAATAGTCTAAAAGCCAAGCAGTATATACCCACTATGCGTTCAGTTTCTAAGGTTACCTATCAGCTATTCAGACTCAAACCCAACTTCACAGGTTAGCATTAAATTGTGTAGCATTGTGCATCCTCCATTTGCATTTCACAACTGGTTCCCTTATTTGTACCTTAACAGGAATTTGTTGTCAATTACTCCTAAAGGCATATGCTATTAAGAGTCTAACAAAGTTTACACATTTTAGTTCCATAAAATTCAGTATAATTAACTGGGATTTTATTCTCCGTTCTGCACTGCCAGCTGCATTTCAGAACTCAAAAAGAAAATTTTCCGAAAAGCATTTTTTACTAGGTTTTAAGTCTTGGGTCTTTTCCTTCTGGTATGAAGCTGATTATCTTATAATTCCATAATCCCAAAGGTAAATGTCCTTAGAGAGTTGGTAACTTCCCCTCTGGTCCTTACATTTGCTACATTCCACTCTTCAGACTGGATTCACTTTCTTCTGAGTCATCCAGAGAAAAATGCTGACAAGTTTTTAAATCTTTTTCTTAAGATCAGTATAGCAACTCATGTACTAATTGGTTTTCTTCTTAAGAATATACTACCATACAAGTCTTTGGATCTTTACTTATGATAAAATACCCATAGATAAATGCTCAGGGGTAACCAGCCATATCTTTCATTTCCTAAATCCAAGATGAAACAAAAAAAATTTAATAGGTGATCATCATAAGAAGATAAAGCTATAGTCAAGACTACACATTTTCTCACTTTCCCTAGCAATGATTAAATTTTGAGGTTTGGAGATAGAAAACCATCCCTCATTCACTTCCTTCACAAACAGGAGGCACAACAGCTGAAATCACTAATAAGTAGGTGGGTGGAAAAAAGTTGAGCCACAAATGGGGAGAAGCTGATGCTCAACATCCTCAACTTGAACACTATCTACTTTGCAGAATGAGCTACAGAGTTCAAGCACTTCAGAAGTTACATGATTTGACTTTACCAGACATTGAACTGTCAGAAAAAGGCCATTTTAATAATTCTTAGTCTTGGCAGAGAAATACTAGATCACAGACTTCCATGTAACTTCTACATCACTCCTTGCTGTCTACTGCTCAAGGTAAAAGCAATCAAATTTTCCTGAATTTGTGACGTGTGATGAGCCACAGGCCACTGCATACACTGCAAGAAGTCTTCAATGGCTCAATACTAAAAAACAGGTACCAAACAACTCAGTCAGTTAAACAGAAGGTCAAAAATCCAGAGGACTGCAGTAGCGACAAATAACTCATATTTGGGAAAATGATTTTTCATGCAATAAATCTAAGACATCACACAAAAGCGCGAAGGTTTTATGTAACTAAGTACAAAAAAATTAGTTACCAACAGTTGTGTATGCCTACAGTTTTCTAGCTGCCATTGCTATTCTCAATATATAAAAAGCTAATCCTGTAGAAATCTAGGAAAAGAGTATTGCTAAAGTTAATATAGAAGGTGCATAGCAGATAGCCATCTGCAAGTACCACACACACAATTATGTATGTTATACTCACTTTTCCTTGTCTGACTTGTAGATCTGTGCAATATCTGGTACTAAAGGATCATCTGGATTAGGATCACAAAGTAAGGAGCATATGGACAATAAAACTAAATAAAAGAGACACTAGATTAAACAAGTTAGTTTGCTTTATTTCTATAATCCTTTAATATATTCCAGTACACTGAAGGAGGGTGGTAGGAGGGAATTGGAAAAAGAATGCATATTAGTATTAAGCTGTCATTTAACAGTTCTGTTCAGAAATGTTTATACAGCATCATTTTTCTAGGGCCTAAGTAAACAACACCTGATACAAGCCTAGAGAATTTGCAACCCATGGACCTGTACCTGTAATGATCTCTCTCCCACATCTTAGCCTAGGAACACTAGTCAAACTACAGACTACACAGCTACCCATAGATATTTGCTCAAACTAAGCCTTCCATCTGCAGTTATTTAAGGTAACTTATGTTATTAATATTACATTGCCATGCAGTACTCTATTTGTGCATATCCTTTTCCATTTCTGTGCCGACAGTTATTCTCTCAATCATATGAACATTTTACCTAAGGGTGACTTCCATTTTGGGAAATACTTGATCAGCATTAAATACAGGTATTCACTTATAAGTTCATAATTATTTCCTGGTATTGAACTAAAGAAGTTTGATTTTTTTTCCCTAACATTTTCAGGCCATGCTTTTCAGGAAATTTCTGTTTTTATACTCAGAACTAATATGCATACAAGAGTACACGGTTAAATAATTCTAAATATGTTGTGAAAGGGAACTTCATGCTACCGTAAGAATCTGCTGTAAAATACCTTTTTTTTCCCCTGCTTTATCTTGTTACCCAAGAGCCCATACCTATTTTCAGAAGTAGAAAGTTCAGCCACTTCAATACTGACTTATTTTAAGTGCCAGTAACATTAGAAAATCAGAATATATGAAAACACCTATCAGAGGTGCTCTAATATGCTGTAAATTTTTGATTCAGGTAAACAAAGACTAGAAAGGAGAAAGTTCCACGAGTCACTGACCTAATTTCCAGTTTATAAAATACGTAATACGCAAGCAGGTTAAAAGCACATCGAATCAGAACATGAGACCAGCAGACTGCTCCACTTTATAACCAAAGAAGTGCTCAACAAGTAAAGAGATAGAAAAATGCTGAAGATCTAAAAACTTTACGAATTTTCAGTTGTAGATGCCAAGTGTTAAACCTAAGTGCCAATTTTAATTTGCTTAATAACTAGAAACAAGACAATTTTTGGATAGCTATAAAACAACTAATTTATGTGGAAAAATGATACCAATTACACATAAGAGTAATTCATGTCTTCAGCAATGACCTCAGGAAACAGTGTTAGACTTAGATTTTATACAGTTTGTGAGATTCCTGCAAAGGCCTTGTAAGCATGAGAAGTTGCTTTTCCAAGGAGGTACAGCAACTGGACTTGCATAGAGCAATTTCCATTGGACAAAGACTCACAATTTTTTCTTTGCTTGTACACCCAATGCTATGACACTTCTAAAAAAAGGCACAGAGTTTAGAGAGCTCCCAAGTGCATAAGATGTGATACGGCTTGACCTTTTGAGTCACATGAGAAATTTCGGTAATACGACTAAGTGTGCCTTAGCGTTTTGAAGACGGGTGAGGAAAAACAACAGCACCCACATTTTAAGCAGCTTTTGAAGTGACACAAAATGCCTGCAACAAAAGAACCGCTTAACTGTTAACTCAATGTTCCAAAAATCTACAGTGCTCAACTTTTGAGAAAGTTTAACTACAGGATGAGAATATTTTCATAAATCTTTTCCTGATGACTGTGAAAGGAGCTACATTTTAAAATATTCATCTTACAAAGGAATGCCAACCAGAACAAATTATCTCATTTTAAAATAAAGTGTAATTAAGACCTTAGTCCACACAAGGATGCTCAGGCAACCCGAAGAGTCATCAAGAGGCAATCACGTAAGCTCACACAACGTCAGTATCAGGGTTTCACATTTACTTCCAAGTTGTGATTTTGAAGCCCTGCTCACCAGTTTCTCCTCAGTTCAGCATGCACAGTCAGCTATCACATTTCATGCTAATTGGACATTTATTATCTTACCCAACTCGGTTTAGAACATTTCTTTGCTGTGCACACATCTTTCTGTAATGTGACACTCCCAATAAACTGCACAAGATCTTGGATCATAACAAGAATTTCAATGGAATTTGCCTCTTCTGAAACATGCAGGATAAATGAGTTCCCACTGCTACCTTTAAGATAGTGCAATAATACACAAAAAAGTGCCATGGCAGTGTATGCAACTTCATAAATGCATTATCAAATCAGTGAGTTTACCTTTAGAAACAGTCAGAGCTGGTGACCATTGTGATCTCAAGATATCAAGACAAATACTCCCATTACTGTTTATGTTTGGGTGATATATTTTTGTTGTAAAAGCAATCTGTAATGAAAAATAAATAAAAAACAAGTAACATCAGATTAGGGTTATTACATTTGTAATCCTTAACATCATCCCTTCCTTTGCAATTGTACCAATCTGCCAACACAATTTTTTTACAGTCTTATCTGCATCCATGATGAGCATGTATACTACTGCTCACCTTTCTGGTTTAACCTCCAAAATTAAGCCTCAAAGAATAAACTTTGACCAAAAAACTTTCTTTCCTTAAAAGAAAGAGCTTACCTTTGGTGGTTTGAAAGGATAGTCTGTTGGAAAGTGTACTGTGAGAAAAAATACTCCCCCTTGATATGCACTGTCAGGCTGAGGAAAAAACAAAACAAATAGAACACATTACTATATTTCAGCTGTTTTGGAGCTTCCCTTCCAAATGTAGATAACCTCCAAGGGAAAATCCATTTTTTTACCCAGTACACAGCCCACTATGGGCCATAAACTGGGAAGGCAACAGAGGGACTTGAACCCTCCCTCCCACTGGCCTGCAGAGCGCTACAGTAGAGCCAACTGGGCTACTACTGCAGCAGCACAACACAGTTACCGAGCACTGCCCTTCTGGGGAGAAAAAGAGAGGGAGATCAATCGCTTCACTGCATTGAGGGGAATACAAAAACCAGAGCGGGTCCCCCAAATCCTGTCTCCGTGCAAGACCACAGCTGCTCTGATCTTCCTCCATCCTTAAGCTACGAACATACTTACCTTAAGAAGTGGTTTCTCTTTGCAGATGCAAAGAGTGAGATTTTCCACCATAATTCAGTTCATCATGATGATATCAGGGAGTTTTAAAACACACAATATCTTTGTGACCTGTACAAATCTGTGACCATGCATTTTGTTAGAAAACATGTGCACAGATTTATGTCCAGGTTGCACACAGTTAATAGACAGAAATAATTTTCTTGTAGTCATCTGTTGAAGAACTTTCATTTTTATTAACGAAAAAAAGTGAGCTGGAAAGTCTTGATGCTAAGTGATAGAGAGCAGTTCTGCCATTTCTGGTTAAGAGAAAGAAGAAAACTGCTCTCATTACATGGTAAATTTACAACAACAGTGTAGGAACTCAATCTCAGCAAAGCTGAAGATCAAGTTTCTGGGTTTCCTTATGGAAGGAAAGGCAAACTGTTTTTAAGTAAAACCTTTACCTTGGAAATGAACAGTTTTAGAAATTACTACATGACTGTAAGAGGCAAGGTCGCAAATGGTCTGCGAAGCCATGTTGCCTTACATGCTCAAAGCGCAGAGAGGGCTGCAGAGTAAGGCAGGTTATATACCGTCATGCTAAGCCAGCATTAGGTGACCTCAGAAGATTGCCACTGTACTTCCAATTAGCTTTGAAAGGACCTCTTGCTTGCATACTAAGTGGATTTTTCAAAGTTAAAGTAAGGTGAAGATGAGACAAGTTCAGGGTCAAAAAGAAGGCAAAGTGAAGTCACTTCTATGTTCTATGAGCAAGGTATATAAAACAAATTGATGATACCCAGACAGAAGAGGTTACCCTCCTTCCACACATAGGAAGTGAATTCCGAAGGTAAGACTTAGTCCTATGCTTCCCTTGGGCCATCAGGAAACATACGGAATGTGCACCCCAAATTTCTTTTGTTATCAAGATAAAGGATTAATATCTGAAGTCTTCTGTTCCTGTATCTCTGCAGATATGGCTGAGAAAGGTTGGCAAGAGATGCTCATTCTTATCCCTAACTAGAGACATCTGAGGAACATAAAACAAAGAAAAGAATATTTTCCACTCTAGAATATGAAAGCTGAACTGCAAGCTGGAGAAGAAAATGGAATTTAAGCCAAAATTTATGTGCTAGTACTTCCTTTACTCATGTCATCAGAGTCATTCAGGACAGAGACATTATTGGTGGCAACCAGCACATAAGCTTTTGTTAACTCTTCGTCGCTGCTCTGCCATTTACCCTTTGGCAGTGCAAGAGGGCAAGAGTCAGAAGGCCTTGGTATGTGAAATAACACAGTTGTTCAAGAAAAAGGTCAAAAACATTAGTATACTACAGAAAAACAGTTGCTGCTGGGCTATGGACAAGCTGGACAACAGACTCCAGCACACCACTTGCAAATTAGTGACTGATCTTTCACTGCTTCAGAACAACTGTGCTGAAAATGGAGAATTAGTATCAAAGCAGACACATTTCCACTTTTCTCCACGATTTAATGCTGCATATCAATGGACTAAGCATTATCTCAAAATTTCACCTCCCACAGTGACTCAGCTCACTGTCCGAACTAGAGACTCTTCGTTCCAAATTATTAAATCCAAAAGGAAAACACTAGGAATACAAACTCCTTACCTGGATATTAAGAAGCAGACCTTCCCTCAGATCATGTTGCTCTTTTTTTTTTTTTGCTAAAATTCTTCTCAGTTTTCCTTTAAAACCTTCTGGTTTTAAGCTTTTTTGTCATTTCTTACGTCATTACCTCGACAGGAGTCGTAATTTTCCTCAACTCGAGGAAAGCACCTTTCTCGCACAAAAACCAACAAAAGCACCCCACTGCTGGCCTGCAGTTTGCAAAAGCCACATGCTTTTGCCAGAGCCACATCACAGCTATCAAATAAAATAAGCTCCATCTAAAAGCCCCAAAAACACCATGTTGCTCTCTGCTCTTGTTTACAGTTACCAACTTTAATATTAGATTTCACTCACTCTTCCTCCTTTCAGATGGTTCAATCTTCCAGAATTGATCTGACCATCTATGAAAAGCAAGCTCTTTTGCTTTGTAGCCTCCATCGCCAACTCAAACGCCACAGTTGACTAATAAAGCACCTCTAACTTCACGAAGAGGATGGATTTTCGAAGAGTTACAGAAAGCAACTGGTACCAGACTACTGAGAACAACAATATCACCCTAAAGTTTCAAGCTATACGCAGCACAGCTGAATGTAGCTGCTGTGTTTACAGGAACCCAAATGAATCCTTCCGTAACAAAAAGAGAAGCAAGGTCTTACATTTTAAGGGGCATGATTCATATACTTACAGGTCCCATAATAGTTGCTTGCCAATGAAACACTGGAAGTCAAAAAGATACAACAATTAGAGATCTTCTGAGCCTTTTCAGAACTGAATTGTACTGAATGTACTAGGAAGAGCTTACAGTCATCTCCAACAGGTCCAGCGGAACAGTGGGCTGGTGGGTCTCGCTGCAGATCACTTAGTTCCTGCAAGAAACACAGAAATATTTGAAAGACATGAAAATGCATACCACTTGGCATCGTCCCTTCAAAACTGGGAACACAAACCAATTTTATTAAACCTATGGGCATTTTTTGTGGTATTTCGATAAAACAATCAACACTTAAAATGCCCATTGAGACCGAAAAAGGTTTTTTTGCCAGATGGCCTGCAGCTAACATTGTGCTAGAAATTAATATCTGAAAGAATTTAAGGGTTGCAACCTAGTTCATAGGAACTTCAATATACCTGAAGGAGACAAAAAGAAAAAAAAAGGAGTTTCTTGATTAGTCTGTAAACTCACTGTTTAATTTATTGAAGTGCTAATCTGATTGTTCCCTTAGCTTTTGATTTTACAGAAGTTTCTGTATTGTCCGAGTCTATGGACATCAGCTGAGCTAAACTGGCTCATAAAATGTTTGCAGCCTGCCTGGAGACGATATATGAACTTAATATAAAGGGTCCTAACTAAACTGGAAACTAAAGGAAAAATATTAGCTCTATACCTTATTTATCATACCTTGATTCAATCCCCTGCATGCTTTTTTGTTTTAATGACTACTAAAAAACTCCCAAGTTGAAACTTAAGCACTCAGAGAAGCTTTTGGTGGTCAACTGATTTATTTCTCTTGCAGTAGTCCACACAGTCCCCAATAATTTTAAATTATTATGTGATTACACAAACCCAGCTCAGCTTCTCATCTGATTTATCATCACTATTTCAAACAGAAAACAGGACGGGCAGTAATGTTAGTTCATTTTCCTTGTTTAATTCAATATACTACTTTTGATGTCTGAACTTTTACTGTACTAAGGACAAACAACTTTTTCCAATTCTAGGCTGATAGGAACTGTGCTGCAGGAACTTTAACAATTACATGCAAGTACTTCCTTGGAAATAAGTTGCAAGATGTGTGTTAAATCACTGTTTGTAAGTAATTCAGTTCCTTACTCAAAACATACGCTTTTAAGTCAACAATAGACATAAGCAGGTCTGTGAGTTTACCTTAAGAAGTAACACCAGAAACATTTCTACTCAAAATACATTAGTCAAGGCAACTGCTTACAAAATCAAGATTTAAATTGGAACTAAGTTTAACTCAAGTGTAGAATTGGTGTACTTAGTGTGATCAGACCTCACATGCAATTTGAAGGGTTAAAAATCTGCACTTCTCAACTGCTGTGATATATTTTTCCATTTATGACATCCAGGAACTATTTCAACTCAATTTACCATGGACCTGACACCTAAATTCAGCCAGACTTACAGGTCCACTCTTGGTCCTGAAATCAAAGAAAAGCATTGCACCGTATCTTACTACTGCTCTGAAGTCACTTCTCACAATCCTTGTGATTTAAAACAAGAGAGACACTTCTTTCATATACTGAAATAGCTCAGATTGTCACCTGGCATTACTTGTCTGCACTTTGACTTTATTCTGTTGGTGACACTGTATGCTGACACAGAAACAACACTCTGGGCTAGACTTTAACAAATAAAGGCACTTCAGAAGTGCAGTTCCCATTTTAATTGGAAGATTCAAATTTCATTAAGGAGTGATTCAGAGAAACAGCTATTTATGCAAAGCCAAGCCACTGCCAGTACACACAGGGAGTCAACAAATCTCAAGTTTCCAGCAGTCACCAGAGACAAACATGACCAGCAGCAGAGCTGTTACAGGCACTGTTTTCTCTAATTAGCAACTCAAGATCTAACCTAACAAGAGAAGATTAAGACTTGTACATGCACCAAAAAAACCCAACCAAAACCAAACAGCTACGCTACGCTGTGCCAAAACAGAACTCGGACTAATAATCATGCATTTTATAACAGTCATTGTTGACTACTAAATTCAAGGCAGTAACTGGAAAAATATGTAGCTTAAACTTTTCAGAAAGTCTCTAAAGTACACACAAACATTCATATGCATATGAGAACTACCAGGCAACCCCTTAATTTTAGAGTCACAAGCCCGTACCAGTGCTTTTGTTGCTAGATGTATTCATCAAGATCTTTACATATCACAAAACCACACAAAGTGGTTTTCTTTCATACGTACACATGTACTTAAGAATTAACAGAACTGGGGAATGCTCCTCAGGTATACACTTCAATTTGTTCAGGCTAAAAAGGCACTGACATTTGTCCATGATTAAAAAAAAAACCCAAGCATTTTAAATCATACACTGATGAGACCCAGAACTATTAACTCCTGTTACTATTATTTCCTAACAACAAGTTCTCTTCAATCAACTTCACCAAATGAGAGCAATGTTCACAAATACATTTGGAGAGCTTCTGCAGCTACGAAACATAAAGCCAGACCAAACTTCAAAATCAATAGAGCAAATTCAAGCTGTATTTTGCAACCATATGAAATTACATAGTGAGGCTAATGTGGTTTAAAAATACAAGTGGTAACATGATCCAACAGTATGAACAGTTTGAATATTTACATATGGAAATTCAGATCAAGCTGGGATAAAAACGAAGAACTATTCAGCTTTGTATTGTTGATTACGCTGTTTAAGCTTCAGATACAAAGCAAAATTATCTGGAGAGCTGTAAGATTTAGGCTTCAAGCTTTCCTACACCTTTTGAAATGATGCAAGGAGGTACTCAGAGGTCCCTGAGTCAGACTGACCTGCCAGTGCCCAGATTCGAACACTGCAGAACAAATGTGAGGATCCTCTAAATACATGTAGAAAAACTTCTTCATGACTTTACATATTCACAAAAGAATGAGATGTTGAATACAAGACTTCTTTATACAAAGCACAGACGCTCTTTACAAGAAGGCAAAAACTTTGCTTTGTCAAGGGACAAAGCTTAAGGTGCTGAAACCTCATCAAGAAGTGCAAGATAACGGCATGTGAGGCACTACACAATCAACACTAGAGATTCCCCTGTAATTTTAAGTTAATTGGTTACAGCAGCTTTGTCCAAGCTTTATGGATTATTATCATGTAGCTGCATGACGCAGGTCTGGTCGCTTCAAGGGTCTGTACGAATACTTTTAGTCACCGGTATAGAAAATGCTGGTGGCAAGGCATGTATATATGCTGACAAACAGGATCTATAGCTCAAAGCGGTGCAGATTCATTTTCAAAATGAAAGTCACCACTATTAATTACACTGGTGCAAGATCTTTTATGAGAATACACAAACCCAAAATTCTGTCTGCAAGAGGTGCATCAGAAGTATGCGTTATTTCAAACGCTGGTGAACGTCATGGCATAAAAGCATCTCTCAGGAGCTCAAACACATGCCACACTATCCCAAGTACAGCCAGGATAAACGTGTACAGACAAAAATACCTAAGCTGGGGACAGTGGTAGGAATAAATCTTCTAATCCTCTCATACAAAATATTACAGGGTAGAATAGAATACTAATGGTTAACATACTACTGGAGATGGGCAAAGCCTCCAAATTATCACCTTCCCTTGCACCACACACATTCCCGAACAGCTCTGTAGGCAGCATGAAGCAAAAATTCAAGTTTAACAGCTGTAAAAAACAGGCTGTGGTAAGCTAAAAAGCTCCTAAAAATGTCTTTGTTCAGTCTAAAAAAATTCAGAAAAAAAGACTGCAGATTATCTGAAGACCAAAATAAACTGCAGACAGTATCACTAAAAGCTATTTTCACTCTCCACCCAACACAAAATCACAACCAGAACCTTTCTCCACACTGTTGTTTAAAATAGAGATTTATATTTGTCAGCTCTGTTCTTAATTTTTTGCACAAAATGCACTGTAGACCACAGACTCATTTCCTACTAACTCCATGAGTACATTGTTGCTTGGAACCATTTGTCAAAAAAGCCCACAGTGATCATACTTAAGACTAGTTAATTCCCTGGTTCTTCACAAATTTGGTACATATAAAGGACATATTTATCATAAGATTTACTGCTATAATGGTTAGTCAGTAATAAATATTCTATTTCCATACGTTGTTTTAATGCAAAAAAAATATTACTAAATATGTAATATCACAGCTGAGGTTTTGAAAGCAAATTCAAACATTTTATGTTACAGCCAAAAAAGGTTCCTCATTATGTTCATTACCATCTAAAGACTGCAAGTTTAAAGTCAAAATCTAAACCACAAATATAAATAATTTTTATTTGAGTTGGTTTACAGTAACAAGCTATTTTCAACATAAATTTTCAAGTTAGTATGTCCTGTTAGCCTACGCATATATGAAACACACACTCAAACACAGAGACATATAGTTCATTGAAATAACTAAATGTTTGAATGCTTCTATTCTTACCGAGTTGTAGGAGAAAAACAATCAAGCACTATCGACCAATAAGATAAAAACAACAGCTATTTTTAAAGCGGTGTTCAAATCTATCTCCTCCTTTCTGGTTTCAAAATGCCTTCTAAAATCTCTTTAAGTCCGATTTTTTCGATGCCCGTGACAAAAGTGTGTACTGGTTTTGTACAAGACAGCCTGAGCATTAACAAGCACATCAACCTCCCACTAACACTGGAGGAGCACCCAGGTACAGGACTTATGATGAAAACAGTCTCAGCTGTGATACGGAACTAACAGGATGGCAAACTCTGCAAATCAGCTATGTGGACAAAAAATTCAGAACAACCACCCCAGAAAAATGGTTCTGCATAGGACAGATGGGCAGAACTGAGACCTACACGCTATTTTCCAGTACCTGACAGCCTGAATTATTTTCCACCTCGCGCAAAAGTCATGGTATCTCACTTTCCAGAGGTGGCAAGAATAAAGGCTTCTTTGCACAATACTCCTTCCCAACTAAAACCTACACTATTTGTTTTGCCTTCATCATTTGCAATATCTGGAATTTACAATGCCCACAAAAATGTGTTACTCTTTCACTGCCCCAAGGAACATCACACACAGT
The DNA here is from genome assembly GCA_013398855.1 of Mohoua ochrocephala. Taxonomy (NCBI): domain Eukaryota; kingdom Metazoa; phylum Chordata; class Aves; order Passeriformes; family Acanthizidae; genus Mohoua; species Mohoua ochrocephala. Next base: position 117,462 of record VZTA01016028.1, on the reverse strand, counting down.
GCAACCGAACTTTTTTGACAGCGAAGAAATACAGTGCCTCTCTTATACAATGGCAAAGCAAAGCACTTACAAGGTAAATGAACACAGGCTCCTCAGCTTATGATGAGTAAGAATCCCCCGACTCTAAACTCTCTGAGGAACTCTGAGATGAGTTTGTCATGGAGACACCGCTAATGGCTGTGCCTGCAGAGCAGGGCTTCATGTCTTCACCGTTCTTCCACCTACAGCTCTAAGATCAACATACTTCCACGTGCAGTGATCAGCTTCTTCACTGGTTGCTCAGTTGCCCATTTTTAAAGAAAGCTCCCAAGCGCAATACCTCTTTCTGTAACTAGGGTACAGTCTTGGAAGTCCACATGCTATCCTCCTTTGAGGAGTCCCTCAAAGACGATCAACCAAAGGCAAGATGCAATGACATAGATCCCAATGGCAATACTATTTAGAAATCAGAGTCCCAACCAGTATGACAAAAAATATGCTTACTAACATGTCAACATATTATAGCTTTGCTTCCTTTGTAGGTGTTGTCATACTAAACACACTAAGTATCAAAATTACTGCGAACAAACACTCAAGCTTGCCACCAAAATCCCTTACCTTTGTTAAAGCACAATTCTGAACCACCCTAAACCCACCCGAGCGTAACTTCAGACGGTATGTCTAGACTGATGAGCTCCCAAGCAATACCACTGTGTTTGCTGACAGCGTTTTGTCCGCCAAAGAATTCCTCTAGGCGCTCTGTGAAACCACAGCATTTCCTCTACTCCAGATCTTATCCCTTCCTATCCTTGGGGTGCAACATAACTATCAACCTTTACAGCCAGTCTGAAACACCAGGAAAGCAGACGAGATAAACACACCAACAATACAAATACATTTCATCTACCATTAAACTTCCAGTTCCGTGATTTTTGGGAAAAATTTATGTATTACAGCGACATCAAAATAGTTTGTCTTTTCAAACTTCTCCCCTTCATTATAACTTTCCATTTGAAACAAACCTATTTCCTTGCCATTCCCTTTCCTCTTCTACTTCTCCAGAGATAGGCTGCTAGCCAAATCCCTCTAGTAGAATTTTTTTCTTCCCCTGGAAAGGCAGCAGAGAATGATGAGGGTAGTTCATGAAAAAAAAGAAAACCAGCAGTAGTTATTTCTGCAGCAAACTAGAAGCAAGCGGTAACTAGTTCCGAATTTAATCTCAACTCTTCTTGGAGGTCCTTAGCCAGTTTTGCGTAGAAGTTATTGTATAACCAGGAAATCTCATAGCACCTCGCAGTCGGCAGGTTGGAAAGCATCGCTTCATTTTGAAAGAGTAGAAACAGAATTTAATAAGGCTAACAGGATGAAAGATACTTTCATAAAATGTCTAACCATAATTTCACATCTATCAAAGAGAAAGTTCTTAAATGCCACATTAAAGAAAATTGTGGCTTTCCAATATGTACGCACGTCTCCAAAGCAGAAAGAAAAGTTACACAGGGAATGTGATAAAAGTATGAAGAATAATCCTATTCTAGCAGGACCTCATTTGGAAAGCCACAAACCACCACTCCATCTCAAAAATACTAGATTACCAGACTTTCCCCTTTGTCCGTTTACTTTAGCAGAAAGAAGCTAAAGAAAAAGTGGAAAGAGATGGTATTCAGAACAATCCTTTTCTTGAAACATGAGTGAGGGTAAGGAGATGTTCAAAAAGAGGTGAGACATTAAAATGGCAACAAAAGGCAAACCATTCATATAATATGTAGAAGCACGACAAAGTTATTGCTAAAGAAAACCACTGTAGTTATTTGTTACTATTTGATATAATGGTCGAATGCAACATTCACGACAAATACGTGATATGAAGGAACAAAAATGTCCCTTAATTGCACTACCTGTAAAGGCATAAGCTTTGCAGCATGAGACAGGACTACCAACTTCTGGTAGAAATCCACCCAAGTAAGTTGGTACCTACTGTGGGGTATCCCAAATCTGCCTACTGTGGAGTTAATCGGTCACTACAGAATCCGATTTCTGCGATGCCAATGGCTTCCGAGAGTAAAAGGGAATCCTGAACAAGAAATTATACCACCGTCACGTAACCAGGATAGCACTAATGCCGACTAAACATGGCACATCAACAGCAACAAAACACCACGGATTCTGTTCCACGGCCACAGCACTAACCGTAACTCCCCTCCTGTGCTGGTCACCCGCGATACCCTGTCCGTACTGTACAGCCATCAGCTCAGCCTTGCCAAACAAAAGGAAACTAGGAATTCACTCCACAACTTGAACCAGGCCATTTACAAATATCAGCCCAAAACACTACAACTGGGATACGTTCAAAGGTCACACCAAGAACTATGCTGACAGCACTTCTTAACCCAGGCAACAGCCTGAGCACAGTGCGGACCAGCCGCGCACAACGGCAGCGCAACGTTTGGGCGACTGATGTTGTCCCAGCGCCTCTGCTAAAGACCCTCCATTAGCACCTCGGCTTTCCCCGCTCCCGCACGCCGCTCGGAGCATCGCGGCTGGTCCACAACCGGCGCGTTAAAGCACCGACTCGGGGTGCGGGGCCTTCAAGGAGACAGAGTCCCGAAACCATGAGGCGGCCGACGACAGCACCCCCTTCTCCGCCTCACACCCACTCTCCTTCCCCGGCTGCCGGCGAGAGAAGGACGGGTCCTGGCGGAGAAAGCGCGCGGCAGCGACTGCCGCGACGCATCTCGCTGAGCCNCGCCGCCACAACGCCCGGCAACAGGGGGCGGCTCCGGCGACTACCCCAGGGCGGGGGGCCCTTTCCGCCCCCTCCCACGGCTCGGCCCCACTCACTTTCTGTATCCGCTTCAGCGCCATGGGAACGCGCGGCGGGAGCGCGAAGCACGCGGCGGGAGCGTGGGGCGGGAGCGCGGCCGCGGCGGGGCGG
>VZTA01016028.1:88778-114473 GCA_013398855.1 Mohoua ochrocephala | reverse complement strand
GCGCCTCCTGTCGGGCGGCGGTGCGCGGGTGCGGAAGGCTCGGCCTGGCCGGTCCCGCCCCTCAGGGTCTGCGGGGCTGAGTGGGAAACAGCGAGTGTCTGTGTCTAATGAACAAGGGGGTGAAAGTCACGGCCTTCGCCGGCATGCGGAGAAGCGAAGAAGAGGAAAGTAACGGTGTGGAGCTTCAAAACTGCAAACAAGGAAAAGGTGTATCATATTCATGACGGTGTGTGAAAGAAGCAGTAGACGTGTGGGGTTGAAAAGGCTGTTGAATAGGTCATAGAATCATTAAAGTTGAAAGACATCTCTAAGATCGAGTTTGTGTGGAAAAATCACGATATAAAAAGCCAGTGTCCATGGGTGAGGACATGGGTGTTAATGTCTTTGAAATGCGCCTTTACCAACCTCAAGCCGCAGGTTTGTTACAGAACCCAGACAGTTTGACGCCTGAAGCAGACAAATGGGTCCGCACAAGCCTGAGTTTCTGAACTTTGGGGGAACATTACATGTTCAAGGAGGGGAATATGTAGTAGGCGGTTCGGGAAGGCTGTACCTTCCTAGTACCTCAGCCGATGGGAAAAGGAAGAGGGCAACATGCGGCCGGGAGTTTAGGATAAAAGGAGGCTGCATCCTCCAAAACCTCGAGAGAGAAAACTCCACGGGCATATGCCCCAGTGGACTCTCTCCCTTTATTCAAATAAAGTTGCAGGACTCCTCTGTCTTCTTTGTGGACACACTGGCTTTTCAAAGCGTGGCTTTTCCGCTTAATACTTTAACAAACTAGTACTGGTCATCCATTTAGAACTTGATGCCAGACTTTAACAATCCTGCCGTCGGTTACCATGAAAGCCGTGGCTGCACAATTCTGCAGACAACAGAGCCTCAGTTACCGTTTGAGCAAACAATGAAGCCACCCCCTCGCCAACAGGTCAAACGTTTTAGCACTAGAATTCTTTTGGCACAGCCCTTTAACATCCACATACAATTCAGATTTCTTTTCTGAGACTGGCTAAAGTTTTGCTGTCTTTCTGGTGTCCATACCACAGCATTGGGGCTATCTTGGTTTAAAAAGTCATAGAATAAAAAGTCTTTAATCCAGGCCCTGCAATACCCTATTAATCCTAAAAATTGTCACAGCTCCCCTTCAGTTCTGGGCAACGGCCCCTCCAAGATTCCCTGGACCCCCTCTGGGCCAACACACCCCAAGCCTTAAGTCAAAATGCACCCCAAACATTCAACATTTCCCTCCATCACCTATGCCTTCCCTTCAGATACTCCAAGCCCCGCTCCAGCCAAAAAAAAAAGCAATTTCACAGTGGCTTCCCCTACCACTTCCTCCCTTTCTCCTGATAGGAGGAAATCATTCACATACAGCAGTAACCTAATTCCTGAGGATGAAGTAAATTCTTTTAATATCCTGCCCAAATAAGACCAGTGCTTCTGCGTATCCCTGTAGAAGGACCATCCATGTCTTTACTATTTTCCCTTCTCCCTCTTGTTCCCACTCAAAGGCAAAATACTGTTTACTATGCTTTGAAAGTAGGCATCCCCAGAAAGCATCTTTTAAATCAAGTACTGAATAGTAGCGGTGTGAGGAGGGAACCTGGTTTGAGATGGTGTAAGGATCTGGGACCATGGAGTGCCTGGGTTTAATAATCTCATTTATTATTCTTAGGCCCTGCGCCTATTCTGTAGGTTCCACCTGATTTCATAACTGGCAGGATAGGAGTGTTGTAAGGAGACATACTTGGCTCCAAAAGACCTGCCTTTAACAGGGACTCAGCAACAAGCTGCAATTCCTTCCTTCCCTCCCTTGAAAGAGGGTGTTGCTTTTTAGACACCACTTGTCCTAGTTGCCTCAGTAACTTGGAGAGGCCCCATATCCATATTTCCCTGGGACTACCCACTCTTCTGGCTTCACTTTAGCGTAAGCTTTATCGATAATTTACACAGTGTCACAACAGTGCTAACCTCCCCATCACCCCTCACAACACTAACCCACATTCCCAACTCAGCCATCAAATCCCTCCTAATGTCAGGAAAATTAATCCACAATGTCAGAGGTTTATGTCAAAAAGGAGACAGAGGAGTCCTGTTACTTTATTCGAATAAAGGGAGAGCCCGTGGGCATTTTCCAAGGAGTCTCTCAAGTTGTTGGGGGACACAGCCTCCTTTTGCATTCTAAGTTCCCAGCCGCATCACCCTCTTCCTTTTCACCATTGGCTGAGGTATTTGGAAGGTACAGACTTCCCGAATCACCTACTCTATGTCCCCCTCTAATATGCACCCCCCTTTTGTTATATAAAAGAAAGAAAAAACCTATTTATAATTAAGTCTTTGTTCTTTTTCTCTAGGTTCAGGAATTTAACATGGCTTTGGCTGAGAAACAGTCTGTGTTTATTAGTAACATTTTCTAGAACTAATAGTTTCTTCTGTTACTTCCTTATCTATAAGTTCTGAGTCCTATTTGCAAGCAGATTCAAACGGTCTGTTTGTAAAGACACATTCATCTTATTCCTTTCACTAGCAAACCACAGTCACAACTAGGAACAAACAGAAACCTATGCATTTCAGACTCATCCCCCACACTCACCAATAGTGGTTGAATAAAATGCACGCACTCATCTTTCCCACTTACTCCCTGAAAAATCAAAAGAACATTTGGACCATTGTCCCCCTTTTGGCATAAAATTCAAAGCAGACTGAGAGACACCCGTGTCTACCAGGAAACACACTTCTCGATTCAGATCCACCCTGCATGTTATCAAGGGCTCCAGTGGGGTGAGCCCCTGGTGTAACAGGAGACTCTGATACCCTTAACAAGCCATTTCTAATGCTACCTTTACCTTTTCCTCATCCCCTCTTATATATATTCCTGATGTGCCTTTCTAACCAACTCCTCCAGGGGCCCACTCTGCCACCTGTCCAGCCTGTGCTCCCGCTGTTTGTGGGCTCTCACCCTCCCAGAGCCGCCGAACTTTCTGCAAAATCACTCGCCTCTCCGGTGACCCAAACAAAATCCCCTCATATCACGCCAGGCTTTGGTGACAGATTGTGTGTTCTACCGTATACCAAAGCCGGTCCCTGTACCTTAACGGCGCACACCAAAGCCGGTCCCTGCCGCAGTGTCCAGATTGCGCCGCCGCAGTGTCCAGATGGCGCCCCCGCAGCACACCTATCCAGGTCCCCGGGCCGCTCTCCAGCACCACAAGCTCTGTAAAACGCCGGGTGCCGGCGCAGCTCGGCAGGCAGCCATAGCCGGCAGCGCAACAGGGACGGGAAGACAGACAAGACATCCCGAAGCCTCATGGGGCCGAGGGGCCACCGCCGCCCCTGCCCGCGGGGGTGGTGGCGTCAGGCACCGTCCGGCGCTGAGCCCACGGCTGCCCCACAGCCTCAGCTCGGTCCCGCACCTCCCCACAGGTCCCCAGCCCGTGCTACCGGTCCTGCATTTCCACACCTGGCCTCGGCACTCCTCGCCATAGAGAAACCCCCTTAAGTCCTCAGTAGTAAGCGGACAAACCCAAATTCTCCACCCTGGCTCCATAATGACTCGAGGAGGGGTGGGGGGCGTAGGAACAGGAACCTCCGTGTTTTCCTATCCTGGAAGCCGGGAATACAAAGGACCTGCAGCCGGCCCTGCATTAGGTTGCAGATTTTGAAGATAAGGCGACGAACATCCCGATCCTCACTGTTTCTCTTTTCTTTCCTTATCACATGGTCTCCCACTATTATTGCAGTCTCGCACTACTATTTGCCTTAACAATTCCTCCACGCTCCCCTTCAACCAATCCTTTCCCGAACCAACACCATCCGTCCCCTATTGCCGAGACCCCTTCTCGACTTTCCTTTACTGCACCCTCCGGGCGTCCATGTCCTTAACTACCTCTGGGAGAATGTGCAAACCATCTCAACATTCTCCCAAAGGACCCTTTGGAGGTATTTCGGGATCGCCATCCCTATAGTCGAGACCCTTTCTTGACTTTCCATTACTGCCCCCTCTGGGCGTTCTGCCACGTGTTACTCCCCGAAGATCCCATTGTACTCACCGGTGAGATTTGCTGTGGTCCTTTCCTGTGGACTCTTCATGGACCCCCTCAGTCTGTCACTCGTCTGTCTCCTGGACAGTCTCGGGAACACAATTATCTGGTGCTGGTCAGTGTTGAAGGGAGCTGAACACAAACTGGGTGAGGCGCACCTCCAGCTCCCCTTGCCATGTGCCGTTCCCAGACGGTGGAAGGATTCCAGATGAGTCCCCATCTTGTGTAGAAAAGCCACGCTTTGAAAAGCCAGTGTGTCCACAAAGAAGACAGAGGAGTCCTGCATCTTTATTTGAATAAAGGGAGAGAGTCCACTGGGGCATATGCCCGTGGAGTTTTCTCTCTCGAGGTTTTGGAGGATGCAGCCTCCTTTTATCCTAAACTCCCGGCCGCATGTTGCCCTCTTCCTTTTCCCATCGGCTGAGGTACTAGGAAGGTACAGCCTTCCCGAACCGCCTACTACATATTCCCCTCCTTGAACATGTAATGTTCCCCCAAAGTTCAGAAACTCAGGCTTGTGTGGACATTAACACCTCATCCATGGAATTGTTTGTGAAGACATTAGCACACATCTTTCCTATCAAGCCTGTCAGGAAAATTAATCCACAAACACCAGAGGTTTATGTCCAAAAAGGAGACAGAGGAGTCACGTTGCTTTACTCGAATAAAGGGAGAGGTCATGGGCATTTCCCATGGGGTCTCTCAAATTTTTGGAGGATGCAGCCTCCTTTTTATCCTAATTTCCCGGCCGCATTTCCCTCTCTCTTTCCACATTGGCTGAGGTACTTGAGAGGTACAGGCTTCCCGAATCGCCTAGTAAAGACCCCCTTCTAATGCGTACTTTTTTTTTTTTCCCTTGCGTCTCTGTTCTTTTTCTCTAAGTCCAGTGATTTAATGCAGTCTGGAGTGAGTAACGGTCTGTGTCAACTAGTGGAATTCCTATGGAATTTATGCTTCCTCCCATTGCATCTTTCACCTCTCACTATCTGGCTTTATCTACAGCAGGCCCACAGCTTGTTTGTAAAGACACCTCCTCATTCCTTTCAAAGTCCAACCATAAACTAGGTCCCAGAGTAGCAAGTCCTTAATCAGGTATAGAACATCGATAATGCTTTTTAAAGGTAAAGAATAGTAATTCTCACATCAATACCCAAGCTTATGGGGTTCGAGGGGACTATCACTCGGAGGATACCACTTTTCAGCTTCATCTTTCCAGAACTACACCGGAGAGGGCTCATACAGCAATCTGTCCTAAGCATTTTGCAGAGCTGTTGGGCACTCACAGCACCACTAGCAGAAAAGCACGGCGGGGCCGCGCCAAACCAGTGTCTGCACAGGACGCACAGCGGTGCCCAACATCTATTTTACAGCTGCAGAGGCCTCCCTGAGAGCCCTGTGCCGGGCGTCAGGCCAGTGACAGCGCTCGTCCGCTCCTCCCCCCTCCTCTCCACAGTGCCAACCCGCACATACCGTAGCCTCCACCTCTCCCCTAGCCTCTTGTCTTGCCGGAAGGCCTTTGAGGGGCGGCCCCACGGCCATCTTGAGCAGTGGCGCGTGCGCGGTGCGACGTGGGAGCAGGAGCGATGGGGCCGGGGCAGAACAGCGCCGTGCGGGGTATGGCCGGCCGGGGGTGCGGGGTATGGCCGGCCGGGGGCTCGAGGTGTGACCCGATCGGGGGGGCGGGCTGGGGCAGGGTTGGGGGCATGGGACCGCGCGGGGGCAGGATTGGGGCCGCCTCTCGGGGGGCGGCTCCGCCCCGCGGCTCGTGCCCCGCCGGACCCCCGGGACAAAATGGCGGGGNCCACCTTCCCCGCGGGATGCGGTTGGTCTGGAGGCCGCCGGTGGGATCCGCTCATCAATAAAATCCCTACTGCCGTCGGCGAGGGGAGAACGCGTGGTGGGGCGTGTAGTGGCTCGGCCTGAGGCCCCCCTCTTCCCCCTGTCCAACCCCGCTGCCGTGTGAGGGCCCGGAGCCGCCGAGCTCCGCGCCGGGCTCTTGCGGGTGCTTCGGCCCTCGCAGCGAGCTCGGCCGCTCGCCGCGTTTTATCTGTAGTGGGAACAGCCCGTTTCAGACACCACTGTTTTATTTTTGGCTTTCCACCTGTTTGAGTGAAAATTTCATGGAAACCTGTACATTTCAGAGGTTTTGTCTGGCTCTCAATGCCCGATACTGTGCAGTAGAGGTAACGGTGACATGTGCGCTGTGTAATGATTGACTTGAACCGTGCCTGAGATAGCGTTGTGTGTTTTAAATGGTGTTGCACAACCGGACAGGATGAAAGAGTTAGGCTGGATGGAGGATAGAATAGAGAGCTGAATTACCTAATTTTCTTTAAAAAATGAGCTTCACGTGCATGACTGGTTTCCACTTGCAAAGCTGCTCATGGTTTATGTCCTTAATTCAGCAGGTAGATTGATTGGGTTTTTTTCGGGGGGTGGGGGAGGGTGGAGACTGCTGGTACAGAGGATGGTGGCAAAGACATTAGTCTAAAGTGGGCTATAGCGATGGAAGGCTATGCTTATTAAAATAATCAAAGCCCTGAGGATGACTTGGTAATGGCTTGCATCCAGGTTGTGTTCCCAAGGGCAGCTTGCTGTCATTTATAATGTTGCAAGAATTAGAACAGTTCCTAGACACTAGGAATTGAGCAGAAAAACTTTGTGGAGACAGGAGAAGAATATGCTCCTAAACAAACTGAAAATATCCTCGTTATCTAAGAAAAGCGTGGGAGCAGCTGATGGGACCAGTCTGGAGGGTGCTCTGTTTAGGAGGAGACAGCATTAGGTTATTGTGATTCCTGACAAGATTAAACTTGATCCGTGCCTTGCGACTGGCAGGTTACAGTTCTTCCTCCAGCTGGCATGTGGCTGATGAATGTTGAAAATAATTAATTCTCTACTGAAAACTAGACACCAGAAACTTACCATATTTTTGTGAGATTTAATTCGTGGTAGCAGTGGGGGAGTTAATTGCTTCTGTGCACATTTGCCCTTTGGAAGGCATTGAGTAGCACAGCTACGGCTTTTTGTTTGAGAGGTGTGATTCTTTGCAGGTGTGACCCCATACCAACCACAGATCTGATCACGGTGACTTGTCTTTTACTGCTTGTTGGTGAAATCCAATAATCTTTTTCCCTCAGGTGGCCTCTTTACTATACGTCTTCAGTTAAATTAAACCTGCTAGTCATAATCCCATTTTTTATGGATGCTGTGGAGTGGTAGAAGTGGTTTTGTTGGCTTGACTGCTTGGCTTTTACTGTTAGGCTTTTTGTGCATCCAGTTACCCTGGATGACTCTTCAGTAAGCGAGTATCATGTGTTTCTTCAGCATTGCCTTTCGTTGTGGGCATTGACACTGCTGGACTGTCACGAACAACTCTTGCACAATAATAATCTCTTCGTTGGCAACAAAATGAGGAGAAAAATGCTTGAAAGTTACAAGCACTTCTGGAGACATAAAATGCAGTTTTTCATGTCTGCAGTTATTGCTCTGTGACTTTTGAGTAATGTAACTGTTTTCTAAGCAGCAGAGGTAACTTGAAAATTGCCTCTTAGGACTCTCTTGAACTAACTTTGTCAGGGCGTAGCTCTCCTCCATATAGTTGCTAGAATGTAAATTGATCTGGGTTCTTAACAAGGATCTTGGTGGAGGCAAGACCACTTCGATTTCTTAGTGGACTTCTCAGTGCAGATGGTAAATGTGCGTTTTCCTGCGGATAAAATCTCTCAGAGTTCTCTAGCAGATCCAAAAACTACCTCTGTAGCCTAGATCTGGAAACATCCGAAGCAATGTTCTAGATGTTTAGAGAAAGAAGAGAGGAGAAACTTTTATCTAAATCTCTTTCATTAGGATATGTCCAAAGAATACAGAAGAGAATAAATCTCTGTCAGTGTCTTATCGCCATTCTCGTCTTCTGTGCACTGCCTGCTCTCCTGGGACTTCATTCTTTGAATTTGTTTCCTTCTTTCTATCTCTCTTGCTGTCTCTTCTCTCCTTTGTGTGTTAATTTTTCTGGCATTTTAGCCAAACTTTTTTCCATTGTTTAGTGCTTACAACACAAAACCAATTTTTCTGCCATGTTACACGGGCCTGTTTTGTCTTGTCTTGTAACATTGTGGTTTCGTATTATACCAGAATCAAGAGTTCTTTAATAATAGCAACTTAAAAGTTACTCCTACTGCTTTTTATTTTAAGAATAAGTAAAAACCCCTTGACAGTCCACATCAGTGTCACTCCGTTAACAGATGCCTCATGCATGACCTTAAGAGTTTGGCAGCAAACGGTTGAACTGGCACTAGAGGTCTCTTGAAACCGTTCAGAGTATTTAAAATTATCTGAAAAATGTTCTTCTTCCAGGTGCATTTTATGGTTATCTTAGTTAAAAAGATTAAATGGGTGTTCCAGCTTGTCCAGATCTGTGTGTGAAACAAGACATAACTTACTGCCTCTGAAACCCTGTAGGATGATTTAAGAGAGAGTCTATTGAATAAGCTCAAATATTTCTTCTAAATTTTCATTATATTTATTAAGGCAATTCTGGAATTTAAAGAATAAGACTGCTTTCAATGTTTGATTTAATGCATTATTGGTTGATGTAATTTTCCATCCTGAAAGGGGAAAAGAGAAGTGGCTCCAGGGAAGTGATGAAAAAAGGTAACGCAGTAGAAAAGACATTGCTCTATTATAAGAAAAAATACCTGAAGCTGTTGGTATGTATACAGTCTGCCTGTGGGAGAAGAGGTAGAGGATCACTGCGGGATGAGATGACGATTTAAGTCGTGATCCCTGCTTGCTGAGCTGGATCTGATGTGCATGATTAGAGGGGATGGCCCAAGGAGTGTCAGAGGGATCTGGGTTGGCTGCAATTGTGCAGAACAGCTCTTCTGAATGTACTGCTGAATTTTAGTACAGACTTCTGTTGCTTGTAGTGAGTCACAGAAATATTAGCAATTTTTTTTCCTCTTCTCATTTGCTAAGTTGACTTGGACTTTTGGATAGGTACAAGTGAAAATCAGCTTCCTTAAGGTGCAGCACCTTAAAAGGTGCTTCAGTTACAGGAGCCATCTATGGTCTTCATTAAAGTCTCTCTTTCCCCTTAGATTCCATAAGGGAATGGATATGGTTCCCCTGTTCCCTCATCACTTTGGTTTTGCTTTTGCTGTTGTAGCTGCACTTGACATTTCATCAGGGGTCACTTCAAAGTTGTCAGACTTTCTTAGTCTGTCCCCTGAGCTTGCTGAGCACCTCCTCCCTGCCACAGCCCTGCTCGAGTGAGACAGGGCAGGGATGCTGCAGTGGCTTTTCCTGGGAGAGCTGCTTTTGATTAGTTTGGGCTGTTGTGCTGAATTAAAGCAGATTTTCAGATTTTAAGATTTCATTTCCTCACTTCTTTGTCAAAATTAGTGCATTACTCTGGCTACTCTGGGGAGTAAAGGGTGAGAACTCACTGGGTGGATATAAAACACAGCATTCACAACATGGTGTCTGGGGCTTTTATTGTTTTAAGGAGTTGGGGAGCAGGAAAACATGCCTCCCCTAAATTCTTCCATGTTAAAGATGATTTTCTGTATCTTAATATCACCTTACTGTTACAGGAAGGGTTTGTTGCTCATTTGCAGGGGAGGTCTCAATGTACGTTGGTCTCTTCTGTGTCATTTACTAAGAAAATGAACTCTGAAGGATTTCTGCATCTTTTACTCCTTTAGTAAGACTCTAAAGGAGTGCCTGCCTTCCCTGATCTTACAGGGCTGCAGACACTGTACAGGTAGTTGTATAATTCCACATGTTGCTACAGCCAGACACCTGTAGATTGGTGTGGTGCCTATGAGCTAACACAGTGTTTTAACTGAGGAAAGGGCTTGGTATAGATTTTAGGAAAGCCTATGGGACAGGGACAGAAAACCTTGATACTGTTAGTCCAAGCTCACAGTGGAAATACAGCAAGTCAGTTGGTCATGGAAAGTAGCAAGAACTAACAAAGGTTTTTGTTTCTTCCTAGACTTGAATGTAGTGATGTCTTTTGCTCCAAAGATGCCATCTGGCTTGGCATCTTGCAAATCCAGTTAAAACATAGGACAGGATAGAAATTCCCAACTGGAGACTGTTCTAATTTTATTAATTTCTGTAAATATGCTAAAACTTAAATTCCTGTTTATTTGTCTGTAAACGGAACTTGCAGTACGTGTGTATGTAGAAGTGGTGGATAAAAAGCAAAGAAAGAGCAGCCACTTATTACTCTGAGATGAAACAAGCGGGGCTGGTGCTGCAACCTGAACCTTTGGGCCAACGTCCAGCAGAGAGAAAACAGTAGAGCTACAAAAAAGTAGGAAAACTTCTTGCAGGAATGGACATTTTACTAAGAAAGACTGCAAAAATTTTATCAGTACATAAAGGGAGGAAAAGTGAGGATGAGAAGTGGTGGAAAGAGAATTTTTAAATGAAAGTTGTCTTGCGGAGAGATTCAGGACTTAATCTAGTTAAAATATATGTGTGCTATGATTCTTAAATATAATCTTTTTGGATCCTTGTTCTTTCCTCTGTACTACAGTAGGGATTTAATCTAAGGTGGCTTTTGTTACTGGTGGTAGTATATTTAATAATTTCCCCATTGCCAAACAACTGGTTTTAGTTTTTTTAGTTACAAGATGCATTTTAGTAAAAGCTACTCAGTGCCCATGCCTTGCGGGGACAAACCTGGTTTTGGGTTGTTGGTGCTGACTGTTCTTCTTTTGTGACTTTCTTGCAACTGAAACAAATAACACAGGTTTTTTTTGCTGCTACAGGATGTACTTACACCTGGTTTAATATGCTGAACTTTGAAATCATGTACTACTGATGTTGATATCAGAGTTGGCTAAATAGAAGAGTAAAAAAACCCCAAAAACCTAAACCAAAACAAAACCATGAAAACGGCTAGGTTAATTCTCACCCTTGTGTAGAAAGGACTTGGGTGAAGTAGAGCTCTGAGCAGTAGAAAAGAGCATATTTTAACTAGGTGAATGTCAAAGGAAAATACTCTTCTAAAGTAGGGAGTTACTACTACAGAACAAAAAGATCTGTTGGAAAGTAAAAAGGTGTTGCTGCAAGTGTGAACACATTTACTGCTGAGTAGTTTTGATAGAATGTTGTGGTCAAAACCTGACAGTCTCTTGTTTTTTCTTCTTTCATTCTAGTTGAATGGATTGCTGCAGTCTCCTTAGCTGCTGGAGCAGCTGCTGTTGGATATCTAGCTTACAAAAAATTTCTCTCTAAAGACAAATGCTGCAAAGCAATGGTGAATCCCCATATCCAGAAGGATAACCCCAAGGTAGTCCATGCCTTTGATATGGAAGATCTGGGAGACAAGGCTGTGTACTGTCGTTGTTGGAGGTCTAAGAAGGTAAGAGAAGAATGAATGGTCCAGTGTTGTTCATGTGCATGCATCTTCCAGCAAAACTATTTTTAAACTGCTTTATTTAGAGGAAACTAACCTCTTTCCACCTAAACTATTCTGCATTGAGATGTAGCAATATTCTAATCTGTAGAACTATGCAGATTTGTGCTGATGCTCAGAGTAAAGCCTGCAGATCAATGCTAATAGTGGACAAAATGTTTCCGTAGCTCTGAAGAAGATCTCTTGAAAAGAAAGCGACTGTCTGGAGCTTGGTCGTGAATGACAGATGCCATTTTGTGTGCTACCTGTGCTAATACTGAGGCTTATCCAAAACTATTGGCCTGTTGCCAGTAGGAGCTGAGGAAACACAGTCTGTGAGGATCTTAAGCACCTTTTTTTGGAGAAAGTTGGAAGCTTAGAAAGTGCCTTGCTACCAGTACATGGTGTATGCCAGTGCAATCACAGTGGCATACTTTAAGCTCCTATTTTTGAGCAATTAAAAGTCTGGCCTAAATAGTGGTCCAGCTTGCTTGCATTTGAAGTTGGGTTGCCTCAATTGCCTTAAGTTAGTGGTAACCTACCCTCTCAATAACAGTACCTCAGATTTCAATCTGATCTTAGAGATGTGTGACACCTGATGTAGCTGAGATGTATATACTTTATCTATAATGGTAGTTCTGGGATCTGTTAATGAGAGAAAGCAGATTGCATGATTAATCCTGTCCATTTACCACTGGTGCACATTTAAAAGCTTTTTTAGAAGGTGCCAATGTGTGGAGACTGAAATAATACAGATCTTCAAAGCCAGATAACTGCCTTGAAATCTAGCTCTCTCTCCTCCAGGGAGGTGAATATTCAACTTCTCGAGTCTTAGACATTGGTCTTATTCGGTCAAACTCAGCAATTTCCAGATGCTGTAACTTCTGGTTCTTGCTGTTATCAGATCTGACTTCGTTACTTGCAGGTAGCTCAGGAGCTTACACATTTGTACCTGAATTTGGTTTTACAGTGTAACACTGCTAAGGATTAAACAGCATTATGATTTGATTCTGAAATAGTCTTGTGGAGGTGGCCTTGTCTTTATTCTGTCTGGAATCTGAACTGAAGAAACCCCACTTGAACCCTGGTGTTTGTGCTTTCTGCTTCCTGTTCAGTCTTCTGAACAGAAATGGAAGATAGTGTCTGGTTCTACTGGTTGCATTGCAGCTCCTGCCAATTGTTTGCTATTGTTTGATGTTACCCTTTTTTTGGCGTGAAATTAAAACCTTAAGAAGTACATTTTGGCATATGTTTAAGGGGTATTGTCAGTTTAGGAACATATTGTCCTACTGAGTTAGAAAGGAAGTAGATGAGGCTATAATGAGTGCGTTCTTAGAATTCTGATCTGAAAGGTCTTGTAAAGCCATTGAGGAGGTCAGTGGAAATTTTGGAAGGCATTTGTTTTCTTTTACTGCTGTTTAATGATGAGTATCTTAGTCAACGTGTTCCGCTTCAAAGGCCGTAGTTTCCAGTTTTGTTGCCTTCCTCTTGCCTCGATGGGCTGATCTTGCAGCGTGGGTAGCATAACCTTTAATATGGTTTGTGTGCTTCTCATATTTGTTATTACGGGGCAGTAATAAAATACATCATTCTCACATGCTTGTCATCTTTGGAAGTTGTCAGCTAGCATTATCTGGCTCTTACAGTTCTCAAACTGTTAAAATTTTTAATTATGTGGTGTCAGAATGTGGAATGTGTGTGTTTTCAATGCAGGAAATTACAGTTACTTCAAATACATTAAGTACCTGCTGTGTTTTTGTTAAATAGGTGCATATAAAGGCTAGAAGAAATGTCCTTTTGTATAACTGTGTGCACTTCTCATGAGATTCAGGCTCACCTGAGGCATGAGGCTGTTGGTAGAACCAGTAGCATTGGGAACCACAGGATGTTTCTGTTGCACTGATGGTGTGCATGCACTTACGGCTGACCGTGCATGGTGTTCCTCCTCTACAGGGAATAACAAAACAGTTGGACTATACCAGAGTATTTTGGAGTAACTCTTGAAAAAAGAGCAGGATTATGCGCGGTTGTTTTTGTTTGGTTTTTTTTCCCTGAAATAGTGTACTTAAAAGGCTTTTGTGCTGGTCAAAGTCTTTGTGGAATGTATGTACACAAGGTATCTTGAAATAAGTTTGTCTTGGCACGTAATTATCTGTTAATAATAAATGTTTGTTAAATGACCCTTTTCTATTCAGTGTTGTGCTTTGCAGGCACTTAATAGTTGTCCAGTTCAGTGAAATAACCCAGTGCTCAAACTTACCAGTGTGGAGGCAAGAGTTTTGTCTTCAAACTGTAATTAAATTTAGAACACTTGTTTTCTTACTTGTCTTCATTTTTAGGTGTGAGTTGGGGGAGGGGGGAATGAATTTGCTGTCTTTTTACAATGACCTGCAGCCTCTCTGTCTTCCAGAGAACTATTAGTCTCCAGGTGGTGGGTTGAGGAATACTGCTGCAGACTATCAGCAGAAATAGTGATAGAGAATCCAAACGTGTTCAGTGTCAAGAGAAATCAGCTGAGTTGTCCAGATCAATTCCCCTGAGGTTTGAGCTTTGGCCACTATTGCTAGCCTGCTTTATTCTTAATCGGGGATGAACACGTTGTGTCAGAGCCAATATCCATCTATGCAGTATCTGGTCTTCAAGGTGACCAAGTGGGTGCTCTGGAAAAGTGGTGGTGTTTGGTTTGGTGTTTTTTCTTGAGAAGCTCAAGTCTGGTGTACCAGCCCCTGGGAGCCAGTGTTCTGAGACTAGCTAACCAGTAGGATGAATTCAGCGCAGTCACCATTGGTAGCTGTTAAAGATGTCTGGATGCTATCTGAACCTAGGAATCCCATTGTTTTTGTTGCTTGAAAACTAGAAGTGATGATGTTGCTGTAGCTGGACTTTGGGTTGCCTCCTTTGAGCTTGTGAGATGTTAGTGTCTGAAGGAAGCTGCGTCGTTGCTTCTGTGAAGACCAGTGGACTGTGGTGTTGCATGGAAAAACAACTGGCCTAGGAACATCTGCTGTTGAAAGCTGGTCAGTGTCCCACAAACATACGTTCCTGTTTGCTCAGATTTTGTCCAAGTATCTGTCACTATTTACTCATTGAGTCACAAGTGACTGATGGGATGAGAAAGTTTCTGCATGAATCAGCTTACACGAGCATTCTCTGAATTCAAGGTGTTTTTATTCAGAAATATTGCCTGCCATTTTTAGCGTAGGTTTTGACGTTTCATTACTGTGAAAAGCCAGAAGAAACTCCCACACCTCAGCTCTCTCCTTCCCTCCCAACGCTACCCTACAGACCAGGTGGGGTTATTTTTAAAGCTCTGTATATTGTTTCATTGTATTGGTTTTGTGCTGTACTTTGAAATCTTTTATTCTAACTAAGCATGGGTGATAGGGCATTAACGTTTTTCAAAGGCTTTGACTGAAGTAGGAACATTGAAATCAGTGGAACGTTGAATACCAACTGTGACAGTACTGCAAGAGAATAGTGCTGTTGCAAAGGCAAAAGCTGAGTAATGCCCAACTTCGAGTCCCATTACTTGAAAGCAAACAAAATTGTAACTGAATGCAAAATATTGGGGTGTGATTTCTATGATTGTCTCCTATGAGAGTTTCCTGTGCAGAGGAGGCGTAGCCCTGAAAATGCATCCTTGAGAAGTGATGGGATCCGACCTCACTGCCTCACAGAATGTCTTTTGGCTCTTCCATGTGATAGGAGCTGCCCAGGAACAGTAGTTATCACTGCTCTGAGACCTGAGCAGTTAGAGCTGGCTAAAGGAGTCCCTGTAATTCTTGCTCTGACCAGCCTGTTCTAGGGTGGGGTTTGTTTGGGGTTTTCTAATGGAACAAACATTTCTTCAAATTGCTTTCAGCTGATGTGGCTCTTAAAGGGCAGCACTTAGGAAGCCTGAGGCAAGGTTGAGAGTAAGGTACTCCAGGTAGGTTACAGCTGAAGGTCTGCTTGGGCCGTGGTTTCCTCCTGCTCACCTAAGGCAGGAACACCAAATAAAGTGGAGTTTGGTGGCTGCTTTTTTAGAACAAGACTCTTGTCTGCTTTACACTAACAAGGATAAAGCTAGTGTTCAGCCAAAACCCAGGGAGACCTGAGATGCTGGCATAAAAAGTTGTGGTCTGTGGTTTCAGTGGATTTAATGAGAAGATGCCTAATAAACTTTCAGCCTAGATTCTTAGTTCTGACTCTGGATGTACTTTAGATGTGTTTATTCTTTCTTTTTTCAGTTCCCACTGTGTGATGGCTCTCACACAAAGCACAACGAGGAAACTGGCGACAACGTTGGGCCTCTGATCATCAAGAGGAAGGAGGCGTAGAGTGGACAGTAGAAGCTACAGAATCAGTGTCTGACAAATCCTCTGCTCTCTTGTAATTGGGGGAAAAAAACACAAATTCTTTGTCATATCACTGAAGACTTCCCAATGTAGTATATACATCAGGCTTCAGCATGTATATTTTCTCTGGTGCTTGTTGTCTTTCAATCACTACAATGTATAATTTACTAAGTAGTCATGGTTTAAATTTTTTGTCCTATAAAGTGTGTGTACCCTCTCACTGAGTGTGAAACTAAAATAATGCACAGAATGTACTTCATCAGGAAATAGGTATTAAATTACTTTCAAATACATGTGTATCGAATAATCAGTCACAGAGCTGGATAGATGTCCATGTAGAAGGCAGTAGCAGGGAAGAAATCACAGTGCCATCTTAATCTCTGATTATGCTGCATTTTCTGCAGGTGTCACGTTTGGCCTATTACACTACTGTGCTGTGTGGCTTCTGTAAAAGAACAAATTCAAAATTGCTGGCTATGACCAGACAACAGAAAAGGCTGAAAGTAAGATGGGGCTAGAGGGCAACTTTACCTTTGATTTTACAGCAGCGTTGAAATTTGACCCTACTTCCATTTGGTATCAAGAAAATACCATCCAAACTGTAGGCCTGTATTTAGGGTAGGATTAGGAAAATGGTCTCTGAGAGCTTTCTTAATAGATGAGTGGAACGACACAAAGTGCTGTCCAAGAGTGATGAGCAGGGGGTGGCAGGGTTGTTTTTGCTGCTAGAAAGCCTTAATTTCACTTGCAGTCGTGCAGTGAAGCCAACTTCCCCAGACAGGGTGCTTCTGTGGGGTGGCTATGCTGATTAATTCCAGAAGCTAAAATAAAAACTAAACCCCCACCCATCATCACCATCTGCTTCACCATTGCACTGGCTGGTTCTGGAAAGCTCTTCCTGATGAGAAGGGAGGAGGCACACCTTTCTTCTTATGTGGCCTTAGGCTCTATGTCTTAACTCCTGCCTCCTTGGGCTGCTAATGTGGTTCATCTGATTTTACCAAAAAAACCCTGGCATGGACAAAGAAAGGCTTTGGAAATAGAAACAAGGAGAGAGGGAAGGATGAGAGAGCTCTTACTCTCCTTACCTATGGCACCTGTCTTCTTGTCTGGCATGGTTGCATTAATGGCTGTCATGTTGGTTTCCTTAAATAGCTTTGATTTATTAACATGCATATAACTACAAAGCAAAACCCAAAGAGTGGGGCAGCAGGGGGCAATTTTGTACTAAACCCAGTCCATTAGCGTAACTGCGGCCTGCATAAGATTGAGCTCTGAATGTCCTGGGACAGAAACTACCTCAGGGCTAGATGAAAGGTCTTGTGAAGAAGCTGACATTTTAGCCTGGACCCTTAGGGATTCTTCAGATGATCAGGGCAGGAGAGGTTCTATTTATTTAATTTTTTTAAGGGTGGTTGGTACAACTGGTTAAAACTGAAGATGTGTTTTGCATAGTCTCTATGTGAGACTTTCCGAGGTTGAGGTCTTGGCCAACTGGTCTGAATTTGGGCAGAAGGCACAAAAAGTAAAGAAGGAGGCACAGGTAAAGGAAAGGTTTGCGGGTGGAGTGTCAGAATAAGGGCACTACTGTCCAAGAGACCTCTACGTGAAAGAAGTTGCAGTCAAATATGCTAGTTTGTCTTTTCTGTCTGTCTTGAGTGTAAAGACACTTGATATTTTTTACTTTGCTGAGTACTAATGCATATGGAAAGTTATTTTAACCTTTAAATTATCAAATACATTGCTTTTGTCCAAAGCAAAGTAACTTCTGTATTAGAATATGACACTGGATATTTCTGCATTTTTGTCAAATACACATTTGAGCTCATCTTAATCTCAAGACCGTAAAGTCTGTGTTCTCATGGGTATGCTCTTTCTTTGAGTAGTGCTGTACAGTAGTGCTGCTGTAGTCGTGAACCTGTGTCTGGGGTGGATTTTCCTTCTGAGACTCTTTTTCCTGTCAACATCAAAGCCTGGCTGCGCCTGAAGAAATAGAAATTCAGTGTTAATCATCTGAGAAATGAAGTCCTGAGGTTTCAGATGAGTCTCCTGAGTCATAAAACTATTTTGTGGAGTTTGCCAATAAAATATTTCCAGGAGTTTGGGCATCGGGGAAGTGGGCCCCATGGGAAGATTTTATTCCTGGGAAGCAAAGTTGCAGAAGCAGAGTCTGTTGTTGATTTACATCCTGGTGACTTTCGTTTCGGAGAAGTGTTGCATTTCTGAATGTTGATTTGAGTGTTCAGATCTTAATTAGAAGCACGTACAATTCCTGTACTGTACCTTATTTATGCAAGCTGTTCGAATGTGACAATGAGAAGAGAAACTTGGATCTGAGGAAACAAACTTACCAAGCAGTCTCAATGAGCACCACAGAGAACACTTCATTTTTTCTCTTAGTACCATAGTAGGTCACCATGTTCTAATGGGCGGAGTGCTTGACTGTTCCAGTGTTTTCCTAAGTCTCTTTCTTTAGTGCTTTCCTCAAATACTCTCTAGCGTATGAAGTGCATTGGTTACATTTCTACTAAGTTTTAACCATAAAGAAATGATGCAAATGTGCGGTTTTGACCTCACATTGGAACTCCTAATAGAGATGTGGTACAAATCATTCAAAAATTAAAGCAGAGAAGAATCCTTGCCGCAGAGTAAAACTATTTCTGCTCCTCATTCTTATTTTCAACATGTAAGTGTTGGGAAGGTCAAGAAATTAAAGTACTGATTCTTGAGTAATTGAGTGTGACTCATCAAAATAGTGTGAATGTCAGGTATTTGAGTGCTTCTACAGTCAGGATCCTTGAAAGGGAGAGGCTGTCTGTTACAGATATTTCCTGCAGGTTTCATTAGAGCACTGTTGGTTTGCAGGCTGAGGAGGCGGTGGAGACCAGCAGCTAGCACTGCAGCTATGCTGCTCCACCAGATGGAAACAGCGGCCATGCAACAGGGCCTCCATGAGGGCAGTGCTGGTCTAGGGGCTTTCTCTACAGCCACAGATTTAAGGGATTTCAGCAGCAATGCTGGCTGGCTGAGCCCAGGCAGCTGGAAGTGCTGCATAAATATGTTGGGCACTAAGCAGCTTTTCGTGCCCAGACCCTCAGGCACTTTGAGTCCAGGAGTTGTATTGCCAGTTCCCTGACAGCGAGCTGCAGAGCTCACCACAAGCCCTGCTAAAATGACCATTTAATTGCAGTTTGGGCCTTGTTCCGGTGCTGTTGGGGTCTGTAAAACTTGCCTCGTGCAATTGTGCAGCAGTTAGACTTGGATTTTCCTTTCAGCGTAATGCAACTAAAGACATGGAAACATGAGTCACTGCTGTATGACAGTTGCTCACTCCCAAGAAACGGAAGAACATTTTATAATAGGAAGGATAAGAATGTAGGCATGAAACTAAATATTGGTTTTGCAGGGGAACCTTGTCAGCTGGCTTCTCCTTAGCCACCCTGGACATGGAAGTCTCATGCTAAATTTGACTTTAGTTTCAACTCCTGAAGCTTCAAGGCTGACAAAACCCACGGTGAGCCCTGACTGGATTAGGTGGATGAGCACAGTCTCACCCTTGCCTGTGGGCAGAGAGAGGATGCCCAACACCACTGCCAGGAGGCCGAATTTATTGGTGTTCACCATCGCTATTTCAGCCCAGTCAGAACATTTCACACGGATCCGTGCTGACGCATATTCAGTCCAGCAGTGTTGGATACCTGTTCCCCCAATTGCTCTCTGCATCCAGGCTTGTTCTGCCATCATTTTCCTGCATTGATAAGCGGCTTCTTTGCACTGTCAGAATAATTTTCCCAGAGCTATGATTAATTTAGAATGGGTACCTGGGGCTGCTGCTTGAAGCTCTCTGCTGCTTGTTTTCTATAGCTGCTGGGGTGTGTAGTGCATTTCTTGGCAGGATGATTTCCAAGCTGCCTAATGCTGAGGCTAATGCAGAGGGCAGCTGAATAAAAACTAAATAACATAAAAATAAACAAATCTGTGAAGAGAAAGAAGAAGAGGAAAAGGGAGAAAAAAAAAAGTGGCGGATGGGAGGAGAGCGTAAGCTAGAGAAGACTGACCATCATGTAACAGTACTACGTGGTAGCAAAAACGGATAAATCAAATGACACAATGGTATGTTGCGTTTCATTATACACCTTAATAGAGCCAAGCATAAAAAGTAGAAAGTGGCGGTTCTGTTAGCCAAACCCACGCTTCTCAGAGTTGGAGGGGTTATGTGTTTGAGCAGACATCTGTTACTGGGGTTTTTCTTCCTCAACTGTGAAATCCTGCAGTACTGGACAGAAAGAAACGTACACCCGTGCTGTGGATCCCATTAGCAGTCTCCTGTTCCTCCACACTCCACTTTGTAAGTTGTTTAATTAGATGCGCAGTTGTAATAAATAGAAGGAGTATTTAGTGGTATGCCCCCAGAAGTCAGTAAAATCACAGCAGGTTTACAGGACTAGCAAAGCAGAATGCAGTCCACCTTTCCCATATGCAGCTTGGACTGGTAAGAAAGGATTTACCTGGCTTCTCAAGCAACTTCTGTTTCCTTCAATATATAGAAGCTGCAAAGGTCTCACATATGCACAGATAGATCATGTCTCTTGTTGCGTTTTTCCCAGCTGAATACTCAACCATCCCTCTTTTCCTATTCGACATTGCACTGCCTTAATCCACTCTGCTCTTCATCCTTTTTGTCATGCAGAGTGCGGTTTTCTTTTGCTGTTTTTGTATGTGTGGCAGACTTTCACCAAAAAAAAGTGCCTTCTCCTCTCCAGGAGCAGCCTGTGCAAAAAAGCTTCCTGAGCATCCCAGAAATTACAGCCTCAATGTGTAAAGCATTCAAAAATCAGTGTACTGCAAGGGTCTGCTCAGTAACTGCAATGTTTGTTCTGTTCAGTTGAGTTAGCTGGCAACAAGCAGCAAAATGAATGATAAGGTCACTGACTGCGTAACTTTTCTCAAATACTTTTCTACAGCTGGCAAATATCACCATACATGGGTAAGACATGTTCAAGATGCACTGTCTATTCACCGCCAGGGCTCTTGCTCAAGATTCGGGTACCAAAACAATGGCCAGCACAGACTTCCACTGCAGTAATTATTAAATTTGGTGCTCTTTTCAAACAGTGTGATCTTGTTCTTTCAGTCTCATTCTTGGCTCTAACAGCTGTGCAGGTTAAATTACTTTTTAAGGGTTGTGACTGTTGTTTTGCAAATAAATTTTGGCAGTAGAATACCATTTAATAGAAGAGACTTTTTAAATGCCAGTAGGTTTAATCAATAAATAAGTGTTTCATTTACTGCAGGTGGAGGCAATCTAAGTCACCTCTAGGGAAAGACAAACAGGCATTTTAAATAAACCTCTTGGCATGTTAATCACCTTAAATCAAGTTCTGGGCTTATTCTAAAGCATTAGGATGTGGCTGGTAAAATCCAAATGCCATCCATGCCTTTGTAAACCCTGAGCAACCCCTGATAGTGATACAACACTGTACTTGGAAAAAATCCCTGTTTAGAAGGACAAAGGGAGGATCTGTATCTACATGTGAGCCATGAGATCAGGAGATGGTACCAAAGACTTTGATCTAAAGTTTCTGTTTCAGAAAGAAGTGCAACTTCTTTGTCAAGGATGTCAAAGCGCATGCATCTGTCATTGCTGTTTTCTAGGACTGGAGGCAGCTAAAGCATGCTTCAGCTATTTAGACTCTCCACAAATCATGGTTTAATCTTTCACACTGATAGTTAATGGTATGTTCCTATTCTCTGTGAGAGACCAGGCATGGAAGCTGGACTCAGTATGTGGCATGCTGAGGGTACACAGAGCAACAAAATGACACCTTTTGTCTTTCCCTCAACACTCCTCCTGCTGCATCCCAATGTTTTGTTGGTCTTTTTTTGGCTGCAGATGCACACTGGGCTGATGCTCTCAGGCAACTGTTAACAGCAACTTCAGGATCTCTTTGCTGGGCCATGATGGCCAGTTCCATTATCAGCATTGAAGAGCTTTGGTTTGGATCATTTTCCTCTACGTGTATTACCCTACGTTTATCTATACTGAAACTCTTATGCCAACAGTGTGCCTTTTGTTCAGTTTTGTGAGATCCTGCGGGACGTTGTCATTGGCATGGCATTTGACTGCCCTAAGGAGGTCAGGAATATCCATAGACCTGGAGATTTTGTGTACTCTCCCTTCTGCAGGTTGTGAATGAAGATGTTGAATAAAACCAGTCTCAGCAAACACCCTCTGCTGCCTCCTCTCCACCATCAAAGCCCTTCCATTTGCCTCCCACCCCTTAACCTACTCTCAGTTCAAAAATGAACTTTTCCTTCAAATACTTGGCTTCGTTTCTTTATTGATCACCAAGAAGAAAATAAAATCCAAGGATTCTGAAGAAGAACTGTTGAAATGAGCTTCTCGCTTCTATAGACCTTGTATCTTTCTTAATACAGAACAGACCTCCCCAAATTTACAGCTGGAGTTCTGATTGTAGAAAAGGTGATCCAGAAGATACACAACTGCAATGAATTAACCTTGCAGTAATTTTTTAAATGTACCACATTATCACAGAGAGTGCAGGGTGGCTTTTGACAACATCCCTGTGTTTTCATTCTGGAAAACCCTAGATGGAACAGTTGCCAGGGAGGAGAGTAGTGTCAAAGAGTTTGCATCAGTTTGCCAGGTAAAGTATTAATCACTGTGGGACATGATGCCTAAGTGACAAGGCCATAGCTGGGAAAGAAAGCAGGACAGCACCATTGAGATTTACAGTTGCAGCAGACAAGGGTAAGTTTAGATTTTCCTTCACTTACCAAGAACTAAACAGGACAGAACTTCTGTGAATTTAACAAAGGATTAAAAGCCCTGAGTGATTTTAAGAGGTCACAATACAGCAACACTTCTGCTTTGAAATGGCAAGAAAAAAGAGCTGCAATGCAGCTACAACTTCCATGCTGCTGTGATGGTGTCTGCCTTGCGTTGTGTGAGTGGGACAGGCTTCCCTGCCTTCAGGAGCCCCACTGCAGATGCTTTCGCCTGTCCAGCAAATAACTGGTTTGGGGGATGGACATTTGTTCTCAGGCCCACATGTACAGTCCTGGCCAGCTCTGTTGCAATCTGTTGGGCTGGCAGGAGCTACGCAAATGCGGCCGCCTGATGCAGGAAGTGGCTCTGTGGGCAGCAGGATCCACGTCTCTCACACAGACCTTGTGCAGAAAACACTGCTCCGGCAAAAGAGCAGTATTTTTGGTGAGGTATGGAAGAGGTGGCAGTGAACCATGTGAAGGCACAGTGAACAATCCAGCAGTGTTTGCTGTCAGCATACTTCTAGAGTACCGATATTTTGGCGAAGACTCAGCCCCACTAATCTGTTTACCTAATGTCCTCCTGCACTTCCACTTAAGTATGAGCTTATTTCCTGTACTAAACTACCGTGCGTCCTGCAGTTAGTTATTAACTAGCTGTTGTGTTTGAAAAAGGCCTTTATTTCAGCAGAAAGTGATTCTTTTGTAATCCTCGCTCCGTTCGGGGCAGCTGTGCAATCTGCCCATGACACATCCTCTCGCAGCACAAACACAGGCCTGGTATTTTCTAGGCATTGTTAGTCGGTACATTGTCATCAGGCTGAATGAGGTAAGACTGATTTTCAGCAACCGTGAGAAAGAGTAATCCAGAATTAAGTATAATTTTGCCAAATGCATTTTGTTGGGGGAATTGGAGGAGATTCTCAAACAAATGCCCCTCCTTTAGGAGCTGTTGGCAGCCTCTTCTGCTTTCTCTTGGACTGCCGTCGCACAGCCTGGAGATGAGAAGTTTCCTCAGAAATCTTGCTGGTAGATTCAGTTTTAAGTACAATCTCTTACAGTATCACACTGTGGAGAAAGGAATTATTTGCCATTTCTGCTATTCTCTCTGTTTCACTTTTTTCTTTTTAGGAGAAGTTCCCAGATAAGATTAGTGAACTCTATGTGCTGAAGTGTGAGGGTGGAATGAGTGAGTGGAGGATAGTCTCGCGTCACTTGATTTCTATATGCATAAATCTGACTAAAGCAAATGTCAGGGAAAAGGAAAGAGTCAGTGTTTACTTATTCCAATTACTCATGCTTTTGTATTTCTTTTAATGCCCTCCAGGCCCACTTCTGTTAGCTGCAAGAATATCTAACAGCTATCTGTTGAGGACTAGGTGCTTGAATAGTCTTTAAATTCCTTTTTTTTTGCCTTTTAATTCCATTCTTTTTTCCACTGAGACTTTGAGTTCAGGCAGATTGCAGTGTTAGATGGGCACTTAGACAAGTTTGAAATGCCATCTCTGTTTTTCTGTCTGTGTTTAGACCCAGATTAGCTGAAGTGCCTCACATCTCTGCAGAGGGAAATATCTTTCTGCAAGGCTCAGGTTGGCATCCAGACCTTGCAGCAGCTGCTGCTGTCAAGACTGGGAGCCTTCTCTCTGCCAGACACATACACTTGTGCTTTTTTTTCACTGTACTCCTCACTAATTCTTGTGCAAGAAGAATTCTTGCCTATTCTGTGTTATTTCTCTCCTGTGCCAGCACCCCCCTGGGAAAATTCATCATTGGGTATCTGAAGATAGGAGCTTACTTTTGCACCCATCTGGCTCCTAATCTTTAGGGCTGGACAGTAATGACTGATGAGAAGGGGATATTCAGGAGGGAAAAACGTTTTCTGCCCAGCCTTGTTACTTCAGAAAGGACCTTGCTGAGTTGTAACCCGTCTCCACCACCTTACCCAATTAAGAGTGTAAAACAAACTGTTCCATGAACAATGAACTAAGCAACTCAGTTTCAATAGATGTATATGTTTTGCTCCTTTCTCGCACTCTTCAAGTCTTAATTTTCCCTGTGACATTCCTGCTCCTTTAATACTTTAATTTCCCCAGTAAATCCATTAAATTGCCGTCACTTCTCCCAACCACCTGCCACATCGCCACATGTCCACATCTCCCAACTATGGGATGGGGAAGAGATGGTAAATAGCCAAGCTCACCATATCATAGTTCCTCTTATGTCAGTGCCAATTCTTGAATATGCATCAGGCCATTTTATAAAACCTGGGAAAAACCCTTGTATCTTCTAAAATTCATTTTCCTGTCTCTGGCCTTTTTTTCCCGTTTCTGTGTCCTACTAATGCTAAACACAACTTGATACTGGCAGATATCACAGCAAAAGTGCAGATCTAATACTCACAGAGATCTGCTCATTTTATAAAGGAAAGAAATAGCAAAAAGAAAAGGCAGTAATTATAGGCTGCTAAATAGAACTGATATGTGCCCTAGTGAAGTGTTAATGAATAGCCAAGCTTTGGGGTCCTGAGAGTGAATGCAGGGCCATGCATATGTTCCTCTGTCCATGGGGAGGTAAAATTCAATTTAGAGATTAATCCGTTATCCCATTTAATTTGGTGTTGGGCCAGGTGCACTCATCTCTAATGCAAGACCAGCAAGTACAGAGAGTGGCAAGGTTCTGGTTCAGGCTGCTTTAAGGGCTCCCTGACAACTGTAAAAGTTTATACTGTTCACATACTTCGGTTGGATCTCGCTTGCAGTCACTCCGATCTACTGGAGAGAAATTGAACAAACCTCGGCGTGACGGCAGAGTTATTTAAAAATGAAAAGGATTCGGGGGTATTTCAGGTTACCGAGAACCAGCGGAGGGGAGCGACCCCTGCCCGCCACCGCGCGGGTCTGCCGGCTCTCGCGGGGGAGCGAGGGCTGGCGGCCCGGCCAGGGGTGCCCGCGGGTTGGGGTCCCCGGCTGCTCTGCGGCTCGAGGCCGATTCGGCGGTTGCGCCGGGGCCTGCTGCCTCCTCCAGCGTCCGCTGAACCGGCGCTGTCCAGGCCTTCTCCTGGGGCCGCGCCCCACTCCGCGCTGCCGCCGCCGCCGCCACCGTCACCGCCACCGTCACC